>VYXC01000149.1:665464-704770 GCA_013397175.1 Platysteira castanea
GAGTTATCCCAGGGCCGGGAGCCGCATCCCGGGAGCCGCAATCCCGCGATCCCCGGCAGCCCCGCAGAGCGGGCAGGACCGCGCCGAGCGGCGCTGCGGGACGCGGCCCGAGTCCGGGGGGTTTTTATTCCGCGTTTAAAACAATAAAACGAACCCAAGTCGCCCCCCGGCCGCCGCTGCCGCACGCCCGGCCCTGCGCGCCCCCCGCGCTCTGCCGGTGCTCGGCCGCTCCGGAGGTTTGGTGGGAACAAAGGGTCGGGATGTGGCTCATCCCGGGCTCGGCACAGCCCAGCATCTTCGCTTTCCCTCTCCCGGCGCGGGTCCCTCGGGGGGGCAGCGCTCGGAACCCCCGGTGCCGCTTTGGGTGGGGAGCCTGAACGCAGATTTTTGGTTGAGCGTCCAACCAGCCTGGTCTGTGGTGCTTTAGTTCGAATTTGGTCACCTGTGGTTAAACCAGTAACACGCTCGATGTGATGGTAAAGGGACCCTAAAGCTGATTGTCAGCACAACTTCTCGGACAATTTGTTAAAATTCTTACTAAAACCTCGAGGTCATCAAAAACTTCCCTCCCGAAGGTTGCAGAACAGTTGCAAGGGAAAAAAAGGGGTGAATGATGAACATAGACAGCTTGTTGTTGTTATTTTTTTAATATTAAATGCCCCCTGTCCTGCCAAATTAATTGTCTTTCTGTGAAGGTTAAAGCTGCAGCACCCCCAGCAGCCTGTTAACAATAGAATAATCAGGTTGGTTATCAATCTCGGGCAGCAGCAGAGGGCTGGATTTGGCCAACAAATATTGGGAGGGAAAATGTGGCTGTACCAGTGGATGTGTAAGAAACCAATGTCAGCAAGTTCCCCTCCCCCTTAAGTAAATTAAACCTCAGACATATTAAAAGCAGATTAAAATACAGCTCCTGTAAATCCTTTACCAGCGCTGTGTTTTGAAGAGGAGATGAGTTTAGAATTCTCTTTTCTCACTCATGATGTGTCTTTGTCCATAAAGTATCTGTTGGCTGGGAAAACAGTAGCTGTGATGCTTGGGAAAAGGTTTTTGTATCTTTCAGGCAAGAGATGATTCCTTTGGTGAGGGTGAAAAAAAGGAAAAAGCAACAGCAGCTGTTAATTTCCTTCCATGGAAGTTAGAAAAAATAAGAGAGAAGCAAGAAAAGTGCATATATTTATTTATATAGGTATTTATTTTATGTGGATATTCAGGTCGGCACCTCATTTTGGGGGGTTGTTTGCTAACTTGAAAATCTAGTCACAAGCTCAGAGTTTGCCTTTCCCTTCCTACGGCAAAAATTGTAATTATTTAGGATTTTAATCATCTCAGCTCACGCAGTATGTCCTCAAATCCAGCTTCTGTTTCCCAAGGAGGAGCCATCAGCTGGAGTTCCGTGGGAATAGCTGTGGTTTGGTTGAGTGGAAGTGAACACAAAAATCTTCCCTTTTTCTTTGTCCTCTTTATTGCAGCCCTGGGCTCTGGTGTAACTCGATCCCCAGTGGATCCCGCTGCAGCAGGAGTGGGAAGTGCTGCTGATTTTTATTATTTTTATCATTATTTTATTGGTTTAGAGTGGCTGCTTTGCTCCAACAAATAACGCCTGGCAAGGAAAAGGAGCCCTGATCCATGGGAAGGCACCACCAGAGCAGACTTGCTTCTAGGAAAAGCAGGATTTCAGCTCTTAGCAGCAAAAATAAACCAGGACCAACTACTTTTTTGTGTGTTTTACTATAGCATTTGAAAACACTGCAATGCAGCTTTTATTTTTGACCCATGGATTGGAAAGAGAAGAGTTCTGTTAAAATGTAAAAAACCAAACACAACTCTCAGCTCAGCCCCCCCCAGAGGCATTACGTCACCACGTAAGAAAAAAAAAATATAACTGATTTAAGGGAAACATCTATTATTTTTTTTTTTTCTGACTAGTGAGTCTGAATACATCTATTTCTTCCCAGTAAACATGGGGGGAAAGCTTTCTTCCTGAATTTCCCACTGTCATCTCCTGTTACACTTCCCTGGGCCCTTGGGCAAAAAAATTACAGATCATGACTTGGTATTTCTGGGAAGGAGCAGCAGAGAGGGAAAGTTGAACCACTTGGGTGTGAGTTTCCCCAGGCTGGGCCTGGGGCTGTGTGGGGCAGAGCTGCCCCTCGGGGCCGGTGTCCTGGCTGGGTTCCAGCCGGATCAGTCCCCGGGAGCTGGGATTGGTTCTGTTCTGTGTTTATTTGGTGCCTCCCGCCTATCTCCGGGCGCGTCGCCTGTGAAGCGCGGAGGGCGAAGACGTCTTACCTTGAATTTGACTCTGCTTAAACCAGACAAAACCCCCCGTGTTTCCATTCTGCCGTGAAGTTCCAAGCACAAAAAGCCCTTCAGGTGAATCTCCCCGCTAAGCAGGGCAGGACCAGGGGCTGGGGGATGAATCCAGGGCTGGCTTTGCGCTTGGCTGCCCAGGAGTCTCACCAGGCCGCAGCTTCATTTTCTCTCCCTGTTCCTCTGCAGCCTCAAGGTGACTCCCTGATGGATTGTGTTGGCTGATAGACCTAAAACTGCATTTTTCTCGCTGGCCTCCCTCTCGTGGGAGAGCGTGGGGCTCTTTGCTGGGGTGGCACAGGGTGGGCAGCTCCCGAAGCGTGTTTGTGTCTCGCTCCTCCGGCTGCTTCTGTTCCTGAGCACCTGGGGAGGGAGGATGCAGAGAGCCTCGGCACCTGCGGGGCTGCCCCCTGCTTTAGGTTTCTGGCAGAGAATCCTTCCAGCCAGCCCTGGTGTGAAATATTTAGGGTGGTGTTGTCACCCCCTTTTTTTGTCCAGAGCAGCCTCTTCCTCTAAGCGCAGGGCTGATCCCAGGGCGCTTGTTCAGGAAAGCATCATCAGGAAGCTGCACATCCAAAAGGCAGCTCGGGAGCCTGATGTTGTTCCCAGGAAGGGATAAAAGGCTCTTCATTGTGGCTGTCAGCTGCTTTCGGCGCTGCGGCGGGAGGGATTTGTAAAGCCCGGCTTAGCGGGAGCTGCTGAGCTCTGCAGTCCCCGTGTCAGGCTCAGGCAGAGCCTCCCCCTTCCCCTCTCTGCCCATCCTGGGGGGCTGCAGCCCCAGGGAAATCCAGGAGACCTCCGGGATCAGTGGGGGGATCCCCCAGGACCAGGCTTTACTCACACAGGGGAGATTCTGTTGTCTCATCCGTGAAATATTGCACATAAATAACTGATGTGCCTCAAAGCAAAGCAAAGCAGCGCCTGATCCCCTGCCACGGCCCTGGTCACTGCTGTTCTGCAGCGTCATATTCCAGGAAAGGAATTCCTGTGCAGGGCTGAGAGCTGGATCATCCCTGTGGGTCCCTTCCAGCTCGGAATATTCCGTGAGGGAAAGGCAAACAAAGATTGACGGCCGATTCCTTTCTGAGCAGCGCTGTGGTTTTGTTTTCTTTCTTTCTTTTTTTTTAATACTTTCTGCTGTAAGTACTTTTTGAAACATCTTGTGGAGAGAGTCTCACTTATTGCCGTCCCTAAAATACCTGAATGTGCTTTATCTTTTATTCCATGGATACCAGTGAAGTCAGCAGAGTTCGTGCTAGTGAAGAGCACGTCCTAAAGTCCCTCCTGTGCAGAGATCTCAGAGTGCTGTTAAACACTGGTCACTGTGGATAAAACAGACCTTAAAATATATATAAATAAATCCTTGGGATAATAGATAAATGGCTAGTTTAAAAAATAAAAATTCAAAACCTGCCCTGTGCTGCTGGGATTTGTTTTTTGGGACAGCTTTTCCCAAAAGCCCAGCGCCCATCTCTACCCCCGAACGCGCCTCCCCCGTGCCCGTGGGGGTTTGTGCCTGGCGGGGCTGGAAACAACTCGTGCAGAAAGCTCCTCCTGGGTGCGGGGAGCGAGGCTGTGACTCCTGCCTGGGTGTCAAGGCTGTCCCTGGGTCCTGGGGTGATGTCGCTACAGGACAAGAGGAAGAACCACTCTGACACGTTGAGCTGAGTTGAGCATGAGAAGGGGATGAGCTTTATTTGTCCTCCTATATTTATACATTTCTCAGTTCTACAAGGGATTGGGAGGATGGTGTCACTTCCTCGCCCATCTCACTGGTAAAAAGAGATGCTCGTCAAACTTTTCCCTCATCACAAAGGAGTGAAAAACAGAAAGGACAGTTAAGTAAACATTGTCTATTATTTACATGAAAGTGTGTGAAAATCTCTGACTCCGAGGTTACAACTCAGAAGGATAACAAAAAACAAGACAACGGTGCTGCTCTCCTGGCAGATCCCTGTTCTGGGAGCCGCTCCTTGCTTTGTCTCCCGGCATCTTCGGCGTTTTCCAGCTCCTCTTTCCCACTGAGGACCGAGTGAGTTTTGGCTGGAAGCTGCTGAGAAGGACTTTTGGGATACAAACACCTGGCTGAGCATGGAATTCCTGGGGAACTGGTGTCTTCAGGCAGCTGACAAACACTTTTGTGGGAGCTGTTTGTTTCAGGAGTGCCCCCACCCTTCCTGCACACCCCAGGGTTTTCCTGCAGCCCGGGATAACGTCTGGACCCCGCGGCCTTCTCCCATTCCGTGGAGGAGCTGAGCCACGCTGTGCTCTGCTCAATCCCCGTGGCTCTGGTGCTTTCAGGTCAGGCTATTTCCAGAGCTCGGGACAGACAGGTCTGGCTCTGGCTTTTCTCTTTGGGGTGATGTCGCTCCGCGGGTACCTCGGGATGGAGCCGAAACCTGTGGATCACGTTGCTGCTCATTTGGGAAAGAGCAAGCACAGGATGATGCCGCTGGGTCTGGATGAATTTCCTGTTCCCTGCAGAAGAAACAATTTCGTTTCCCGAAGAACTGCTGTGGCTATTCAGGGAGCTGCTCCCCAGCTGGATGTTTAAAGACATTCAAAGAGTGGTGGTTGTTTGCAGGCAGTCCCGGTGCTCCACACTTGTTTTCAGGAGCTCGCGTGGAAGATTAGAATCAGGGGCCTGATGGGATTGCTGAGGAGGGGTTTGGTTCTGTTTTTACAGTGTGCTGGGAAGGAATGGAACCGTTCTGGAGCCGATTATCAAGAAATATATTTATTTCTTGTGACAGTGAGACTCCCAGAAAGCACCGAAGCAAATGTGTGATATTGCTGTGCCATGATGGCAGTGGGAAAAATCTGTGTGGATGAGGATTTCTCCAAATATTCTCCTTTCCCACTGCGCCTTTGTTTAATCCCAGAACCACAGGTATTGGGATGAGTGGCAGCCATTCAGCTCCTGGGATTCTGTTGGAATTGCCCCAATTTTGTGAGGCGTTCCCAAGACAGGGATACTTCCCAAAAAGGTTCAAAGCAACATCCTTGGCTGCTTGGCCCGTTCTTGCCAGGTTTAAGCCACTTCTGTGGGGACGGAGAGGTTTGGGAGGGTTTTGTTTGGTTCTCCTCTGAATCCTCGGCTGTTTTCCTTCTGGAAGGGATATTCCTGCTCTTCCAGGCCTGACTGTAAGTGCTGCACTGGGGGCAGATGCGCCAGCACGGATCAATGTGTGTTTTATGGATGAAGCTGCTCTTGTGTTTGCTTTTCTGTTTTCTAAAAGAGTGCTGAGAACTCAGGTGTGAAAACGGCTGCTATTTATTGATGGTGCTGCTGGAAAGATGATTTACTCAAAATAAAAAGCACATTTCCTCACCCAGGCAATTTCCCTTCTGTGTTTTCTCAGGGCATCTTCTTTTCCTCTTCTCCCAATCCCCTCTGGGCATCCTTCTCCAAACCTATCCTGTCAAAAATATGGATTCCTACTTATATCTTCGAAACTTAAAACACAGGTGATGGATTTCAACAAGACAGATTGTCAAACCACAGGAAAACGGAGTTTCAAGCCGCTCCGTGTTGCCTTTTCCCCTCTGGTACCTCCTGCTGGATGTTTTTTTTGGGATCAGAATGTTGAGCATCGTTCTGGCTTGTCCCAGTCCTTCCCCTGGGATGCTCCAGTCAACCACTGGGGCTCGGATTGGTTTTGGCAAGTGCTTGCTGCGCTGGTGCAGTGAGGTTTGGGGTTGTTTGGGCAGTCTGGGAGCACTTGGGGTGCTCCAGTGGAGAGGATTTTTCCCGAGGAAATCGCTGGAGAGGATTTTTCCCGAGGCTCCGTGCCCCAAGCGTGCAGGGGAAGCTCCCGGGGGGTGACGAGTGCTCGCAGCTCCCTGCACTCTCCCAGAGTTCCCAGCTATGTCAGGAGAACAAAAGCTGTTCCAAAAGAGAAAATTAAGGATTTGTAAGTCTTTAATATCGATCTGCTTTTCCCTGTGGGGGTTTCTGTGAGGAAGCAGGCTCGGGAGGAAAGATGATTTCATCTCGCTTCTCGTGATGGTCTCGGCTTGGCTGCTGACACCCTGGGCGTATTCCTGGGTGTCCTTCCCCTTGTCATGAAAATGACTCACTTGGGATTTGCTTTCTTCCAGAATTCCTTGTTCTGTGCTGCCCGGGGGGTCTGCAGGGACTGCCTTATATTTCTACAAACCCCACACGATCCCGTTTCCACCTCAGCTTCCTCGCCTCGGGGCTGCTGAGGCCTTCCTGGTTCAATTCTGGCTGCTTTAGTTGAATGCAAAAGTGTATTTGGAATTTGGCGTGAATCTTTTCCTCCAAAGATCCTTTCTAGACAGGGGGATTTGCTTGTGGTTTGTTTTATTTTCCTTGACATCCACAGGGATGTTTTGGTGTCTGTTTTTGTTGAGTTCCTTCGAGCTTGATATGTTTTCTCTTAAAGTCACCCATAGTTCCCTCCCAAATACTCTCAGACTCTTTATTTTCCCCTCTTTGCTTGATTTGGTGTTGCTGCAACCTTTTAAGCCCCAGGTGTGGAGGCAGAGAAGTGATTTGGGGCTGCTCAGGAATTGTTTGACGCTTTGGGTTTGGCCGAGGCGTTGCCAGTGTTTGTTTTTCCAGCTCCCCTGGAAGGTACACGTGGGATAAAGGTGCTTGTCTGTGATGGCTCTGTGAGCTGGGGAAACGCCTTAATTCAATTTTATTGGATTTTGGAGTGTGAAAACATTGCATATTTAAATAGCCCTGGCAAAACGAAGCAAACACAGCAGCAAAAATTTACCAGAATATCCAAATATTTGCCAGAATATGCGAATATTTACCAGAATATCCAAAAGTTTACCAGAATATCAGAATATCCAAAATGGGATCCTTGACAGCCTTAAAGGTGTGGAGTCACAGGCGTGGGATTGCTGATGGATTCCTGGTTTTATTCATCCATTTTTGTGTATTTATGGCCTCTTGGTTTCTTATGGGAAATGCTTGTGATTGTCGTCAGATTCCCATTAAAATATCAATAATTGGTCACAGGACAGCTTCAGAAAATGCCAATTTTCCAACTGTGACACAGAGTCTCACTGACACTAGGAATGTGGGATTTTTTTTTCCCCATGAGAAATGAGTATCCAGAGACAAAAACTTAAATATTTAATAGTGGTCTTTACTAAAAGTGATTCATTTTTTCAGTGCCTCTCTCTCTCTGCTGAGAGAATTCCTTTTTCATCACCCAGTTGTGATGATGGACAGGAGATGCTCTCGGCTGGTGTAAAAATCTCTCTCCTGGCTCAGGGAATGGAGTGAACCTTGAAAAACTGAGGTGGCTTTGAAGCTGCTGCAGAACATTTCTCTTCCATGAGGAGGATTTGATGCTGAAACCACGTTTTGTTACACGTCAAATGACCCCAAAGGCCTCCGACACCTTTTTGCAGCACGAAATATTCCTGAATTTGCTGAGATCTTGTTGCTATGGCAGCATTTTCCCGTCAGCAAAAGATGTTGTGGCAGCTCCTGAGCTGAAGACCTCTGGTTCTGAGGGGTGAAAGTTGAATTTCAAAGCCATGCCGATACCCAGGAATCCTCCTGGCTGCTGAATTATTCCCCCACTTCGCAAAGGCTGAGCAGGAGAGCGTTCCCTGGATTGGGGTAACTGGGTTAGGGAGTATTTTTAGCCCAGCTGGTAGCAGCAGTCGGGTGTTTCTGCAGCTGTAATCTCCCTGCTGCCTGCACAGCCCTCCTGCACTGCTCCAAGCTCTGTGTGGAGGCCAGCAGGGAGATGGGGGCCATGCTGCAGCTTCTCCCAGGCCTTGGGGATCTCCCGTGGTTCACATGGTGAGGATCTGTGCCAAAAACCTTCCAGGAAAAGTCACACCTGGATTTTTGTTAATGCACCCCCCTGTCATATCCGTCCTCTACTTCCCTCTCCCATCTCCTTTCTTCCCCTGATGTCCTTTTATTTTACACTTCAGTTCTCCCTCTCTCCTTTTCTATTACTTCTCCCCACCTCTCCCCTTTTATCTTGCGTGGTTTTCTCCTCTCAGAACCTCTCCCTTTGCTTTTTGTATTTTCTTCCCACTTTCTGGGTCACCCATAAATATCCAGTGGAAAACTGCTGTCACTTGGCTTATTTCTCACTTTATGGCATCTCTCACAATTCAGCTTCAAAGCCGAACACTTCAGAGCCGCAAACAAATCTGAAAAGCAGAGTTAATCTCACTACATAGCAGCATGTGGAGGAACATTTTCCTGGAGAAAAACGTTTGCTTGTGTTGGTGATAGATTTTTTATTCTGTCTGTGGCTCACTGTGTGTGCAGCCTGGATTTTCTAACGGAGTAAACTCAGCCATAAACTTCAAACAAAGCTGCTGCCAGCATTAAAAACTTATTTATGTGCCTTGTGTGATGCTGGAGCTATGGAGCTGTGCAGGAGGAAGGCAGGAATGCTGTGAGGAGCTGGGGGCAAACGGGAGCCCCTGAGGTGGTTTCGTGGCCGGGTGTGTGGCAGAAGGGGTCAGGGTGAACCCCTGAATACGGGACTTGTGTTTTCCTTGGAACGAACCATCCTTTGTTGTCCTGTGGTAAATCCATGTGCTGTTTCACCAAAAGCGGTGCTAGATAAATGTAGAATTGCTCCAGGTGCTGCTGTTGGTGCGTTCTCCTCAGCAGAGCTGGCACTTGGGCTGGTTGGGATGCAAACTTTGTGTGGGACCAAACAAACCTGGATTTGATTTCCCAGCGACCCCAAGCATCAGCTCCCTGTTCGTGCTTTTCTCTGATCTATTGTAGGTTTGGAGGCTTAAATTCCAGGGATTTCAGGTTTTTGGGACTGTGGGAGCTGCCTGTGCACACTTCAGGCTGATGCTGAGAAAGTCATTTGGGGTTCTTTGCGAGGCGAGAGCTCGAAAGCTGCAGCAGCCGTGGTGCTGCTGGTGGGGGTGGGAATTCAGAGCAAATTATCCCATCCTGGAGTGCTGGAGAGAGGCTCCTGCAGTGCTTGGGACCTGGAGCCTGCCATCTGTGTGTTGTTTTTTAGTTGGTTTGGGTTTTTTTTCTTCAAACAGTGCCAGATGCTGAGGGTGGCTGGAGGCTGAAGTCCTGCAGAACGGCCTGTGGCTTATCAGGAAGAGCAAGTGCTTATGTTAATCGAAGAAAAAAGATGCTTAAATCACTCTGTTAATGATTATTTTCACCCTTTAATTGATTATCTGCACCCCCTTATCCCCAGCCCCGAGGTCTTGCAAGTTTGGCTTTGTTTCTGCTGTAGAAAAATGAGAATTCGAAGCAGCATAGGAGGCAGGGTTTATGTAAGAGCCAGCAGGTGCGGTGTTTACAGGGCTGTCATTTCGTAGGTCGTGGTGCCTCGCTCATCCTGCCCGTCCTGGCGCGTCAGGAAGCAGCAGCAGAGCTCTCACTCATGGGGGGGAAGCCTTTAACAGGATCACTTCACAGGATCAGAGCCTCTGGAGCTGGGAGGGAGCGGGGCGGCTCTGCCAAAAGGGCTCAGGGAACGCAGCTGGACCTGCTGATGGAGCTCCTGCCGGATAATTCCAAGTTTGGGGGTAATTGAGCAGGAAGCGGGGCTGCTCTGCTGAAGGAGATGTGCTCTCCGCAGGCTGTGATGCATTCCTCGCTGCAGGGAGAGCGCAGGAAGGGTTACGAGCCAGAAAAACTATTTGTGCTCTTAAAAAGCCCCCCCAAAAAATTACCAAAGAAAGTCCAAGCAGTGCAGGTCAAAAAGGCAATGCCACAGCTCTTTGTCCTTACGGGGTTCCCAGGAGGGGGGTGTGGGGTGTGTGTGTTTGACCAGCTCAGAAATACCACTTTTATTCCCGTTGCTGGCGTGTGTTTGGGCTGCAGCCGCTGTAGTAACACAGCAGCACCCCGTGCCAGCTGTCCAGGGAAGCACAGCGTGGCACCACGGCTCCTCAGCGTGGGACAAGCTGCTGGAGCTGTTCTTCCTACCAAAGGCAGAGCCAGCTGCAATTCCCCTTAAATTTTGATTTAGATTTAAACAAATCTGAATTTCTTGGTGCTTGACTTTATTTGTCAGTGATGGATTAACTTACCAGATTCTTAAATCCTCTCTTTTCCTGCTGATAACTGGTGCAGAGGTGGAGGAAGCAGCAATTCTGGCTTGTGACGTTTTTGTGATGAGTTTTTGGTCTCTACTTGTCTAATTAGCTGATACAATTTTAATTTAATTGTATGAACTGGGATAGGATTGCTGAGTATCACCAAACCAAGCCCTGCAGGAATCATGGCCCTGCCCTCACAAATGCAAGTGTTTTCCAAACAGCACTGGGGTCTCTGCTTAGCAATTTCCCATTTAAGCTTTCCTAGGCCCTGCTACATCAGGGAAAGAATCCTTACTTTTTAAAATATTATTAAAATTTGTCATTTTTATGTCTTTACCTGCTCCCTGAATGCTTGTGCTTGAGGAGGATTGGAGGGTTGCTGCCAAAATGGTGAGATTTGGACATTTTGGGTAAAACTCAGAGTTCTGCTTTTTGAGTTTCTCCAGATAACGAGGGATAGAAGGAAATCAGGCAAGAAGCAGAAGCTGCTTGGAAGGTGATGGGCGGGAACGAGCAGGTTCCTCTTTCCACAGGGGTGATGGATGAGAGGAGCTGGAGCTGGGGCTCCGAGGCCTGGGGTTGTGCCTGGCCCAAAGGGGAGCTGTGTCCTCTGTCCTCCACCCCACCCCTCTGAAACTGGGCGTGGGGACGAAGGAGAAGAAACTGGGCAAGGAGATAAGAACTGGAAGGGAAAAGAAACCAGCGGAATGTTGTTAGAGGGGAAAATCTTTGTGATTTTATAGTGGGGCTCAAACACTGTGTGAAACACTGGTGTTCCTGGGCATTCCTTCCTGCAAGAGCTGATCCTCCTCTGTGCTCTTATTCAGTGAGGTTTCAGGAGGTGTTTCAGCTGTGGCATGGGGTTTTGGGAGGTGTTTCAGCTGTGGGATGGGGTTTTATCAGGTATTTCAGCTGTGGGGTGGGGTTTCAGCAGGTATTTCAGCCGTGGCATGGGGTTTCAGGAGGTATTTCAGCTGTGGCATGGGGTTTTAGCAGGTGTTTCAGGTGTGGGGTGGGGTTTTAGCAGGTATTTCTACTATGGGATGGGGTTTTATCAGGTATTTCAGCTGTGGCATGGGGTTTTAGCAGGTATTTCTACTATGGGATGGGGTTTTAGCAGGTATTTCTACTATGGGATGGGGTTTTAGCAGGTATTTCAGCTGTGGGATGGGGTTTCAGCAGGTGTTTGAGCTGTGACATGGGGTTTCAGCAGGTATTTCAGCTATGGGATGGGGTTTTATCAGGTGTTTCAGCTGTGGGATGGGGTTTTATCAGATATTTCAGCTGTGGGATGGGGTTTCAGCAGGTGTTTCAGCTGTGGGATGGGGTTTTATCAGATATTTCAGCTGTGGGATGGGGTTTCAGCAGGTGTTTCAGCTGTGGCATGCCCTGGCTCTGCCGCGGTGCCACAGAGCCGGAGCAGTGAGAGGTGCGGGGTGCCCAGAGCTGGTGTGGCTGCCCCTGCAGATGGATCCCCCTGCTCCATCCCCGCTGGAAGAGGTTTGTTGCCAGGAGCTGCTGCTCTGCAGGGTAATTGCTGTGCCTGTGGAGGCTCCGAGCACGGCTGCTCCGCAGTCCTTGGGATGCAGAGCCGAGCTTTTCCAATGGATGCAGGGTGAGGCTACGGCGCCATCGAGCTACAAACCAGGTGATGCTGGGGCAGCTGCACATCGAATCTGTCTGTAGACAAAATCATGGCCAGCACCGCGCTGCCTGCTGCCCTTCCAGCCCTTTGGAACGTCCCTTTTCCACGGAAAAGGCACGGGGAAGTGCAGAACTCCTGGTGCTGCCGTCCCGTGGTGCTCTGCCGTGTTTTGGGTTCGTGAGGCTTTAATGGGGTTGGAGGCTGGTGCAGGGCAAGGAGAACGTTTCTGTTCCATCCCAGGCTTTTGTGGTCCTGCTGCAGCATCGAATCCATGAACATTCCAGCTGCCAGTGCTGGAACATTCAGCTCCTCGGGTTTGTAGGAATTTCAGTTGTTGTCACTGGTCTCCTGTGGATGAGGAGCACACCCGACCAGCAGGGAACCAGGGGATTATTCCCTGAGCTCTGGGGTGTGGTTGCTCTGGTAAATTGTGGATGCTGGAATCTTCCTCTCTCCTGGAGCTGGGAATGCTCGGGATTTGCAGTTCTGGAGGGCAGGAGAGGAGGACCTGCCTGCAGCAGTGCTGCTGGTGGTGGTGATGGGATAAGGACAAAGCTCTTTGGTGAGGGACCATGTCCTTGTCCTGGTGTCCTGAGGTGTTTTGGCCCCTCACAGGTGGAGTTTTGGGGGGCAAAGATGTGCCCGAGGGCTCGCTGCTGTCGTGATGGAGACCCTCCAGGAATTCCTCGCTCAGGATTCAGCCGCACGATAAATCAGGCTCTGGATTAATTCGCAAACTGGTGCACCCCAGAGCAAATGTGACAGCGTGAGCTCGGGAAGTGCTCCCTCCACAGGGGGATGCAAGGATCCCCCTTGTCCCCCTCTGCCACCATGCCGGGATGCCCCGTGACCGGGGTTGTTCCCTGATCCCCCTCAATCCTGCCTCGTGCTGACAGGGAAGCTGCTCCAGGGGCCAGCGGTGCCCTGTGGAGCCGCCGTGACCTCTCCTGCCCCGGGCTGGATTTGGCTCCAGGCTCAGGATCCCATTACAAATCTCCCCAGCCACCCCGTGGCCCCATAAATCTGCCAGTGATAGGTTTAACAAAGCGGAGATTAACGCAGCACAGCCACAGCACAACTGGGGTGAGGTTTTGGCTTCTGGAGGTGCAGACAAAGGTCCTTGGGGCTGTCACCAACATGGCTTTGTTTGGAAACTTCCACCTGTCCTGCTTTGTTTCAGGATATCCCAAAGCCTACTCCGCCCGTGAGTTATGCCCACCCCTCAGGTGGCCTTGTCTGACCTCTCTCCCACTGCTGCTCCAGGATGGGTTTTATTTTCGGGCTGTGAAGCTTTGGGGTTGTCAAAAGAAAATCAGGAAGTTCTCTAAATAACGATAAAGCCCCAGGAGTTTAAGATCCCTTTCGAAGTATTGAATTTTTACAAAATAGAAGATCGTGGAATCCTGGAATTGAGGTTGGAAAAGACTTTTAAGATGATGATGAAGTCCAGCCTTTCCCCAGCACTGCCAAGGCCACTGCTGAGCCATGTCCCCAAGTGCCACATCCACATGGATTTTAAATCTCTCCAGGAATGGGGAATGGGGACTCCACCACTTTCCTGATCGGGACGTCAGCCTTTCTGGGAAGAAACTTTTCCCAATACCCATTGTTCTCTTTCCATTCTCAGATACTCCTAAAATCACAAGACCTTTAGTTAGAGGTGTCTCAGGTTTCATGAATTATCGCACCTTTCTTCCTCTTTTCTTCCACAAAGAATATTTTCCCGGCGTTTCTCTCTAAAATGTTAATTTGCATTGTTTTATAAACAAATCACCAAATTCTCTTCTCCCACTGCTGTAAGGGAGTAGGGTGGGTTAGCTGAAATGCTGGAGCCTGGTGAAAACTGGAGAAAATGTGGATAATTTTGGGTCTGGCAGCGACTTGGTTGCACCGGTGCAAGTCAGTAATAAAGAGAGAGCTGCTACTCCGGGTATCGCTGTGTCAGAACTATGAAAAAAGTTGCTCAAGTGGGTTTTTTGACAGCTGCCTTTGTTTTGGGAGATCTTTACCCTTCCAGTTCCTTTCCGGAGGAGTCTGTTTTCCAGGTAGTGCATCAAGGTGGAAGAACAGCTTTACAATAATCCCCAGGGTCTGATTTCCTGAATTGCAGAGCCTCACCGAAATAAAACGATGCTTTCTGAGGGGGGGATTTGTTGCAAGGAGTTAAAGATTCTTTCTGCTGGTGCTGAGGGCTGAAAGTGGATTGCTGGCCACGAGCCAAACTCCATCAGCTCCATGGAAATATTCATAAGGTAAATAAATAATTAAGCCCCCTCTGCAAAAGTAATGCTGGGTTTGACTCCAGTTGCTCTGCAGTGCCTGTTCAGACTTGGTTTCATTTATTTTCCAAATGAGTTTTAGGAGTATTACCAAGATTTCAGGATTCTTGGGGTTTTTTTTGATGTTTCAGTTTGTAGTGTAATTCAGGTTATTCTGAATAAATTTCCTTATTCATTTTTTCACCCTGGGATTCTGAATTTTCACCCACCGGGTGATTTGCTGCTGTTCCAGTGTTTTTATAGGGCAAGCTGACTTGGAAAAGGGATTGGGGTGGCAGCAGCACTTCCTCAGTCAGTACAGCTGAATTTGGCTGGTTTTCTGACATGCTTTTATTTTCCCCATTTGTTTTCAACCGTGTTTTCAATTCTCAGCAGAGATAAATGGCTTCAGGAAAATGAGATGGATCCTGTTTATTTCTTGGGCTTTATCACCAAAACAGCGACAGCCTTGTAGCTGCAGCATCCCTGGGACTTGTGGGGACAAGAATTCCTTCAGTCTGAGAAGTTCTCTGTAATTCCAGGGGGAATTTGCAGGGCCAGCCATTTATCCAGCTGGGAATGGAGGCAGCTTTCAGCAAATGTGGCCTCTCCATTTTCAAAGGGAGGGAAGGCTTTAATTCCTGCTCTGTAGGCTGGAGGGAAGGAACGTGTTTTATTCCACCTTCTGAGGGAGAAGCTCTGTGCTGGGCGGGACGTGTCTCGACTCACCAATCCCGTTGCCACCGGTGAGGGTTTGCTTTGAAAAGATTCTGTCTTCCAGGCCTGCAATTATCCATCTTTTATTTATAAACCCTCTCCTACGAGAGCACTCAGGCTACTGAAAACTATCTGGGAAATAATTTCTGTGTTAATTAAGCCGCTGCACGTCACGTGGCTCCGTTACCTGTGCTGGCAGTGGTGCCCTGGGAGGTGCCATAAATCCTCCCTGAGGTCATCCCAATAAAACCCCCTGGCCTGAGCACAGAGCCAGGGGGACAATGACAGGGGTTCAGCACAGCCAGGCTTTGCCGAGGGATCCAGAGCTGGGCAATCTGGCACTTTGGTGTCTGCAGTTTCCCTGAGTGGTTGCGTGACTCGGGCAGCCCTTTTGGGGGGTGAAGGGGATGCTTTTATTTCACCAGGTGTGGGGGAAAAGAAGCCTCCTGATCCCTTCCAAAATCTCCTGGCACCAGGGGCAGCGTGGACACAGGGACCTTGTGGCCTGCAGCCCCTCTTGGGTGCCTGGTCCTTAGACCTCCATACAAATGCACACAGAGTGAAGCCCCTCACCTGGAAAAAAGAGTTAGGGAGGAATTTTGGGAGAGGATAGCACTGTGCTGGTGGAGTGTGGGGCATGGCCAGACAAGCCCAGTGAGCAGCTTAGAGCTGGGGCTTTTGTCCCTTCATCCCGTGTTGGTTCCTCCTCAAATCACCCCCATCTCTGCCTTTTCTTGCCTTTGTCCTCCCCTGGCCATCCTCTGGCTCTTGTGTGATCCTGAAATGGGTCAGAGCATCCCACACTGGGTTGGGGTTGAAGGGACCTTAAATCCCATCCAGTGCCCCCCCTGCCATGGGCAGGGACACCTCCCACTGTCCCAGGGTGCTCCAAGCCCCGTCCAACCTGGCCTTGGGCACTGCCAGGGGTCCAGGGGCAGCCACAGCTTCTCTGGGCAACTTTTCAGGGTCCCCCTCCTGCCTTTGTGGTTTTGTGCTCCTGTGCGTGACCTGTGAGAATCTCTGATTTTGGGGGATGGTTTCAGGCTAAAATCCCTCATACTCAAATGCCTCCTCTCAGCCCCCCCCAAATCGAAGAAATCCAGGATTTTGTTGTCTGCCTGCTTCCTTTCTATTCAAGCACTTGGGAATTCTGTCCTGAGCCGTCTCACCTTGCCCATGGTTTTTATAAGGTGGGTTTTTTTTTGGTGGGGGGATGGATCTGGAAGTGTGGATTCAGATGCCTGAAGGTGAGGTGTCATCTCCCATCCCATCACAACCTGCACACCCAGGGCTGGAGCCCACCCTGATGACCACAGGGAATTCATCGTGGAATTCCATTAGGGCTTCTCACCCTTAGCATACAGCTCGGAGCTCTCCTCATTTCCTCTCTCTGGGGAATTTGGGGGTGTTGAGGTTTATTTATTTATTTTATTAAACCAGGAAACGCATTTGGTTATCTTTAATTTCTTTACTTGAGACTGCTTTAGCTCCTGGTGACGATGCTGCTCTGAGGGTGAATTCGGGATTTATGGTGAAGATCCTTTTTGTGCTTGTGAAATCCTCTTTTTTTGGTATTTTTTTAATGCCTTTTAACTCAATAGGAAACTAAAGAAGTGCAATAATAATTGTCAATATGTCTGAATAGAATTCCTGGTGCTATCCAGGGGCCAGAGCAGAATCTCTCTGGCTGTCAATACGGCTCCAGCAGGAATTGTGTGGGTGGATCAGAGCACTTATCTCAGCCATTATGCAGCAGTGGCACAAGTTAATGGAATAGATTGTCAGGGGGACTGTAGGAAGGAAGGGAGATGTGATTTATGGATGGGAGATAATAACCTGCATGAAATGAGAAAGTTTGGAAAATAATACCTGGAGGTGCACGGACAAAACCGTTGGCATCGCTCAGAAAATAACGTTTTATTTCTGGCTGCTTATTGCTTGAGTTACCTCCTGATTCTGGTGTTTAATGCAAGATGAGTTACATTTGGGGAAAAAAAATGAAAGCAGTTATGTCACTTCTGAAGGTGACAATAGGGAGAAAAGGGTTGCTGGGAACACGCTGAAAATTGGGATATCTGTGGTTGCTCACTCTCCCTTCTGGGCTGGGGAAAAATCCTTGGAGCTGGAGGGTGTTGCTTTTGTAGGGTGGATGTGGCTTTTGTTATCTTTGAGGAAGACCTCTCAGAAACGGGGAGATTGTAACAAGAACACAAAACCCCCCCAAACCCAAAAAAACTCCCAAAAAAACCAAACAAATAGAAAAACCCCCACCCCAAAGCATGAAAACCTGGAGCTGTGTGGATGTGGCAGTGAGGACAGAAGGAAGGCTCAGGAAAGTGGAGTGGGGTGACACAGGAAGAGCCCAACGTCTCTCCCACATCAGAGATTCCACCAGGATCTCCCGAACAAGGAATGAGGAGCACAGTGGGTTTGAAGAACAAAAACCCTTTCGAAAACCCCACAGCTGCTCTCATTTCATGCCATCAGTGGAGATGCTCTGGGATCCCCCACATTCCTTTGTTTCCTTCAGGTATTTGCAGCCTTCCAGCTTCCCAAACAGAATCCTGAGGGGGAAACCTGACCTGCAGAGCAGATTTAGGAGTCGGTGTTTTACGTTTGCAGCTTTTCAACCCGGCAGATAAATCCCACTCGCAGGCAGTGCCTCTTCCAGCTGCGTGGAGCACAGTTATTATGGAATTACTGGTTTTTTGAGGCTCTCTGACATTCCAGGCGTGGAATGCTCCATGGAAGGGCTGGATTGATGGCACCAGAGCAGTGTTTGCCATGGTGGGATGAGCTCTCTGAGCCTCAACTCAGGCGTGAAGGGAATGAATGGGATAAGTGGATATTTGCGGTTGAGGGATTTTTGGCCTTGTTGCCTGGAGCTTGGGATGATCCAAACGGGGCTAAGGAGGTAGAATTCCATCTGGGAAGTGGTTCTGGAGTATTCATGGCAGAGCAGGGCAGCCCTGCCCACGCTGGGAGGGCAGAGCTTTGGCTCTGTGTGGGAAGCTGTGGGGAGGCAGAGTTTGGGGCAGGTGCTGGCTGGTCCCTCCACTTTCCTGGGAACAGGGCCGTGTGGGGCAAATCTGGGATGCGGAGTCACCTCTCCAGCCTGGTGTCTCACAAGGGCTGCTCGGGTGGCCCCAAACCCAGGAATTACCCACTAAACCACTTGGAAATTGCCTTCTCACCCTGTCGAACTCCAAAACCCCGGGACGAAACAGCGACGCACGCCTCCATCAAAGCCCTCCCTGCCTCCTTTTCCCCCGAGATGAAGCAGCAGGCGGGCGGAAGCTCCTGATCCGATCTCTTGAGGTCGAATCAAAGCGTGACAAAAATGGTTAATTGAGCAGAGCGCGGGAGCAGCTGCTGCAAGCCACACCGGCGGCAGCTCCCTCAGCCGAACCAGGCACCGGGCACCAGGCACCCCCTCGGCCTGGGAGGCCTCGTTAGCGGAGTCTGGGAAAAAGGGGGACACCGGGAGCTTTGATGGGAGATGGGAAGGGCGTTGCAGCGCCGCTTTCCGTGAAGGATCCGCGTTTTAAATGCAAACGGCGCGCTCGCGGCGGGGCCGAGCTCTGTCTGAGGGGGTGACAGGCCTTTGAAGTGTCACACGAAGCTGTTCTCAGAGGCGGCGACGCGTGTTTGGCTTGTAAGCAATTACAGGTGTCGCCGAGAGGGATCGAGGTGTTCTGGGAGCCTGGGGGTCCGTGTGGGAATGTCAGTGCTGGTGTCCCTGGGAATCGGGGGCCTGGGGTGGCTCCAGCCCCGCTCAGGATGTCACTGTGGGGCACTTCCCACACGGCATCGGGTGGCGCTCGGATGAAAATTTGTTGGCGCTCAGGATGAAAATCGCAACAATTTCTGAATAAAATACAAGTTTAGGGTGACAGAACTGTGACGGGCTGCCTGGATTGGGTCCGAGCTGTGCTTTTGGCGACACATTCGCATGTTTAACGTAGAAATGAAATCAGTGGAGTACTGGGACCGCTCCGGGTCACCTGGGGCTCAGCAGAACTCAGGACCTGCAAACTTCAGCTTCTCTCAGCTCTGGGCTTTAATCACAGCACAGCCTCACTGGTGTGTAGGAATGAGCAGCAAACCTTTTGCAAATATTTACTGGGAAATTGCCCCGATATTTACAGGGTTATTCCCCCAATATTGACATGAATATTCACCCAATATTCACATGATTATTCCCTCAGTGTTTATATGGCTGTTCTCCCAATATTTACATGGCTATTGCCCCAATATTTATAGGATTATTCCCCCAATAGTTACAGGATTATTCCCCCAGTATTTACATGGCTATTCCCTTGGTATTTACAGGATGATTCCCCCAATATTTACAGAGTTATTCCCTTGATATTTATAGGATTATCCCCCCAATATTTACATGGCTATTCCTCCAATATTTACAGGATTATCCCTCCAATATTTACAGGGTTATCCCCCCAGTATTTACATGGCTATTCCTCCAATATTTACAGGATTATCCCCCCAGTATTTACGGGGTTATTTCTCCAATAATTACATGGCTATTCCCCCAATGTTTACAGGATTTCCCCCCAATATTTACGAGGTTATTCCCCTGATATTTACATGGCTATTCCCCCAGTATCTACAGGATTATTTCCCCAATATTTACACGGCTATTCCCCCTCAATTCCCGGGAGGGGAAGGAAATACCCGACTCCTGCTGCCATCCCAGCTGCTTGTCTCCCACATCCATGACCCCAGTGTGAGCACACGGGGAACATATGCCACGTTTTACTTGCCAGCCCTACAAAAGATGGGTTTGGAGCACCCAAAATGTCACATCTGCTCAGTCCACAGAATATTGTCCTGCCCGGTGCACTGGATGGCTTCCTCTGCGGTAAATGCTGCATTTCAGGCGGTTAAACTGGGATGATAAAGGGGTTGAAATGTTCTTTTCCTCACGGAGTTTCTCCTCTGTTTGCAGCAGGGGAAGCCGTACGTCTTTGACAGGGTGTTACCTCCTAACACAACCCAGGAACAAGTTTATAATGCCTGTGCCAAGCAGATTGTCAAAGGTAGGTGTTGTCTTTGTTTATTATCCCTGCCTGGGGGGAGGGAGAGGGATGTCTCCGTGCCTTCGAGCTGTTTAAAGACCAGGTAATGAATGTTTGGATGTCTCAAGGGGAGTTTAGTAATTAGTAATTCCAAGCATTTCCTTTTTTTAAGGGCTTGTCTGTGTGGGAAAAAAACAAAACCATCAATGCTGAAGGAATTGTAGCAGTTGTTCCTTATTCTCTCCTTGTTATTCCACACAAACACTTGGGGTTTGGGATATAAGGGACAAAAAGTGTGTTCTTCATGCAGTGCAGTCCAGGATGAGCGTGGAATATCTGTGTAATGGAGTGGGAGGATGGATCTTTGAGGGGGAGTGGGGAAGGCCCTGGTTTGGGAGTTGCTTTGCATGCAGATTTTGTATTTAAAACTGGAACGAGGACACAGGTGCCTCCTAAAACACCCAGTTCTTGGAATAAAGCCTTCATAAGCTGTGGAAATTTTAAGATTTTCACTGCAAAATCTTTCTTTTTTTGGGTGCATTTGAATCACAGGCCATACTCCCCCAGCTCCCAAATCACCCTCACACTTGGTTCTGGTGCTGGATGATCCATCCATGGTGATAGTCATAAAATCATGGATATGCTGAGCTGGAAAGCACCCACAGGATCATCAGTCCAGCTCCTGGTCCTGCACAGGACACCCCAAAAAATCCCACCAGGAGCCCAGGAGCGTTGTCCAACCACTCCTGGAGCTCAGGCTTGGGTTTGTGCCACACTGCAGCATCCAGGGGTCATGAGCAGAACCCTCACTGTTCCCTGGCCTTGTGGGGTGTCCCTGTGCCCTCTGAGCTCAGGCACTTGGTTTTTATTTTGCTTTGGGGTCCTGCTCCAAACCCTGGGAGCAACTGTGCAGGAATTTGCTTGGCTCACTCAGACAACCTCAAGCAACCCAACCTGGGGCAGCCCAGGTGCTGGGGGGGAAGGACCAGAGGGGAAATTATTTGATGTTGGGGAGCAGAAATGAGTCAGAACTGGGCTGCCTCTTCTCAGAGCGGTCTGATTACGGCAGCTCTGCCCTCAGATGGGTGAGCCTTTAATAAAAACTGGATTTGTGGAGTTCAGGGATCATTAGTTCAGGTTGCTGACACACCACTGAACTGCCTGGAAGTTTGGGGAGCTGTTTCAATCCGACTGGGTGTGCTGCTTGGGAATTTGTGGAGAGCCTTTATATCCCCTGTGGAAGTTGGTTTTCCTCTGAAAATGGTGAGAGAAATAAAATCCTTTGTGGGAGGAACTGGGAAGAACAGGATCACTGACTGAATTGTCTTTATGAACCAAGGAGAAAGGCAAATACTCCCCAAAATCCTGTTTGAAAATAGAGCTCCGATGTATTTTCCATGTGGGTTGGTTTGGACTTTTCAGGTATTTTGAAAGGTGAGGTTGGTGAGGGGAAGGTTTGGAAGAAAAGGAGAGAGAAATGCGGGGAAAAGAGAGAAGGAGAAACCAAGGAAGTGAAGGATGGGAAGGAGAGGGGGAAGAAGAGAGGGCAAGACAAAGGAGGGAGGGAGGGAGTGATGCTCCTGAGCTCTGGACTTAGATTTCCTTACATTTAATCTCCATTTTAAAGCCTGATAAAGTGCAGGATGTGAAATGTTCCTGGTGGCTGGATTCCCTGTAATTTCCTGCATGGGAAGGGGAGCTGCGTGTGGCACAATTTGGGGCACCGTGTGAATTCCCAAGGGTTTTCCAGGCAGCTTCCCGAGGCTCCCGTTTGCTCTCCCATGGAATGGCTGATGTGATTCCTGTCATCCCAGGAAACGCCAGCTGGCCCTGGAACAATGCTTGGAACAACTCTACTGGCAATCAGAATTACCCAAACGAGGGGGTTCTCACTAAACAAGGCCTGGGATTAGGTTTGAGCAAACAGCTCCAGCCCTGCCCAAGTGTTTCACATTCCTGACGTGAGAAGCGTGGGGAACAGGGAGGTTTTGGGAGGAGGAGGGGGCTCCCGAGGGCAGGAGTGCCAGCGTTGGAAGTGTGTGTGTGGAATCACCCCTGGGGATTGCTTCTTTTGAACCAAAACTCGCAAATATCCCCAGATCTGCCAGGGCACAACAGGGTGTGATGGCCACCACTTCTGCTTTGCTTCCCATCGCTTTCTGCTGCCAAAACTCCACTTTTAATCTCCTGAATCCACCCAGGTGGACGCGTGGGCCTGGATTTTGCATTTTTCCTGCAGTTCCATGGAGGGGGGAATGTCTGGGAGCACTGGAGCACCTCAGTGCACGTCTGTGTGGCCTGGCAGGAGGAGAAAACGGCTTTAAAGGATTTTTTGGGTGGTGGGGTTGCTCCCACTTGGGAGCTGAGTGACTTTTCTGGTTATAAATACGGGGCTTCAAGTGCTGAGTTGCAGAATTGGGGAGATTGGGGGTGAAAAGGAGAAGGACAGGACTAACAATGTGGCTGTGGGAATGTGTTTGTTGTGCCTGCCCTCAAGAAAAAAAGGCAGCTATGGAGGGCCAGAGGAGGATTTTGGGGAAAAACTGGGAATCACTGTGGGGAGAGCTGGGCTAGGAATTGAGAAAAACATTTGGACTTATTATTTCCCTGGGAATGGCATAAAAATCCCACCTGATCTTGGTTCAGTCCCTTTGTTAATCTGATTTTTTCCCCCTCCCTCTGCAGTTTTGTTCTTTGTGTCTGGGGCTGTTTCTCTCAGGGTTCAGTGCACAGATGGTCCATAAATGACTTAAGGTGGAAAATCTTCCAAGGAAAATAACCTCAATACTGAGATCTCTGACTCCTTTTCACTGCAGGTGATGCAGAGGGCTATTTTTTTTAATAGGATAAGGGTTTTTTTGCTAATTGAGAAGGTAAATTACTTATCTCTGCTTCCTCCAGCAAAATGCAAATATTGATGCAAATTCTGAGCAATTTTCTTACATAAGAGTTGATTAATCAGGTTATTTTCCCCCTTGGCTATGAGCTCAGTTGGTACCTTGCATTTACCTGGAGATAATAACCCTTTTTTTCCCCTTCCCCCCGCCTTTTCCCCCCTCCTTTTTTCTCTTTTTTGTTTTTAATTCAAGCTATTTAAAAAAAAAATGTAACCCAGTTTGACCAGAAGATGAAATATTAGTAATGAACTCTTATGGAACACTACAACTGGATTTTTTTATCCATTCTGTAATTATTTATAATCAATTATTTTAAACTTTGTTCCCTTAAAGCAAGGATAAGCAGTGTCTCTATGAGGATGCTAAATTAATTCAAAATGTTAATTCTGGAAGGACAGTGATTATGGCCTCTCACTTAGTCATTCTCTTTGAGTTCAAGATTATTTTTCTGTTTTTCTAATGTATCTTATTTAATCTTCCCTCCTGTCTGGAGCACCTATGTGGAGATGCAAATAAGGGGATTATTTGTGTGCTTATGTAAATGCCATATATATGATGTATAATCTATAATATAATATAATTAATTTAAATTTTTTTTGGCCTGGAAACCTCTATTAATTGAGATCCAGAGGATGGGAAACATCACAAATACAATTTCCAGCCCTCTCAGACTACTGGAAGTGGGCACTACTCACTGCAAAGTCAATATTTTGGTGTCTGAATCCAAAATCAAATTATTCATTCTGCCCTGAGAGAAGCTGATTTTCAAACTCCTGTTCATTTGACTTCCTTCTTGCTTTGCAGACAGGCTTGGAAATTAATGAGGCCATGAACTGTGATACAGAAGTAGAAAATAGAATGTGACGTTTATAATAGGGAATATCTGTGAATTTGTCTAATTTTCTCATGGGTGCCTGATGGTTTTAAATGCAGTTCAGCTTTTTCTTTCCCATATTCCACAGATGTATTGGATGATATCTGATGTCCAGAGAGGTTTTTCTCCCAGGAGAGTGACAGAGATACCAATAATTCCACAATTCTCTGATTTAGATTTTGTTATGATTCTTTTTGGCCTAAAATTAGCTCAATATCTCATATTTCCCCCATTTTTTATTGCCCAAACAACTTCCTAATTCAGCTGCAACACTGTAAAGACTTAAAAAATGCTGATAACTCAGCTTGAGGCTGTCATTAAAGAGTTTTAATTGTTTTCCTTCCCCTTGCAGATGTTCTGGAAGGCTACAACGGCACCATCTTTGCCTATGGACAGACCTCATCGGGAAAAACACACACTATGGAGGTACAGGGGCAAAATCAGATCAGTTTGGGGGGAACAGGAAAATTCCATGTGCCAGTTACCTGGGCAAGGCAGATCCCTGGAGCTCTGAGCTGGGAGAAACGTGGAGAAAGGGATTTGGGGATGTTCATCTCCTCCTGCCTTTAGCAGTTCATTCATTGTGGTTTTTTTTTCCCGAGGTTTTCCCACAGATATCTGAATAAATCACAAATTTATTTGGAACAAACAGCGAGCAAATCACACCAGGCGTGGTTTCTCCTTGTTTTTCATTGTGGGAATGTTTGTGTTTTAAAGGATTTGAGTGGGATTTGGGAATCCACGGATGAGAGCAGCAATAGAAGTCCGCAGAGTTCCCTGATTAGGGAAATTCCTGCCTTGGTTATTGGTCTCCTCCTGGCAATGCCCCTCTGGCATCCCACAGCACAGATGGATGGGGTTGGAATTGCTGCTTCGGAGAAGGGCACGGAATTACAGCAGATTCCAGGGGCTGAAATGCTGTGCCTGGTCATATCCCTGCCACAGCGAGGGTGCCAGAGCAGGGCTTTTCCTGTGCTTTGGGGGTTTACTTTGAGTCGGGTAGAAGATATTTAGATATTCCTGCTGAAATTCAAGGATTTCATCCTTGCTTGGGGCTGTTCCTTCCCAAACTGGGTGCCTGTGGCTTGGAGCATCTCAGCTGAGCTGGGGGCTTGGCAAAGCTGGGCTCTGTGGGAGTTAAACCCGAGTTTCCCTGGGCTCAGCAGCACCCACCCCATGGCTTTTGCTCCACAATCACCACAGATGAGCCACCAAAGCTGAAGGTTGGAGGACAGTGGGAGCCGCGGGACAATCGCTGCATTCCTGGGGGGTGCAATCAGCGATGTCTAATTAAGCCTGTCCTTGGGAGGAGGGGGGAAGTCACTGGCTCAGCCCTCACAGATGGCACAGTCCTGAGTAATCCACCAGCTCTGGGTGTAATTAAATCAGAATGTCTGCAGGGCTCGAGCTGGTGCTTCCACACGGCCCGGGAAAGATCTCCTAAAGCCAATTTATATTCCGAAGAACAAGCGGCGATAAGGGAAATGACCGTGGAGAAACGGCTGCTTTCCTCCTCTAATAAAGGAAAAGCTGTCGTTTCAAAGTGGAATCAAGTCTATATTCAGCTTTAATCCCCCTCTTAGCCTAACATCCTCTTGTAAAGTTGCTAAAGTGTGTTGTGGAAGAGGAAAAAAAACTAGTCTGAAGTTGAAGAAATAGTAAATCCTCTTGGTAAAGCTGTTACGGGGGATTTTTGGGGAGATGGGAAATGGGAAGTGCTTCACAGTGTTGGTGTTAAGCTCTACCAGGACACGAGGCTAGAACACAGCCAGGACAGCCTTTCTGACAGGCACAGATCTTTCTTTGCCACCTCAAGAGCAGGGTAAAACTTTAAAAAGCACGTTTTTTTTTTTACCATAAATTAAACTGATGGGCTTTGACCCCACAGCAGAGCTTTCAGTGCTTTTATCCCCATAAATCGGTGTTACTGTGTCAACATCCTGAATAAAACCAGCTCTGCCTCAAGTGTTGCACCTCACCTGTGGAAATGAACGTGTTTATTAAAATCTGAGGTTTTAATGAGCAGAGAACTCTTTGGGGCAATTTCCCAACTGCAGCGGCAGCAGCACCACAGTTTTCCAAATGCTTTCTCTGTGAGGTTACAGCAGAATCCACGAGAATATTTGTGGTTTCTTTCTATTTTTAATTCCAGCTTTCCAGCCTGCCTTTACCTTGCTCTTCCCTTTCTGTCAATGGTCTCTCTCTTTTAGTGGGAGATTCCCTGCCCACGGAATGGGATGAGCTTCAAGGTCCCTTCCAACCCGAACCATCCTATAAATAAAAGTGGGACCCACTTCCAGCCCCTCTCCTTTTAATAAAAATCCATGGAAATTTCTACTGCTTTGAACAGTGGCCAAATGTCCCTCACACTTCAGGTTTTTCTGGATTTCTCCTCTGGGCTAGAGGAGCTGTGGAAAGGAAAATATAATTACCACGGGGCTTGCTGGGCTTGGGAGAATATTTAATTAAACGCATTTATTGTCACTTCCTAGGAATGTTTAAGGGATAAGTTTAGCTGGTGCTGCCAGAGGTCTCTGCAGCACAAGTTGGAATCCAGAGGCTCCTCTGGCCCATTTGAAATCCAGCTCCACCACAAGCACTCCAGGGAAGGGGGCACGAAGTGGCTGCAGCATTCCTGGTTTGGGGCTGCTGTGGAATTGTGTGTTCTGCTGTGCTTCGGAGCGCAGGCACAGCTTGGGTTGGGTTTGAGGGCCCCGAAGGAATCCCAGCAAATCCCTCTTTATCCCAGTTTAGGAAAAGCTCCTTTCCCCTCTTAGGGAAAACTCCCAGAGCGGTGACACGGGGTTGGTTCCAGTGAGATTTTCAGGGATTTCTACAAGGAGAAGGGATGGAGAGGGTGGAAATGGGGCTGCAGTCGCTGTGTGGTGGAACAAGGGAGAACAAAGTCTTGGGTGGGTGTTTATATATTCAAGGTTTTCCCCTTCACCGGGGATTTAATTTATTTACTCACCCTTTTTTTTCCATTCTCATAATCGGAAATAAAGTGGTGCCTCAGATGGGAACTAAACTTTTAGTTTTGGAGCAGCTTAATGAGATGTTGGGTGTGGTTGTGGGGTTTAATTTGTATAATAGAAATAAAATATTCACAGTTTAGCTCCAGCTGGGTGCTGCTTTATAGGGAAAGCAGTCAGCAGTGGAACTGATTTATCCCTTTTTTTCCTCCCTCAAGACGTTTCTGGGATTCAGGGGCAGGACCCCAATAAGTGCTTTAACCACAGGCTGTGNATATTTAAGGATGCTAATAAAGGCTGAAAAACTGGGAAAACAAGTCAGTGTGGCCCACTAGTCACTGACAAACATAATAATAAAAAACCACATGCACGTGTGCATGATTTTCTTCCATTTTGCTAAAAAAAAGTTGGTGTTTAATAATTTTTAGCAATTACAAATCAAATCTGGCTTCCCGTGACTGGGAATGGTGTGGTTACTTGCTATATTTATCAAAAATAATAGCAATTCCCACCACTGTTTGGAGTAAGGATCTTTTTTTGTGCTGCCGCGGGCAGTTTTAAGTGGACAAAGATTTATTCCAGAGGTGTGTCAGAGGTTCCAGACACGCTGTTCTGATGGAATCTCTGACTGCTGACTCGTTATTCTGTATTTAAGGAGTTTCATGAAACATTTGGGTGCAGCATTTCAGCCTGAGCTGTGCTCAGAGAAGGGTTTTATCCCAAATTTGTGTTTCTGCTCCCGTTTCCGTGGCGTTGCCTCTCCCGGACACGCCCGGGAAAGCAAGGCAGGGAGAGGAGCCAGGCAGGGAAATGGTCGGGATGAGTTAACATCCATTCCTGAAGGAACAGGGGAAGGAGCTGGTGCAAATGGATGGGGAAAGCAGCAGGGTTTGGGAGGCACAGCTCCCTGGCAAGAGGCCCAGCGGGCTCCGGTTGGAATATCTGACTGGAATCCTCAAATCCCCACAACCCAGATCATCCTCCAGCCTGGTGGGAAGGAGGGACAGGATGTTTTAATGCTTCTTGTCAGTGACAAATTCCCCAAATCCTGGTTTAACAGGGAGGATCGGGCTGGAAGTTGGATGTTTGTTGTATTTATCAGTCAGAGGGTGAGAGTGGAAACAGCAGCAGGAGCTGACAGGACAAAGGGATTCTCCATGGGGTGAGGANCAGTTCTTTGTGTGAAATTGCCTTCATCCCTGGCTGATGCTGGGAAATTCCCTGTTGTTCCACCAGCTTCGGCTGAACGAGGCAGTGGCTAAAACTGACATTTTAGCCTATATTTTAGGCCAACGTTTTTATATATTGTGTATTATTTATATAATTTATTATTATTTTAATANTGCTCAGAGAAGGGTTTTATCCCATATTTGTGTTTCTGCTCCCGTTTCCGTGGCGTTGCCTCTCCCGGACACGCCCGGGAAAGCAAGGCAGGGAGAGGAGCCAGGCAGGGAAATGGTCGGGATGAGTTAACATCCATTCCTGAAGGAACAGGGGAAGGAGCTGGTGCAAATGGATGGGGAAAGCAGCAGGGTTTGGGAGGCACAGCTCCCTGGCAAGAGGCCCAGCGGGCTCCGGTTGGAATATCTGACTGGAATCCTCAAATCCCCACAACCCAGATCATCCTCCAGCCTGGTGGGAAGGAGGGACAGGATGTTTTAATGCTTCTTGTCAGTGACAAATTCCCCAAATCCTGGTTTAACAGGGAGGATCGGGCTGGAAGTTGGATGTTTGTTGTATTTATCAGTCAGAGGGTGAGAGTGGAAACAGCAGCAGGAGCTGACAGGACAAAGGGATTCTCC
Source organism: Platysteira castanea (assembly GCA_013397175.1). NCBI lineage: Eukaryota > Metazoa > Chordata > Aves > Passeriformes > Platysteira > Platysteira castanea. The sequence continues at coordinate 694,016 of VYXC01000149.1, forward strand.
ATGGGGTGAGGAATTCCAAGGTGTGGAGTTGGTTCTGCCACCTCTTCTGAACACTAACATGGATTTAACCCCTCCCCAGAGCAATCAACATTCCTGGGGACCCTCTGGAAGAGGGAAATTTGGATAAATCTCCCTCCTGTCTTGGCCCCAGGGGAGGATTTCTGAGTTACCGTTGGGTTTTGTGTCCGCAGGGAAAACTGCACGACCCTCAGCTCATGGGAATCATCCCCAGAATTGCACATGACATCTTTGATCACATCTACTCCATGGATGAGAACCTGGAGTTCCACATAAAGGTAAATGTGGAGTGACATGTTATGTAACGGGTTGAAGGGAAGGAAATCTGTGGAAAATTTGCCTTGGAATGTTGCATGGGGTTGTTTTTCCCTCCATCCCATTTATAACTCGAAATCCAATATTAATTACTGAGGATACTTCCGAGAAATCACCTCATACAGCTACTGGAATTTTTTTACTGGAGTGTGTGCCTGGCTCAGGTTTGCTGGAACCACCCTTGGTGTGGCCAAATATCGATTAACTGCAGCTTCTCCAGGGACTGGACCCCACTGGGTGTGACCAGAAATCCCATGGAGCTGCAGGACATTGGGGAATGTACTGACATCCTATCTCAAGGATGTGGGGTTGGAAGTGGGAAAAGATTGGGCAACCCGTGGAAGGATGCTTAGAAGTGATTTTTGAATTCCTGGTGCACAGACTCCTGGTGGTGGCCTGAGGCTCCACTGGAACAGCTGCCATGTTTTTCCATGTTCCTTCCTTCATCCTGGCCATGTGATGTCCCAAATGCTTCGGAGTGACCTTTAATTCCCACTGTCCATCCAGTGTCCTGGGGAGCTCTCGGCCGTGGGGGGCACTGGTCCATCTGGCAGAGCCTGGTTGGGCTGCAGCTTCTTTCCAAGCAGACCTCAGTAAAATGGCCATGGATTGCAGGGAAAAGGAATTCTCTGTGTCATGCCTGCCCTGGAACAAAACCAGACCTAAATATTCAGTAGCTGAGCACAGGTAGATGTGAAAACACTCTCCCTTCTCCTGCTCACTGAGAATGGAGCTCTCTGTCCTGTCTGTTAAGTTAAAGATAAGTGACTTTTTTAGTGCTATTTGCATGAAAGCCCTTGAAGTGCTCCTGGGGGAATATTTGTGTGTTTATTTTAATAATCTTGTACCTCTGAACCAGCTCCTGGAAGGGCTGGGTCATGGATTGGGAACCTTCTCAGCAACGAGGTGCAGGCAGAAAAAACATTCCCAAGAAACCATGAAATACTTTCAGAGACCTTGGACTGTAAAATGTGGAGAGACCCCTCTGAATTCCCTCAGGAGTGGACCTGATTCCCTCCCCTGCTCTGGAAAGCTTTCCCCTGGCTGCTGCAATTCCCCACCACAGCCCTTGGATACCAACAGATGAGGACCCCAAGCTGTAGGAAATTCCCGGCCTGTCACGTTGGAAATCACACTGGAAATTGTTCCAGTGGTTTCCCACCAGAATCTCTCCCAGGAAAGCTGCCTGAGCAGCAGAGAGTGGTGGTACCAGGAGCTGTCAGGGAGAGAAATGTTCTGTCATCAGCAGCCAGGGTTTGACCAAACTACCCCACTTTTTAATAACTGAGCCAGCACTGAAAATTAATATATTTTTCTTCCTCTCCCTCTCTAGCAGGGATCCATTTAGAATTTAGTCTCTCCTCTGCGTGCTGGTTTTCAATGTAAAATATTCGGTCTGGCCTAACTGGGCTGTTGCAATCAGCTGGTCCAGAGGAGGGCTTTAAATGGGGAAGTGTCAGAGGTTCACAGAAGCAAAATACATCTGTATTTAACAGCAGTTTTACATGGAAAGATCAACTCATCAGTTTAAAAACCCCAGATATTATTTTTCAGATGAGAGAAAACGAAACTTTACTAAATGCCAGGAGTTTATTGATACCTAGAATGCAGCTGTGTGGTATTCCAGCTAAATAATCTGGATTAATTAGGGAAGGGTTAGGCAGGCCCTACTCCCCTCACACATTTCTGTTTGCTTCTGTAAGTCAAATACCCTTTTTATTAAGAAACCCATTCATTCATTCTCCATCTCCTTAATTTTTTTTGAGGACAATTGTCTCTCTTTGTTACAGCAAAGCTCATTTCCATTTTCTTCTTTGGATTCAATTCAAGGCAGAACCGTCACATGTGCTTCATTTAAAAGTTTAATTTAATATACATTGCTGAGGCTTATGGAAATGGTATGGTAAAGGTGCTCTCTGCTTTTGTGGGGGCGAAAATCAATGTACAATCTCCTACAGTCCTCAAACCTGACCCTTCTCAGGGTGCAGCTGCACAGATATGGCAGGGACTAAAATGATTTGATTCAATATTTTTGTCAATTTTGTTTATGTTACTGCCCAAAAAAAAAAAAAGATAAGATTTGCCTGAAGGGTTTTTTGTGTACTTTCCTGCTGGATCCTTGATAAATGGAGGAAGATCAATGGCTTGTAAATCATTCAAGATACAAGCGTGCTCCCATGAAAGATGGAACTCAAACTGTGTGGGAGGCGGGGTTTTATTTTTAGTTTGGTGCTTTGACAGGGGTGGGAACACAGAGACAGCGATACATTAAATCAGCCACGTTTAAATCTGTAACATTTGTGATTATTTAATTAGGTTTCCTACTTTGAGATATATTTGGACAAAATAAGAGACCTACTTGATGGTAAGTTCTGTGTTTCTTACGTGACTGAGCGCCTTGGCTTCCTATGGAGCTTTGATCCAAACCCTGAGGGGAAACTGGCTTTATCTGGGAGGGGATTACATTGAAACTGTGTGCCGGGGTTTGAGCAGGAGAATTTTGCAGCTGAAATCATCTGATCTGTCTGCTGTGCACCTGCCTCTGCAGAGCATGAGCTCCGTTGTGAATCAGAGAGCGCTGGGGATGTCGCAGCCTGAGGGGCAGGGCCGGGCGTCCTTGGCCACGCATGTTCCTCAAGGAAAACTCTTTCCAAAATGCAGGCAGCGTTTTAGAGTCATCCCATGCTTCTGTCAGGCAGTTTGGTGGGGAGGATCTGCTTCTTGCACAGTTCTTGTCTCTGTCTGTGCACGGTGTGTGTTAATGAAGGTGAATTTGTTAATGGGTGTAAGGACAGAAATGTCTGTCAGTGTAGAAATGTCTGTCAGTATAGAAATATCTGTCAGTGTAGAAATGTCTGTCAGTGTGGCACTGAGCTGTTCTGAATTCCAGGCTGCTCTCCTGTCTCCTCTGCTTTGCCAAAACCCAGCTTAGTCTGGGCTTATTTGGTTCACCCAAGCAATAAACAAAAGCTTTGGTGCCCCAAAGTTGACTTTAAATCAGCAGGCACAAGATTGGCAGGGCAGAGAACAACTTCTCTGTGTCAGAAATGTTGGAGTTTCAGAAGGAGTCGGGGGTGACTGCAGATCTCATTTACTCATTTCCATCCCCAAAACGTGTCTGTCATGCCTGGAGCTGACATGTTATTTATCACCTCTGGAATATTCCTAATGATCTCCACGTCTTTTCCAGTGTCAAAGACAAACCTTGCTGTACACGAAGATAAAAACAGAGTTCCCTATGTTAAGGTAAAAGAATAATTTAATCCTCAGCTTTTCATTCTTCCCCACGTGTGCATTTATTTACCCATTTCCATTTGCATCCACCGTGTTCGCTGAAAGAATTCAACTCCTGTTTGAAGCCTTGAATGTTCAGGTTGTATTGGTTCCTGGCTTTAAACGAGTCTCCTGAAATATTAATGGACTCGAATCATGTTTGTTTTATTTTCCTGACTTTGAACATTGCCATTTTGTTAGGATGCTGTTAAATTTTAAGTATTCACATTCCCCTTTCATGTCAGGTATGAAAGAAAACAACTTGAGGAATTTTGTTAATACTTTGCTGCCTGGATGCTGTTATCTCGCAAGAGCTCAGAGCAGATTGGTTGGGTTAGGATTTACTTCTACAACTTTCTGGGCCCTCACTTAAATGCAGTATGCTTGATGTGAACATATGTGAGCCTACATGATATATATATATATAATATTTTTCTGTTTGTTCTTAGCCCGAGGAGCAAAAAGAAATTGATAAAATAATGTATTCAGTGCTACCGCATTAAAACAGAAGGACTTTGCATTTTGTCTTGGAGTTTGAGGGGGAAAAATTAACTTGGGCGTGAAATCTAACCCAAATTAGGAATAGATGTTGTATCATTTCGTGTTTTCTGTGGAAAATTTCGTGCTGTGTGTTGGGATTTCACTGAGTCTTTAATCTTGTGGAAGAAAATTGGCTCCCAAGTTCCTCCTGAAAGTCGCCCCAAGGCGGGTTCAGGTCCATCGCCTCGCCAACGATCCTGCAGAATGTGGATGGTTCTCTTAATTATTTTGTTCATTAGTGCTAAATGCTCCTCGTGCTGAACATTCCTGATTCCCACTTGCCTGTCCCCAGGGTTGTACAGAAAGATTTGTGTCCAGTCCTGAAGAAGTTCTGGATGTCATCGACGAGGGGAAGGCCAACCGGCACGTGGCTGTGACAAGTGAGTGTCTGTGACATCCTCTGGCTCTCCAGAGGGGCTGGTTGTGCTTCCAAGGGATTTATTGGTGCCTCCTGCCCACCCAGGACTCGGAGTTACTTCGTGAGCGATTTACTGCTGCTGAAATTACGGCACTTCCAATTAACTGCCTGTAATTTTGTACAGAACTGACTTTACAGCTCGGAACCCTGAATTTAAGGCACGACATGAAATGGAATTGCTCCATAAAACATCACAGTGCGGGTTGGGGCTCACAGTGAAGATGTTTAGGAATTATGAAGAGCTAAAATGATGTACTTACATTTTCCTTTGGGCTGCAATTCCCTGGTCAGGCAGCAGCCAGAGGGCGCGGGGCAGTTTTCAGCCTCTGCCTGCTTCTCCCAGCAAAGCAGTGACAAAGCAGTGATGGCAAAGCAAACAGATCTTCAGGAATTAAACCCCAAAAGAATCCAAACTTGCTGATGTTGTGTTGCATGAACGGGGATAAAAGGGCCTCTTCCCCAGTTCACACTGGAAGATGTCCCTGATCCAAGCAGTGAATTTGGCAGAACCTCAGCTTGTAACAAAATTCTTGGTGGTGGGGTGGTATTTTGGGGGTTTTTGTGTTTCTATTTTAAATTTTAATTTAATTTGATTTCTTTTGATGCCCTGGGTAACTCTTTTCTCTTCTCTGTCCCTGCCTTCTTGCTTTGGTAAATATTACATTGCTTTTTTTGCCATCATACTGATAGAAATCCATTCTGAGTAACGTTTCCTCCCACTGGTCCTGCTGTTTTCTTTAACAAAAAATACCCAAATACAAATTCGCTGGGTCAGGAAGTGGTTTTTTGATTCTTAGTATTTTCCTTTTGCTGCTTTATGAGATTCCAGCATAACCTGGTTACAATCAAAGTAAGTGGAAGCTAAAACTGTAGCTGTGTTTTACCTGTGACCTGGGAAAAGGGGGATTTTCACCTGGATAAGCAACAAAAATGTGAAATTTGAATTTAAATGGTGTGGTTTGGATGAAAACTTTGGCTAAATGTGACATCCCCTCCCAGAGTTACACCAAGAGCTGCCCGGCTTCTTTGGGATTTGGTAGCCAGGGCCCAGCTCGGGTGGGATGGAATTCCTTGCCAGGTTTGAAAGGCATTTCAACAAAAGATGAAAGGCATTTAAAGAAAAGCCCTGCCCTGTGATTGCAGATATGAATGAGCACAGCTCGAGGAGCCACAGCATCTTCCTCATTAACATCAAACAGGAGAACGTGGAGACGGAGAAGAAGCTCAGTGGGAAGCTTTACCTGGTGGACTTGGCTGGGAGTGAGAAGGTAAATTCTCCTTTTTCCTGGACTGCTCCCACTGGGATCGCCTCGCTGAGGATGTGAGGGAGTCTCAGAGAGGTTTCACAGAACTCTCACCTTAGATTATCATCAATAGGGCTATTTTAAATTTTTTTTAATGTGGGATGGAGAAAAGGAGCAGATCAGAATGGTTGGCATGAAAGGCAACAGCCCAAAATCTGCTTTTGTGGTAGAGTGAGTTGAACCAGTGTGCTTTTATATAACTTTGCATTTACTTCTGTGCAGCTAAAAAAGGAATGTAATTTTTATATAGTTTATCAAATTAGATATTCTAACTTGCTCATATTGTCATGTCCTGGTTCTAGACTTTTTTGTAATTATTTCCTGTATTAAATGGATGAAATACCAGCAGTTAATGCAGTTTTCAAGTCTGCTTGGAGCTCCCTGAACCTTGATTGTGGTCACTATTTCTGCTTTCCAGTGTAGAAAGATAAACTCAGAAAAGTAACTTTTATCTGTGAACTAAAAGATTCATGGCCTAGAACAGTGCTGCAGTGCAAAAACGTTACCCAGTTCTCATTCTGGTGTCCTCTGCAGTGTTCAAAATCAGGTTTATTGGGATTTTGGGTTGCTTACTGGCACGTGTTAATTGATAACCCATGGGTAGAATGCAGAAGTGATTTGTCAGAGTGATTAATCATGTTAATGTCTATAATTGCATAGAGATGTTGAATTAAAAGCTCTTTATGAAGTTTACAGAATGAGGGCCTGGACAGGTAGTGCTCTCCTCTGAAAAATAAACTTTTCTGGTTCGTTCTGTCTGGACATGGTACAGAAAACCTGAGACTGGGGTTTCCTGGGTGGGCTGTCTTCTTAAAAGACACAACTACTCATATTTTATGTCACATGGCATTTTTAGATGGAAGTACATCTAGTTTGAATTGAATGAAAAATATATGGCTTCACCCTACATTTGGATACCTTGGAAAATTACTCCTCTTGCTTTATTTGTGTAGCAGCAGAAAGGAAAATACCAGCAAGCTAGGACAGTGTAAAATAGAATTCAGCAGTTTTTAGGGTACCTTTGTCTTGGTGTGAAAATGCGTTGTTTTCCACCACGTGGAGTTTTTGGCCTGCAAAGGGAGGCAGCGGCCATGAACAAAACCTGGCCTGATATTCTTGGTCCCTGCAAGCAAAGCACAGAGCCAAGATGCTCATTTTGGGGCCGCGGAGAGTCTCCCTGTGGTGCTCCCTGTCTGTGTGGACAGCTTGGCCTTGGACGTGGTTCCCAGACGTCCTCAGGTGAGCACAGACTTCTGCCGGCATAAAATTAGGGACAACTTGCTCTTGGAGTGGGAGAAAAGTGGGATTATCGCAGGTTTGCACCAACAGAAAAGCTGATAGGAAATTCTCCTTGTTGATGCTGAGCTAAGCTGGGTTTTTCTCCTCCAGGAGCATCTTTAGGTGGGGCTCTGTGGGGCTGGAGCTTCGTGTGCTGCCTGCTGAGCCTGACTCTCTCGCCCACTCTCTTTGGCAGGTCAGCAAAACTGGAGCAGAGGGGGCTGTTCTGGATGAAGCTAAAAATATCAATAAGTCTTTGTCTGCTCTGGGCAATGTGATCTCGGCGCTGGCTGAGGGAACTGTAAGTAATCCTGTCCCTGGGGCTGAGCAGGGGCTTCTATTTATCTGTTCCTTTGCCGTCCGCAGGGGAAAAGTGATGCCTTAGGTTTTAACTTTTATATTTTTCAAATCCTGTGTTGCTCAGTGTGTGACTCTGGAGTTCCTTGTAGCTTGTTAGCTGCTCTCTTAGGCCAGACAGACACAACAAAGCTTCTCTGAGCTTGCTGTTCAAGGACACTCAGGCTGTCCTAGGTCCAAAGGTGTGAACTAGGGCCGCAAGAGAGGTGGAGAAATTGAAGAAATTACATCATTAGCTAAAGTTTTAATTGGTGAATTTATGCTGATACGCAAATGGACCAAACCTATAAAAGTGTGAAGAACTCGTGACTCCTCGTCCGTCTTGGGGTCCATTTTGGATGTCTCCTTTGGCTCCTCAGGGGGCACCTTTGAAGGCCTTTCAAACAAATCCCTGCCTTTATTCCCTTACTCCTGTCTGGTCTCTGTTTCTAGGTAGCCCCTCAAGGCATCAAAAGGAGCTCCCATTTCAGTTCTGAAGGGAGAAAATATTGGCTGGACAGCCACAATCCAGGGACACTTTGGCTGTTCTGCCCGAGATAAGGAATTAATTCTCCGTGGTGTCACTGGTTATCAAATTGGCACAATCAGAACACTTGTGTGCTTCACATCCATTCCTCCTGTCATTGACAACTCACATTTTCTCTTCTTACTCTGTTTAAAAGAATTGTTCTTGTCTCTTCCTTGTGCCTGGATTAGAAAACCCACGTTCCCTACCGAGACAGCAAAATGACCCGGATCCTCCAGGATTCCCTGGGCGGGAACTGCAGGACGACCATTGTCATCTGCTGCTCCCCGTCCGTGTTCAACGAGGCAGAGACCAAGTCCACCCTGATGTTTGGCCAGCGGTGAGTCCCACTGGGATCCACCTGGCTGCATCCCCGGCGCTCTCCTGAGCCCGCCGTGCCCGGGGAAGGGAGATCAGGAGATGTCTGAAGTCCAGAGTTCGTGGTTTTCTGGAGTTGTTCCAAAATTGGAGAACTTTGGAGAGCTGGTTCTTCATTTACAGAAAAATCAGAGTTAATGCTGGCCAAGCTGCTCTGCTTGGAAGCCCTGCTTGGTTTTCCTGCTCTGCTTGGAAGCCCTGCTTGGTTCTCCTGCAGGAAGTACGAAGTGTTATCTTAATTCCTGGAAATTTTATGGGAAGGATAAAGGCACTGGGCAGTTTTCTGTGGAAAAATTCGGTTTTGCTTTATCTAACACTGATGCTTTTAAGAGGTGTCTTCTCCTTGAGTTTCACCTCAAGGATCATTGTTATGGTTGTAAAAAATATCTTTAAAAATGAGGAAAATGAAGGAATGTGGACTCTGTGATATTGACAGCTTTGAGAGATCGCCATGGCAGCTCATGGACCTGATGTTTGGAGGATCTGGACAATCTGGGAACAAAAAGTATGGAATGATCCAGAAAGAAAATTTCTCTTGCACATGTGTTTATTTGCAGTAGTGATAAGGAATGCATTGGGCAAGTCTGCAGAAATAGGTCAGGCTCATTATGAAATTACTGCTTTCGTGGTAATTGAGGAGAACTCGGATCCTTCGGAAAATTACTCATTTTGTTTGGTTTGTGTAGTAGCAGAAAGGAAAACTACTGGCAAGTTAGGATTGTTTGAAAGAAAACCGAACAGTTTGGAGGATAGAGAATCGTTGTCTTTGCTTAAAATCAGGTTGTTTTCCACCACGTGGAGTTTCTGGACTGCAGAAGGAGGCAGTGGCCACGAACAAAATCAGGTTAAGGAGTTGCTTTGTAGTTTTATTTTCCCGTTGTGTGCTGGATGTGAGTTTGATTTATCGAAGATCCCAAATCCTGCTGCCTGGATCAGCTCGTGTGCTGAGCAAACGCGAGCGCTGAGATGCAGGAGTGAAACCCAGAGCACCTCCAGCTCTGAACTCCAGCTTCCGAGTTCAAGTTCGGTTTCCTTTCCTCCTGGTCTCCCTCCTCTGTCCAATAATCTGTGAAATTTGCCTTTCTTTTTTGGGGCAGAGCAGTTTCCAGCTGACTCTGCACATCCTGGCTAAACATTCTATGCTTTCCTAGGAGGAGGAACATTCTGAGTGTGCTCCTCACTGAGGACCAGGAGGGGAGAATGGGGAGAACAGGAAATATTTGTGAGCTCGGTTGGGGTTTAGGGTGGAACAGGAGTTCCTTGTGGGCAGCACTGAATTGTCAGGAAGGAAATAACCCGAATTTCCTTGGGAGGACTGGTGGTCTGTGCAGAGCAGCCCATGGATTATCCATGCACAACCTTCTCTGTCAGGATTTGGGGTGGGAATGCTGCTCCCAATGTGGAGCCTTTTCCAGGCTCTTGGGTTGTGGTGTCTCATTTTCCTGATGTGACACAGTTGAGGACCTGAATAGCATTAAGGGAAGGTCCATGACTCATGGCTGATTGCTGATTCCTCCATTTTTTCCTGGGAAAAAGAGAATTATGTCCCCATTAAAATAAATGTCAGGAATAAAATCCATCTTCACAGGAGCTCTTGTACCAATCAAACTGTACGAGTGCTCCTCTGGTAGTAGTGAATCAGCTTTTTTCTCTTTCTGCTCCATCTTTTCTTATGTTTTTATATCATTTTTAATTTTAGTTGTCAGTAAGGGCTTCATCCATCATCAGGATAAACTTCCTGGTGTGGTGGGATTTTCTTCCCCTGGTACAGTTAAATGAGTGGAAACTTGAGCAGAGCCAATGTGCAAACCCCAACCATTAGGAATTATTTGAAAAGCACGGCATTACCTTAAAATATTTTTAAGGTAATAAAACTCCTCCTTGCCACAGAGTGCAAATCACTGGAGCTTTGTAAACTGCTGTACATTTATCTGTTACTCCTTTCCTTATCCTCTGCTTTATTCAACAACACTGGAGGCATTTGAAGGGACTCTAAGCAGTGAAGGGCAAAGATCTGAGGCTTTCTAAATTCAGTGATTGGGTTGGTTTCCCTTTTTCAGCGTGGATTTGCTGCAGTCATTGCTGGGCCTTGTTTTCTGCTTGCTTTGCCTTCCCTGGCACAATTGTTTGGGTTTGGCTGGAGCTGAGCATGTTCACAGTAATAAAGTGCTGCTGGTTGCTGTTGGGAGGGTGGAAATTTGGGATATTTCTCCCTAGGGAGGCAGGAACTCCTGAGCCTGGCTCCAGAGGCTCTGGCAGGAAGCTTTCCTTCCTCCCTTCCTCCCTTCTTTCCTTCCCTCCTTCGCTCCTTCTTTCCTTCCCTCCTTCCTTCCCTCCTTCCTTCCCTCCTTCCTTCCCTCCTTTCTTCC
>VYXC01000149.1:704784-740685 GCA_013397175.1 Platysteira castanea
CTTCCTCCCTTCCTCCCTCACTTCCTTCCTTCCTTCCTTCCCTCCTTCCCTCCTTCCTCCCTCCCTCCTTCCCTCCTTCCTTCCCTCCGGATGTGAAAGCTCTGCTCAGTGCTCAGGAAGGCCGAATTTCCCTGGATGCGTTTCCCTGTCTCTGACCCCTTCATGCTGTGATGCTCCAAACATGGATCAGTTTTGCTGGGGGAGTTTCAGGGATGGTTGGGGATGGTTGGGATGAGCCCAAGGTGCTGCAGGGGGGTCCCAGGTGAAGCTGGTCGTGGCAGCTGATCTTGCACAGCAGCAAGGACAGGACTTGGCTTTGTTCTTAATTCAGGAACAGATTCCAGAGCTTCTCATTTTCACAGACTCCTAGAATTTGGGCTGGAAAAGACTTCAGAGCTCATCTCATTCCCATGGGCAGGGACACCTTCCATACCCCAGGTTCCTCCAAGTCCCATCCAGCCTGGCCTTGGACACTTCCAGGGATGGGGAATCCACAATTTCTCTGTTCATTTCCCTCTGTATCATGGAAAAATTCCCAATCCCTGCTGTTGCGCTGGGATAAAAATCCCCGAGCAGCTGACCTGGGTTTTGTTGTGCAGGGCCAAGACCATCAAGAACACGGTGTCCGTGAACCTGGAGCTGACAGCAGAGGAGTGGAAGAAGAAGTATGAGAAGGAGAAGGACAAAAATAAGAGTTTAAAGAATGTTATCCAGCACCTGGAGCTGGAGCTGAACAGGTGGAGGAATGGTAGGTGCCAAAAATTGGGAGCTGGATGTGTCTGTGTTGGAATCTTGTCCTAAATCACAGTTCTAATTAATTCTGTCTAATCACTAATTCTAACCTCACACTAAGTTATAACTCATGCTTCATAATAATAATGAAAGGTGAAGAAGCAAAAAACCAGGCAAACCAGCAGCCATTTTCAGGAGGAACCAGTGAAAATGCCAAAATTAGTTTCATTTCAGGTGTGGAGAACACAGGAGGCATCACTAATTTTAATGTTGTTAATGATATTAATAAAGAAAAGGAGAAATGTCATTATATTTGAGGGTTTTTTTAAATAACTCTGCTTTTCAGGTGTGAGGATCATTGTGCTTTATGGTAATTGAACCTTGGGTTTGGGGACTTTATATAATTGAATTTAATATTAGAATAATTAGTCCCTTAGTACAGTGACAGGGAGTGGCATCTGATTAGAAGAATCACCATTTGTCTGCTCCTATGGCTTCTAAATGGAATTTTGGTTGAGAACAGCCAATTTTCTGTTCAGAAACGTGGGGAATTGCTGTTCAGGGTGGGTTGTAACATCAGCTGTAGGGTGGCAGAGGAGGCAGAATATGGATGCATAGAAATGAAAGGATTTTAATTGAAATACAAATGAAAGAATTTCTATTGAAATACAAATTAAAGGATTTTTACTGAAATACAAATTTTAAAAAAACTTCATTTCATCTGCAATGCTGACAAATAATTTTAGCAACCTACCCTCAGTTTGAATTGTTTATTTCACATCTTAAAAATCAACCCCCGACCTCCAAACCGACAAACAATCCCAAAATCCAAGGAAACCAACCCTGCCTCCCTCTTGCAGCCTGAAATCCCAACAAATCCCCAAAAGTGCTGCTTTGGAGTCATTTTAATTCCCTAAATCCCGTGTCCTCCAGGCTCTGTGTGTGGATGTGCCTCGAGAAGCGCCTGAACCAAGACCAAACTGATTTAATGATGAGTCCCAGATGGTGTGGACAGCCAGGTCTGGTTTCCCACATCCCAGTGCAGTCCTGGCAGGATAATCCCTGCTCTCTCTGGATGCAGAGCATTCCCTCTCCCACCTCCCCGTGCTGCTTCCTTGCCTTTCGGGGGAGCTGTTACCTCCTGGCTGTGCCTTTCTCTGGAGACCTTGGGGATTTTTCCTTCTCAGCACAGCCCCATTGCTATGGAGACGCTGAGCTGGGCATTTGTGACCTGCTCTGTTCTCCCTCCTTCTGCCCACATTTGTCACGTGTGGCCACTTCAATTTCCTTCCCATTTTTTGGGAAAGAAAAGCCTGGATGGATCCTTTTGTCAAAATATCCCCCCCTCGTCCCCTCCCTGGGTGCTGCTGTTCCATCAGGGTTACCCAGCAATGCATTCAAAAGATTATTGATTTCTTGTCTGACCTCCTGCAATCCCACCCTCTGGAAGGATGGAGGCTTTTGACAAAGGGAGCTGTCACAGGGATCACATCTGGGATAATATTCTGCTGCTACTACAGCTTATTCCAGGAATGAGGAATTCATTCTGCAAAAGGAGAGGGCAGCAGGAGATGGGTAAGCTCGGTTCTCACCCAGGGTTTCAGCACCAGGTGCACCCTTTTGCTGTGTTTTACCGGCAGGAGGTTCTCATCCAGCGGATGGGAAATTAAACATTCCTTTTGGGAAGCTCCTGCTGGATTCTCCACAGCCTGAGGAGCGCTGCTTTGTGTACAAGGCCCCACATTCTGACCCAACCCACCTTTCCTTCTCTGCTCCAGCAGCGAAAAATCAATTCACATTTCCCTCATTCAAAATAGAAAATACCATCAACCCTTCAAAAAATAGCTGGAGTGAAGTACCTTGACAGAGGTGATGCTGCTTGATTTCAAATTCCACTTTTTCATGCTTTTAGCTGGAAAAAAAAATCATCTATTTAGTGGGTTGTGCTTTTTCTTGCCCTTTTTGTTTTGTGTTGGGGCCCTGCTCAGCCGTTCTGGGCTTTGATATGCTGGCCCTGTCACCCTGTTCCCCTGCCAGGGAGATAAAGTGGCGAGAGGAAAGGCTGGTAAAGCTTTCAGGGGCTAAAATATTGGAGCTTTTCCTGGAAAAGGAAGAAAAACCTGTTTGTGGATCAGGGCTGGCTGTAACCTCCCCACCCCCTGAGCAGCATCCAGGGGCTCCCAGAGCCCCTCCCCAGCCTCTGGGGAGAGTGGATTTAATTTCTGGCCTGAGCAGCTCGCCCATCCCTCATCACTGAGCCTGGGACTGTGACACAGCGCTGTTCCCGAAGGAAATACTCCTTGGGGACAGGGATTTTGTAGGAAATGAGTCTGCTGTGCACAGGCAACCTCTGGAATTTGGTGTTTGGGCTTGAATTTGCAAGGCAGAAGGTGAATATTTTTTTGAACATGGCTGTCCTGGTGCTCTCCTGGTCCATCCTGGAGCTGGAAATCCCGAGAGGAAGAGACATTCAAATGCCAGCAGATTTTAGGCTGGAATTCGGGGGGTTTCCCTCCTTGTTTACACCTCTGTTAATCCATGGAGTGAATCCTGGGAGTGAGAGGAGAGCTGGGAGTTCAGTGCTTTCAGTGTTCAACCTGTTGCTGCTTTTTATAGGCTCATTAAGGTTGGGGGAGACCTCCAAGGACAGGGAGTCCGTGGGGTTTGCATTTCCATGGGGTCATCATCATCACCCTGACGAGGGTGGCCACCTTCCCACGCCTTTCCCACGTCATTTGTAGCCCTGGCAGTGGCACAAAGCCCTTCCTTGCTCCCCCGAGCCCCTCAGCGACCGGCAAGGCCCAGCCTAAAGCATCCATGGATTTGGGATTGCCATGAGTCGTGTCCCTGCAGGAGAAGCTGTGCCCGAGGAGGAGCAGATCAGCGCCAAGGACCAGAAGAACCTGGAGCCGTGTGATAACACCCCGATCATTGATAACATCACCCCCGTGGTCGCCAGCATCTCCACGGAGGAGAAGCAGAAATACGAGGAGGAGATTGCCAGTCTCTACAGGCAGCTGGATGACAAGGTGGGCATGTTTGATTCCAGGTGGAAATGGAAAATCTTTAGCCAAGATGGGTGGGGTTTTTCTCTGTTTCCTGAGCATTGTGAACTGGAAAACGTTGGGAAATTCCAAACGCTGCATGAAAGCAGATCCTGGGAGCACTCTCCAGGAAATCAGAGCAAGGTTTTCCTTCTGTTTTAAGTTCAGGCTTTTCCTTTTCCTCAGTGATTTCTGGAAAATGTCTCAGCAAACTGTAGCGTTGTCCTGGAGCCACCAGGGAAAGAGAGAAAGTGTGACTGTCCTTAATAATTCCAGCTATTAGAATTTTCAGGAAAATAGATCCCCTCCCCCTTTTGTCTGTGTTGCTGGAGCTGCCAACACAGCCCAAAGTGCAGGTGGCTCGTTCCTTTCTTTCTTTGCACAGCTTGAGGGACATCACTGGCACTTAAAGCTCTCAGCAATTCCCTCATCCAGCCATTAAGAGCTTTGGCTTGTGGGAAGATGAAAAGTGAGGGGGGAATAAAAAGGCCCAGAAAAAGCCACTCAGCAGCGTGGGTGAGGGCAGCAAAGAGGCTGTCTAGAGAAAGGGCAGCTCTCGTCAGGAATCAATACTCAATTTGAAAATCCGGCTGTAATTAGCAGGAAAACAGCAGAAACAAGCCCAGCGTGTCCTTGCCTGTTCAAATTGGAGTTTGGCTGTTTGTGGGGACAGAGGAATTGTGTTTAAACTTTGATTTTGATGTGCTCGAGGTGTCCCTGCATGGTCTGGTTGCTCAGCAGCATTGATGGCACTGAAAAGAGCAGTTTTTGGTGAGAAATTCCAGCTTTTCTGGGATTGCATCCCCAGCAGCAATCTGCAGCTTCTACATATTGATTAGGAAAAGGAAAAGAGAACTTTCAGTCCTTTCACTTTGCTCACCAAAAGCAGCAAAGCCCATTGAATTATTCTGGAGGGGAGTGGCAGCAGGTTTGAGTTTTTCACTAGAAAACACAAGAAGCGTAATTTGGCACAGCACTGGGGGAAATGAGAATATATTTGATCCCAAACACAGGGATCCCAAACCCCAAATATCTCCATTTACACCAGTGCCAACAGCTTTTACTGCAGAGCTCTGTGGATGTTTGTTTTTCTCTCCCCTCACAAAGTTTGCTGAGTTATTCCCCTTTCTTTTCGAGACAGGGGAGATAAAAAGGGATCAAATGAGAGCTGTGAAGAGAAATTAAAAATCCCCACCCCTGTTTCATTGCAGGATGACGAAATCAACCAGCAGAGCCAGTTGGCTGAAAAACTAAAGCAGCAAATGTTGGATCAAGAGGAGGTAAGAAACTGAAATAAATAAACCAACCCAAAAAACCCCTTTCCATTTTGCTCCTGAGCCCCTTGTTCAATGACTCTGTCACAGCCGCTCATATTCACTGGCTAAAATTCAGTTGGAAAAGGTGTCAGCCAGGTTTAAACTTTAAATTTCACAATATTCTCATGAAGCCTTGATAAAACTCCTTGAAATAACAATCCCTCCTGCTGGGAAGTGGTGCTGGAGGTGCAGGAGAGGAGTGGGGCCAGTATTTTTCACTCCAAACGTGGTTTTCAATGTACCCCTTCAGGTATCCAGGCACTGTGGACTGCAGAGAGTTAGAGATTTCCTGAAATTAAATTACTAATTATCATTATTTTGGCAGAGACAGCAATCTGTGAGATGGAAAAAACCCAATAATTGGTGCTGCCATGGATTTGATGTAAAACCTTGGGTTGCTCACTTCAACATTGGATTGCATTTTTTCTGTCCCTAAAAAAATGGGTTTGCTGGGTTTAGGATGGGGAATATGATCACTAAACTCAGTCAAGCCATTCCCTTCTCTGTCATTTACCAGGAGTTCTGAAGATGGAAAATGAGGCAATAACACCAAGTTCCCAAACGCTGCTGTGATGTTCCTCAGGAATTGCTTTTATTGTGCACCCGGGCCCTCAGAAAGGGTTCCCAAGGTGTTACCAGGCCGCCCTCACCATCTGTAATTCATCACTCAGGGCTCACCTGCCCCCTCGGGGGACTTGGCCTGGCTGGGGGGATCTCCAGCTTTATTTCAGTCCAAGATGAAGCTCCTCATTCTCTTGCCAGAGCTCGATTTGATTGCCCTGCACTGAGCAGTGCTGCCTGTGGCCACACCAACATCATAATGCACTTTATGCCTGCTCAGCCCATCATTTCCTGATGTATGTTAGGAGTTTATTTGTGCCTCCTCACTTCTCCCATCTTTTTACATCCCTTTTCTCAGCCAAGGCTGCTTTTTCCCTCCCTCTCGTCCTTGTGCCTTGGTTTTGGGGTGATGTGCATTCCTCCCGGGGTGCATTTCTCCTCGGCAGCCCCTGACACAATTATCGCCCACCCTCCCTGTTCCGGGATCACCTCTGGGGGATGAATCAGGTTTTCAGTGGCCACTTTCCGCCCTTTTCTTTCCCCCCCTAGTCCAGCTTTGCTGAGTTATGAAATCCCTGCAGCTGATGTCGTTCAGAACCTTTTTCTGACTCACCTCAGGAGCTCGTCCAGCTCGTCCCTGTGAAGGATAAGGGGATGTTTTGTTATTCAAGGTGGTTTTGCCCACATCAGCTGTCCCTGCTCTCCCCTGGAGATGTGATGAGCTCACCGATCCACGAGCAACTGCCTCGCTCTGCTCCCTGCTAATTAACCAGTCCTTATTCTGCTTGATTAAGCCAGCAGGTTAATTATAGACCTGAGGCCTGCTGCAGATGAGGCTGATTTTGGGGGGGTTTTGATACCTTTTCCTCCCTGGCTGCTGCTCAAGGTGGGGATTCTGGGGGATTCTGACCATTCCATCCCTCCGAGGAACAGATCCATGAGGTGCTGCAGCCTTGGGCCTTTTCCCTTTGTTTACAGCTCATCATTTTAAGCTGTAATCGCTGGCTTTTGAAAACCTCACTCCATTTTTCCACATGATATCAGCCAGGATCTCCCTGTTTATGCTGTAGGTGATGCACGGCCCTTCTCGAAGGCATGGTAATGTTCACAGGGAAAATTTCTTAAGTAAATGTAAATAATAGTTCCATCTGTGTTTAGCAGGAAGATTATTTGAAGCTATTTTGTTGTTTAAATATTTACATGCCATCTGGCTCTGGCAATCCAATGGGTTTTTCCACGACGTGAGAGCACTTCTGAGGCTGCAGCATTACCAGGGAGATAAATTTCCCTTACATCTGAATCCTCTCGGTGCCTCTCTGGGCACGTGCCAGCCTCCAGAGCTGCCTGCCTGCTTTCCTATTTTCCACCAGCACTCTGAGCCAAAAAGGAAAAGCCATTTTTCTGGGACATTCTGCTTTTTGGGTGGTCTGCTGGAGAGGGGTGTTTGTGTTCTGCTGGGGGGTCTCTCACTCAGCTGCTCGGTGGACAGATCAAGAGAAATCCACCCAAAACACTTCAGCAGGGAAGGTTTTATTGCACTGTCTGCAGTATTATGCTAGTCCATAATCCATATTTCTTGGGAAGGCGTGAATTCTGTGAATGAATGGCCAAACTTTGCTGTTAGGACGAGCACGAGGCCCTCTCACATCCCCTGCACTGGTTTTATCTGTTGTGATTCCTTATCTGATGTTTTTACACCGTGTCAAGCCCTGATTTTGTTATTATTCTTGAAGGTGCACTATTAGCAGTAAATGTTAGGTGTCACTTTTATTTATTTCCACATCATCCTGCAGCACAGGGCTGCTGCTGGGGCTGGGCTCGTGCTGAGGGCACCACAGCTGAATTTTCAAGGCTTTAACACCTCCCTGAACATTGGTTCAAGGGCAAGGGACAGGACTAAGCCTGTGACCTCTCACCAGCACTGAAATCTCAGCATCTCCCTCAGCAGCGTGCAAACAGTAAATTTAATAAGTTTTACAGCTTGGAAACCCTCACCACTGTGTGTGTGTGTGTGTGTGTGTGGAGTCAGTATTTTCTTCCGAGATTAATATTTTCCCTCAGCAAATAGGAGCAGCTAATCTGTCCTCAGCATCATCCTTCAGATGATAACTGGGAATAATCGTCTTAGGTTTACTTATCGAAATAGTTCTGTAAAGCCACAAGGTCTTTGAGGCTGCCTCACAGAGCCCTTTTCCCTCGGCTCAGTTCAAAGCCCAGAGCCTCTGCTGAAACATTTGACTTTGTGGGATTTTTTTGGCCTGAGCTGCAGCGCTGGATTGAGGGCAGAAAGCGTCTTTGGAGCTCTGATGCTGTTTAAAACCAGTTTCTCTGCCTCAGTCTCGGGCCATGAGAGGATTTGATGAAGCTTTTTCTTGCTGAAGTTCAGAGGGCTTTTTTGTGCTTCCTCCAAAGGTGTTTATGCTGAGACTGGTGCTGTTTGCGAGATTTCTGCCCTCCTGCTCACCCTTTTCTCCCCTCTTTGCCTGTTTTCCCCCTTTCCAGCGCTGTCTTTTGAAGGAGTTTTTGGGTCATTCAATGCTGATATTTCTGATATTTCTTCCCAGCTTTTGGCCTCCACGAGGAGGGATTATGAGAAGATCCAGGAGGAGCTGACCCGGCTCCAGATCGAGAACGAGGCAGCCAAGGATGAAGTGAAGGAGGTGCTCCAAGCCCTGGAAGAGCTGGCTGTCAATTACGACCAGAAATCCCAGGAAGTGGAGGACAAAACCAGGACCAACGAGCAGCTGGTGGATGAGCTGGCACAGAAAAGTGTAAGAGCAACTTGTTCTTCCTGTAGGTTCTTTCCCTGCTCCCTGAACACTCCCAAAGGGCTTCCCAAAAACCTGCTGGTGTCACTCTCTCTTCCCTGTCTTAATGAACCAAGGAAATTGAGGTAATTCAGAAGCTGCTCCGTGGATCTGGTGGCAGATTGTGGCTCTTACAGCAAGGAACTGGATGTGAGAAGTGGCCATCCTGTGTTTTGGATATTTAAAACCTGTATTTTGCCAAGAAAGCTGTGAAAATCTGCCTCATGCAAATGGCAGCGTTTTGTGGTTTTCTGAACTCCGTGCTGCGGAGCAGGGATTTTACAGGGAGCCAGAAGATCTCAAGGAAGGAATTAGGAAAAAGATTTGGCTTTTTCAGTGGATGTGTCCTGATCTCAAGGAAAAAATGTGATATGAGGAGAATCAAGACTGGTTTAGTAGCTTAAAGCATCCTTTTCCCTTAATTCATTACACCAACTTAAGGAGCTGTTGTTAACAGATCTGTTTCATTAAAGACTGTGTTATCTCCCTCACTAAAACAGATTACCACGAAATCCATTGGAAAAAATTGAATTTTCCATCCCTCTGTACCTATTTCTCTGTGATTAACCTCCTTTGATGTATTATGCAAATAAGATTCTTAGCGGATTTGCTCCATTTAATAGATCTAAAGTAGCCTTTGGTGGCAAGTGAGTTGTGAAAGTGGATTATGCCAAGGTGGAGCTGGATGTGTCAGTACACGGTGCCAGCAGGCATGAGGAAAATACCACCCCAAAACTGCCCAGCCTGCAGAGGGGAGGGTAACTCTTGTTTTCAAACCTTTCCAGAGTGCCCTGACAGCGACCCAGAGGGAGCTGGGCCAGCTGCAGGAGCTCAGCAACCACCAGAAGAAGAGAGCCACGGAAATCCTGAACCTGCTGCTGAAGGACCTGGGCGAGATCGGGGGAATCATCGGCACCAACGACGTGAAAACCGTGAGTGGGCTCTGTGCTTCCCCCAGCTTCTCCTGCAGGGAAAACCACTCCAGCAAACCAGGGAATCCCAGAGGGGTTCGGCTTGGAAGGGACTTAAAGCTCATCCAGTTCCAAATCCCCTGCCATGTGCAGGGACACCTCCCACTGTCCCAGGGTGCTCCAAGCCCATCCAGCCTGGCCTGGGACACTGCCAGGGATCCAGGGGCAGCCACAGCTTCTCTGGGCACCCTGTGCCAGGGCCTCACCTCCCTCCCAGCCAGGAATTCCTTCCCAATATCCCATCCATCCCTGCTCTCTGGCAGTGGGAAGCCATTCCCTGTGTCCTGTCCCTCCATCCCTTGTCCCCAGTCCCTCTCCAGCTCTCCTGGAGCCCCTTTAGGCCCTGGAAGGGGCTCTGAGCTCTCCCTGGAGCCCTCTCTTCTCCAGGAGAGCACCCTCAGCTCTCCCAGCCTGGCTCCAGCCCTGGGAGCATTAGGAGATGTGGAATAGATGGATCCAGCAGTCCTTCTCCCAGGAATTCCATTTCAATCCTGGCTGAGCACGCAAGAAGACGCTGCAGAGCTCTTTGGCTGGCTGGAAGAGGCTCAGTGTCTGCGCTCACAGCTCCCACAGTTATTCCCAGCTCAGTGTTTGGGGCCAGAGCCCATTTGGGAGTCACCGAACTGATTAATGGGGGGTCTGAGTCCCCCCCAAAGCAACGCACACAGAGCTCAACTCCTTCCTTAGCTGGCAGGACTCACAATTCCCAGAATCTGAAATAGCTTCATAGGTGAGATTTGGCTTCTGGGACGGCCAGTTTTAGGTCTGAAGGTTGGTGCAAATTTTGGTCAGCCCTGCTTTGAGATTTGGCTTTGGGGATACAGCAGAGGAGGGGGCTTCTCACTTTGGCACACCTGAAGATGAACAAAATGCTGATTTCAGATAAAATATTTGTGTGGGCATTGCTGAATGGCAGTGATGGAAACTTTCCACGGCCTGGAAAACCTCCCTGGTGGTGTTGGTGCCATCTTTGTCCATTTAAAACCACGTGAAAAACAGCAGTGGTTAAAACGGGCTGCGTTCACTTTTGAGACGTGTGAAAATGCCCTGCAATACGTTTTTGTTACTTTTAGTTCACTTTTTCGTTGATGTCCTGCCAAGGCCCCCTTGGGACAGCGGGAGCTCCAGCCCGTTCTGCTGCAGAGGACACAGTCCCCACTGCCCGTGAGGCTCTGCGGATTCCAGCCTTTGGAGATGTCACAGCAGCCTCTGGTGGCCGCAGCAGCAGGGACTGGCAGAGGAGATCTTTGCAAATGGAGGCAGAGGCAGTTTGGTACAAGTTTCTGGAGGAACTGAGATGTCAGCACTTCAGGGGACAGCTGTCAGTGGAAATGAGGCCAGACCGAGGAGCGTTTAGGAGAATAATTTCAAATTTGTTGGCAATTAGCATCTTCTCCAAGTGTGTCTAATTTCAGAGCAGACTGAACATTTTGGAAGAAGTCTCATTTTGCAGGGTTTTTGGGAGAGAAGCAGCACGTGTTCCCTTCCCTTTGGCAGTGCTGGGAAAAGGGGGAAGCAGATGAAGTTGAGCCGTGGTTTTGCTCAGGGAGAACTTGCACAGCTCCTCAGTGGAATATCCTGAGCTGGAAGGGACCCACAAGGATCAAAGTCCAGCTCCTGGCCCTGCACAGACGCCCCCAAAATCCCACCCTGTGCCTGAGAGCGTTGTCTGAACGCTCCTGGAGCTCTGGCAGCCTCGGGGCCGTGCCCATTCCCTGGGGAGCCTGGGCAATGCCCAGCACCCTCTGGGGGAAGAGCCTTTCCCTGAAATCCAACCTAATACCTGGTAAACTGTGTGATATCCCTTCACACATATGTATGAAACATACAAGCTAAAAGGACAAATCAAATCCAAAATTCAAAAGTTCTGAAGGAATATGTCTCCCTAATATAATAAGCACTCTTTGCTGTGCGAAAAGATCCCAATTTGGATTATTTTGTCCTCCAAATACGAGTTTTCAGTTCTCAGAAATTCCCGTGCAATAATTAACATCCTTCTCCCCTTCCCCAAACTCTTTCTAAAATGACACCTGGCCTGTAAAACCACCCCAAATCCCAGACCAAGCCTCCAGCCCAGCCCCCAGAGCAGGAAAAGCTCTCGGTGCTGTGGCCGTGAGCAGCTGGCAACCCCTGTGTGCTCAGCTGGCAGATGTGAACGGGGTGATCGAGGAGGAGTTCACCATGGCCCGGCTCTACATCAGCAAGATGAAGTCGGAGGTGAAGTCGCTGGTGAACCGGAGCAAGCAGCTGGAGAGCGCCCAGATGGACTCCAACAGGAAGATGAACGCCAGCGAGAGGGAGCTCGCGGCCTGCCAGCTCCTCATCTCCCAGGTGGGTCTGCTCCCGCCTTCTCCCAGCTTTGGTGGCCTTCCCAGCCTCCTTCCCTGTGGAATGTGTGTGCCAGGAGTCAGAGATGAGCCTTGTGGAGCAGAGCAGGGCTGTCTCTGTTGTTTGCTCTCTCTTCTCTCTTTCCCTCCCCTCAGTGTTTCTCAGCGTGCTCTGAGGGTGGGTCCTGAGCTCCGGCCAGGTCATGTCCTGCTGTAGATCTCAAAATGTGTTTGGTGAAATAGCCCTGAAGCTCCTCCCTGGAGTGGTTTCCTCACCAGGAATTTGATGATCTCACAGGTCTTTTCCAGCCTCGTTCATTCTGTGATCCTGGGATTCTGCAGTTTGCGT
The DNA here is from genome assembly GCA_013397175.1 of Platysteira castanea. NCBI lineage: Eukaryota > Metazoa > Chordata > Aves > Passeriformes > Platysteira > Platysteira castanea. Next base: position 716,892 of record VYXC01000149.1, read on the forward strand.
CTCGGATCGCTTTAAAAGATCACTGACCATACTTCTCATGAGCTGCTTTGGGCAGCTCCCTGGGTCTGCTCTGTGGGTGTGCTGTCCAGAAAACCAGGCAGCAAGCTGTGAAAGAACACAGAAAACTGCTGGGATAGAAATCCAGGTGGGAGGAGGGGTCTGAGTGGGTGGCAGGGACAGGCGGCGATGGCTGTGGAGAGGGGCTGAGAGCTCTGACAGCCTCACCTGCTCGGAAGTGGCCGTGGGAAGGGCAAGACTCGATCCAGTTTCCTGTCTTTCATTCCCTAGCAGTTATCCTAAGCACACCTGGAGCAGGGAGAGCCCCTTTTCCTTCAGCAGGGCGTCTTTATTTAGTTCTTCTCAATCAAGCTGTAGCTGGAAGTGTGATTCTTAAAATTGTAGGGTTATGGGCTGCCCAAAAATGTAAACTAAAAACAATACCGAGCAGAAAAACTCTCAGACAGGTGATCTCCTGCCTTGGCATCTTGGAGGTTTTCCTTCTAAGTGCACGTGGAGGCCTCCCTGGGGCTAAAACCAAAAGAAGGTGAGGGAACAATTTTAATTTCAGCTCAGGGTTGTTCCTCCAAGTCTCACCTTCCCGGCAACCGCCGACCCAGAGGTCTCATCCCCTCTTTGCCAAGGTGAACTTGAAGGTGAACCACAGGTTCTCCAGTGGCTTTTTAATTAGGATGCAAGAATTTGGACAGTATCTTAATTTTTGTCCCCAAATTGGAATATTTTAGTTCCATTTTGGGTGTTTTTGCTACAAACTTTGCTGGTTTCCATTAAACCATAAACCCTTATATCTCAGAAGGTTGTTGGCAAGAACCAAATCATCAGGAGGGCCGGGGAGAGTGGATCTGGGCTTCTGCAGGTTGAAGATCCCAAAGCCACCTCATAAGGCTGGTGTCCAGCTGCTCTTAAAAAGCTGCTTAACACCAAGTCAGGAGCTTCCAGGGGTGTTTTGGGATTACTGCCTGAATTCCAAAGCGGGCTGCTAAGTGGGACCTCTAAAAACACAGCCTCCTTTGCTCACTTAGCTCCTTCCCAGCCATTTTGCTGTGATTTCTTCGAGTCAGCACCTCTGGATGTGGAAATCCTTTCTCTTTTTGCTCCTTGATGGAGCAGTTTTCCCCAAATTCCTGGGACACAGCTGCTCCCATCTCACTGCTGTTCCTTGTCTTTAAAGCATGAGGCCAAGATCAAGTCCCTGACAGACTACATGCAAAACATGGAGCAGAAGAGGAGGCAGCTGGAGGAGTCCCAGGACTCCCTCAACGAGGAACTGGCCAAGTTACGCGCTCAAGGTACAACTCCGGGTCTCATGGTCCTCGTTTCTATCTTAGAAGACTCAATTTGGTGTTTTAATGATGTGAAAAATTATGAGAAGCCCACACAGATACTTTACCAAACAGCAGCAAACAAATATTCTATAAAATTATTGGGTAAGAATGTATCTAAATTTCGGTTGTCCCTCTGGCAAACTCCCTGCCCCATCCCAAACAAAGCTGCTTCCCTTAGATGTGCACACGCTGTGTCTTTCCCAGCTCCCAGCTGACTTCATTTTAAGGATTTCTTGGTTTTCCCCCTCCAGTTTAATGTGGAAAATGTGTGTGTATCCAAAGCAGTTCCTGTAGCTTTGCTAAGCTCCTGGGTTATATGAATTTATAACCTGCAGCCTTGAAATGATTCCAGATTTCTGCACAAGGGGTCTTCCCTGACTGAGGGAGCAGCAGGTGGGAGCAAGACTCCTAATTTTTTAATTATTTTTTATCATCTTCTGCACTGTTAGGCCAGAATCTTTATTCCATCTCCTGGAATAACTTAAATTTACAGAAAAATGTAAAGTTTAAATTTAAAATGAAAACTGTCTCCACCTTTGAACAGAAAAAATGCATGAAGTCAGCTTCAAGGACAAGGAGAAAGAGCACCTGACACGGCTCCAGGACGCAGAGGAGATGAAGGTAGCTTGGCACGGTGGATATTTTGAGGGAATTTCTCGGTGAGATTGTTCACTGGGGTGGAATTTTGTCTTCCTGTTCAAAAAAAATGGCCAAAAAAATTACATTGAGTCACCTCTATGTTACACTCATTTTCTGCTGGTGGAGCTCTGCTGAAAGTCAATTTGCTCAGCAGTTAATGAGGCTGCTGGGGTTAATATCATTTAGGTACCTATAAATTTGATTTTAAAAGAGGCTGCTTCCCCCAAGTTTGGCCAGAATTCTGATTATCTCCTGGAAATAATAATAAAATACATAAACCCATTTTCTGGTATTTTTCCTTTGGAAAGCAGAGAAATGTTTGTGATAATGAGTTGTTCTGAAGGGGTTGCAAACTACAGACAAGGAAAAATACAGTTTTACAAGGATAGTGACAGAGGTTTGCCAGCTGCAGAACTTTTCCCTCCGTTATAAAAATTTCAAGTGATTAAAGCAGTTGCAAAGTGATTAAAGCAGTAGTGATTAAAGTGGTTGTACCTTACAGCTCTGAGGGAAGAAAGCAAATCTTTTGTCAGCAATCTAAAGAGATACGTTGAGTTTTTCTTGCTGCTTGAGGCATATTTACTCCTAGAATTTAAATTTAAGGAACAATTTCAATAGCAGGGCTGCGGAAAAACAGCTCTCAGAGGTTTGGGTTTTACTTCTGCCACAGGCAGAGCTGTACAACTATTTCCTGGTGAATAAACAGGGGAAAGAAGAGAGGATTGGTGTAAAATCAGTGTCGTTTGTGGCCAAGCCCTGGGTTTTCATGTGGTACTTTTTGCAAGAAAATGAGTCAGAATCGTTGTACATCTGTTGCTAAAAACTGAATTAAACGCTTGGATGAGTAGACACAGAGTTTTGTAATTACAGAAGGATGCACCAGGCAGATTCCTGAAGGGATTTGGTAGTTTTCCCTCAAATCTAGAGGCTGGGTGAGAGGGAGCTGCGTGTCCCTGGGTCTGTGTCTGATTCCCGGCTCTGGTGTTTGCAGAAGGCTCTGGAGCAGCAGATGGAGAGTCACAGGGAAGCCCACCAGAAGCAGCTGTCCAGGCTGAGGGATGAAATCGAAGAGAAGCAGAAAATAATTGATGAAATCAGGGAGTATGTTCACCTTCTCCATCCCTTCCTCTCTCTCGGGACGGTTTGGGGTTGGTTTTGTTAGATTTGATTGATGTTTCTCTGGAAGCTCTGTCCTTACATGCAGCGACCAACCCTGTAATTATTTTGCAGGGTGGATTACAGTGCCTAATTCTTTATTGGGGAGCTTTAACAAGGCCATAAAATTACAGAGAGTTAACAAAAAGAAGGGTAATATTGCACCTGTAGGTCAGTAGGTGAGAGGAGCTTGGAGGAAAGTAGGTTTTAAAGGATCATGGAATTATTTGGGTTGGAAAATGCCTTTAAAGTCACCGAGTTCAGCCATCAGGAACATGGTTCCATGTCCCCAGGAAGGGTCTGAGATCCTCTCACAGCAGCCAGTCCTGCCCCAGAGCTTCTGAGAGTCTGGGTGACTCAAACAGCTCCCACTTTCACTCATTTTTAGATCTTTTCCTCACCAATGTAACTCTGTAACGTTTTGCTCCAGTGTTCTTCTTTTTCTAAAATCTTCTTTTATCTTATATTTATTGCGTGGCCAAAGATTAATTGTAGGGAAGTGAGGAAGCAAGACAGAAAGATGCCAAAAACACTTGGTGCCCTTTAAGGCAAAGGAAAAAAACCACTGAATTTAGCTCTCCAGTATTTTAAAACAATGTTCTTCAGGTTCTTTATGCTTGATTTCTTTCTCAGTTTTCCAGTAGAGAGTTACAGCTTTACTTTTTCTCTGCCCAATCCTATTTTTTTCATGGATGTTTACCCTCCCTTCCTCCTGGGGTTCAGGCTGAGCTGTGCTGATTTTTCCTTTCCCGTTTCCAGTATGAACCAGAAGCTGCAGCTGGAACAGGAGAAGCTGAGTGCTGATTATGATAAATTAAAAACTGAGGACCAGGAAAGAGAAATGAAACTGGAAAAGCTCATGTAAGTGCATGGTTTCCTCAGATGGTATCCCTGAACCTCGTGCCTCTTCATGTGTCCATGGAAAATGTGCTCAGGGAGAGGGATTTGTGTTGGAATATTCACACTGAAAGTATCACTTCAATAGCAAAACCAGCAGGAACTACTAATAAATACAAATTATTCTCTATTTTTATACCACGGGCTTTTCAATAGTGGCTTTGACACTTGTCAAAAAGAGTTTATTAGAGCTGTGGTTTTATAAAATACCACAGCAAGTGTTTCAATATCTCATTCCTCAATGAACAGCAAAAGCAAGCATGAAAGAAGTTGGGAATTTTTGGTGGGGTTTTGTTGATTTTTGGTTGGGTTTTTTTTTTTTAAGTAATAAATCAGATGGTTGAGTCAAAGCCTTTCCTGGAAATGAGAGAGAGAAATCCCACGTGTGGACACAGAGGTGGGGGTGGTGACCAAGCCCTTCCATGGGAGCAGGTTGGATGTTTGGGGCAGTCAGAGGCATCCTTAGGGATGGACAATTTGCTCCCACCTGCAGATGTGCTGCTCCAAGGGGGTGCTGGTTGGTTCTCCTCTGTTTCAGAGGATTGATTTGTGTTCCGTGTTGTGATCTTTCCAGACTCCTTAATGATAAAAGGGAACAAGCAAGAGAAGACCTTAAAGGGCTGGAGGAAACAGTGGTAGGTCTTGATTACACTTTATTCAGCTTTTTCCCCTACATCTCTATACTCTGGTGGTATATATTTTAATTTTTCAGTAAAAACTTTGAGCTGCCTAAATTAAAAATTTAAAAGGTTGCTTTTACTAATTTTGGAGAAGTTGTTTTCTTCAGTACGATTTTGGGGCTGGATGGGGGTTTTTATTGTGGCATTGAGAGTGGGCCAGTGTGTTCCCTGGAGAGAGAATTTGGAGCTCTTTTCTCCTGTTACCAACTCAAATCCAAGGAGAACTTTTACACCAGAGTATCCACTATGTCCTAGTAAATTGTGCTTTTTTTTAAAATTATTGTTTTGTTGTTTTGATTCCAGGCAAGAGAACTTCAGACTCTTCACAATCTGCGCAAACTGTTTGTCCAGGATCTTACCACCCGCGTTAAAAAAGTAAAACCCTGCTCTTTTCTACCCAAATCTCCTCCTTTTTTTGCAGTTTTCTTGTGATTTGCTGGAAGCCTTTAGTGCATGCAGTTACAAAACGGGATAATGTCTTTTTTAGTAGCAGTGAGAAACAAGATTTAAAATGTTCTGATGTTTATCAGCTTTTATCTGATCCTAATTTGATAAGGAAAATTTTTGTGGTTGAGGGAATGAACTCATCCAGTACAGCTCAGCTACAAAATTCTCAAAGCTGTTGAACTTTAGGAATTACTTAGTATAAGTTGATTTTCCTATTCAGGATCCCCCCACAGTTATTCAGTAAAAATAGCTTGATTTTTGTGTAAGGGGTAATGTGATTCTTGAATATCAAATGAAGAATTAAAATAATCTCTCTTAAATTTGGGACTCTGTGAGACTTTTCTGCCTTTGGGGATCTCAAATCTGCCAAAGAGCTGAGCTTCCCCTGGAGTTTGTGCCTGGCTTTGCTGAGTGCTGCAATTTTGTGTGCAGAGTGTTGAGCTGGACAGTGATGATGGAGGTGGAAGTGCTGCGCAGAAGCAGAAAATTTCCTTTCTTGAGAACAACCTGGAACAACTTACAAAGGTTCACAAGCAGGTAAAGGCTCCCTTTCCCTCCTTCCCTCCCTCCATCAAAAAATGCACTCTTCTAATGTTTTCAAGGATGATTTTGGAAGGTAACCCGTGCTGTCTGAGTAAAAGATACGCATTAAACTCCTTGTTAGTTTAGTGTTAGAGCTGCTCTTCCCACACCCTGTGCTTCTAGGAATGTGGTAAAGAAGGAATTATTGTTTTTCTGTGGAAATAGATCTGTTTTGGCACTAAGAAATGTTTAAAAATAGCTGGTTTCTGGATGGATTGTGCACCCCCAGCTCTTACTCCTGGCTTGAAGCTGCTCAGAGGCACCTTGAAGGTGACTGGAGTAGATTCAACCAACAGAGTTTTTGTTGAAAACAACAGAATTTGGCTTTTCTGTGCAGCTGAAGGGCTGGTGCCTCCCTGGGGTGCTGAGGTTGGTCATTTCTGGGCTTGTCCATATCTGTGTCCTCCCTCCTTCATGGAATTTCAGTTTCACTGAATCCCAGACTGGTTTGGGCTGGAAGGGACATTAAAGCCCATCCCATTCCACCCCTGCCATGGGCAGAGACACCTTCCACTATCCCAGGGTGCTCCGAGCCCCATCCAGCCTGGCCTTGGACACTGCCAGGGATCCAGGGGCAGCCACAGCTTCCCTGGGAATCTGTGCCAGGGCCTCCCCACCCTCCCAGCCAGGAATTTCTCACTAAAATCTCCTCTCCCAGTATGTTGGAGCTGTTCAGGTGCACAACACTAAACACTAAAACTGTTTTGATTTCTTTTTTGAGCGGTGACGTAACACTGTGCATTGCACTCTCCTGAAGCTGTATTAGTGACCCACACCCCCAGATTTGCTTTAATTATTCCTGTGGAAGTGCCAAAAGAGCAGGAAGTGCTGGACACTGACAAGTGGCCGCTAAGGTTTGGAGTTTTGAGATTCCCAGGGAACAGATGGTTTAAAGACCTACTTTCTAAATGTGGAAACTGGGACATGTTCAGAGTGGTTTTTCTTTTACAATTTTGCCTTTTTTTTTTGCACTCATTTCATGCATCTGCTGAGTTTCAAATGTGGATTTTTATAGCTCTCATTAGCGTGTATTTACTCAAAATCAACTTGGAATCCACATCTTGTAGGAAACTTAGAGGGGAAAAGTGACATTGTACTTGATACCACCCTGCTTGGATTTTGTATCATAACTATTTCACACAACAAGACTCGACACTTGCAGAAAAATCACATTTTGACAATGTTTTCTTAGGTTGTTTGTGTTTTTCTCCAGCACTAAGCCTCGCCCAGCAGGTGTAAAATGCTCTGATTGTTAAACAACGTGTGAATGTCAGGACATGCTGTTGCTTTGCTGTATTATTAATGTGGTTGTTAATCCACTTTTCACTCCAGAAAAAGGAGAGTCATTCCTTTGGAGCAGGTTTCTGTTGACTTCCAGCAGCAGTGTAATCTGTTCAGTAGAAATTGTGCTGGATTTTCTGCCCGTTTGCATCAGTTTTGAGTTTATTAGAAATCAATCCTCTCCTGGCTGCTGCTGCATGCGAAGTCAGATGCGATTTGGATAACTGATAGACCTTGCTCAGGTTCATATTAAACTGAGGAAGTGCATGACTTCAAAGTTGCATATAATCATTATATTTACAGTTACAGGCCTAGAAGTGATTTCTTAGTGAAGTTCCAAGTTTTCCTACATGGCTGAGTAGGGAACACACAGGTGAACACCTCAGAACCACTGGAAATGATGAATTTGGGGTGATCCCCAGTGTTGTCTGTAAGACATATTCAAGCATTATTATTTTAAAATAATGAGGTGATAAAGGATTTGCAAAATCCTGGCTATTTCTGTGTTCTGAGGAAATGTAGAGTTTCTGCTGCAGTTTTTGAAGTATAGAGAAGCAGATCTGGCTGTCGAGTGCTCTGCAGTGACAGGGTTGTTCCGGAAGTCCTCATCTTTCAGGATCAGCACTGTGGAATCTTGTTGAATGGAATAAACTCTATTTTTCTTTGATCTTTCTGGACAATTTAAATTAATATCACTCCTCAGCCAGACAAATGAATTTTGTGAGTAAGACTGAGCTTGGACGACGCTCTCAGGCACAGGGTGGGATTGCTGGGTGCCCTGTGTGGGGTGAGGAGCTGGACTTGATCCTTGTGGGTCCATTCCAGCTCAGGACATTCTAAATTTCTAACCTAAGATTTTTACATTCATTTCTGGAAGAAACCTGTTTAATTTTAGTACATGTGGCGTGGAGAGCAACCAGTGGCATTTTCTGTCTCCTCATGAGGCGACTTTTCCGGCCATTTCTCTGAGGAGGTTTTTGGCACTTTCTTTTGACCTCCTTTTATTTTGAACTGCTTTCCCCGCAGCTGGTACGTGATAATGCAGATCTTCGTTGCGAGCTTCCTAAGCTGGAGAAACGCCTTCGAGCTACGGCAGAGAGAGTTAAGGCCCTGGAGAGTGCACTGAAGGAGGCCAAGGAAAACGCCATGCGCGACCGCAAGCGCTACCAGCAGGAGGTGGATCGCATTAAGGAGGCCGTGAGAGCCAAAAACATGGCCCGGAGAGCACACTCCGCCCAAATTGGTGAGGACATGGAGCTAAAGGGGCTGCCCACGTGCTTCAGGCTTGGGCTGGTTGCTGGGGGTTGAGTGGAGGGAGTGAAACACAGGGGCTGCTTCTCCTCCGCTGCACAGGAATCTTCAAAGGCCTCGCTCCTTCTTGGAATCTGCCCCACCTCGAGTTTAAAGAGGCTCTGCTGTTTCACTGGATAAATAAAGGGCATAATGGGTCTTGTGTGCCCTTCTAGTGACCTGAAAACTTGTCTCCTTAAATTAGTCGCTCACTTTCTTCCTCCTCCTCCCCCTACAGGCTCCCTCTCTGCTTTCATTCTTCCCTTGACTTTCTGGACCTTGTCCCTTTCTCTTTTTTTCCCCTGATTACTCCTCCATGTGATTTAACTTCAAAAAATCTTCCTTTGTAATTCAGATATTGATACATCTCCATCACAATGTAATGTATGCATACAACAGAGGGATGGGGCAATTTTTGGAATGATTTTTTGGGATTGCTAAAGGAGAATGGTTTAGATGGAGATGTTAATATTGGGATATTAAATCCTAAGGGAGAATCAGGTAGCACAAAGTGTCACCTCCTGAATGCTTCCTCTTGTGGGGAGCCATCCAAGCTTTGTCTTGGCATCTTCTGGAATGGTGTAAATTGGACATGGAACACGCCTCACTGCCCACCAAGTGACTTCCCTCTGTTGTTAGACAGTCCATAGTTCACAGATCCAATGCATGGGAAGGGCTCTGCCACCAGGAAAATGAATCTGCCACCAGGAAAATGAATCTGCCACCAGGAAAATTGGTGTATTTGTTGTTGGCCATGGCAGGGAATGATGTGTTCTGCAGAGCTGGATTAGAAACCACTCTGGCAAGCACAGCTCTGAGTTGGGAAACAATAGGGTTTCCCTTGGAGGAAAAGGTGAGGTGGAAAGCTAAAATGTGAGAGCTAAAATGTCTCGTTTGGTCCCTCCTTTCCCTCTGCAGCCAAGCCCATCCGCCCTGGTCACTACCCAGCTTCTTCTCCGACGGCCGTCCACGCCATCCGAGGGGGAGGGATGTCCAACTCCAGCTACTACCACAACACCAAATAAACGAGAGGTAAGACCAGAGTAACTTACTCAGCTCTTCTCCCACTGATCACTCAGTTCCCTCATAGTTCATCTTGTTTTTAGGAGACCCACAGCATTATTTTTCTACTTTTAGTAGTTGTTTGCTGATAACTACAACGCTCACTAATTGAGTGCCTGTTAAGAGGCTTTGCCAGCTGCTGAGGAGAGGTTTTATTTTAATGACTTAGCACTTAAAAGTTTTTAAAAAACTGCTCTGGTAAATCTGGACTGAAGTTCACACGTAGAGGCGTGAAACTCATGTAGTAAAAATACAGTTCCAGAGGTTCCTTCTGCCAGTATCATCTTCTGCTTCCTGTACCATGGATGTGTTTCCATTTTGGGATATTCCAGCCTGGGATAGGGGTAGAGCAGCTCAGTGGCAGCAAGAGACATCTCCAAATTTGAGTGTTACCATTTGGCCAACTTTGCACTCTTAGTTCTCTTCATGGGAAAAAAAAAATCTAAATATTTTACTTTCTTTGCCAGGGTTTCTCCTAAGCAAAAGATGAGCAGCATATTCCCAGGAGACTGTTCCACGGACTCCATCCTCCCATTTCTTTCTTTAAATGCTCATTATTGGAGAGATTTTTTATCTGCCTTATTTTAGATGATCGCTTTATGCCACAGACATGCCAAGAGCTGGATGGCAGCGAGTGGCTGTGAAAAGCAGCCCGGGGACAGCAAAGTTGTCCCTCCAAGTCTGGCTTTTTGCCCTCCTTGAGGATTAATTCTGTCTCTCGAGTCTTTTCATGGTCTGTGGTTTCCTCAAGGCATTCTTGGGTGGTTTTAGCTTTTTTTGGGGGGGTTGTTTCATGTTGGGCTTGCATGCCAAGCATCCATCACGCCACACTCAAGCTGTTACTGCGCTGGGGGATTGTTCCTGCTCATTGTGTTTGCCATGAGCTTCCAGCAACAGATTTCCTGTGTGGATAAATTAGGGCAAGGCTTTGCTGAGTGGTTTTGTGCATCAGCCCATTCTGGTCTGAAATTGGCTTTTGCATCTCACGAGTGAGGTGCCTCTGTCCATCTGCTTCATTGCATTCCCACCTCTGTGACCAGGCAAAGAGTGGGATAACAGAGCCTTGTCAAAGATTTCTAAACATTTATTGTAACAGCTACTCTGACGGGGAAAAGCTGCCACCTGCCTCAAATAAAGGCACCTTTAATTTACCAGCTGCTGTGAAATGAAGTCAGACTCAAACAGGCCACACGTGTCAAGTGAACAACTGTAGAGGAATAAAAATTGTTACTAAAATAACCCCGCTTCAAACTAGATGGGTTTGTAATAACAAGACAGGGCTGTGGAAGTCAAGAAAAAGCAATCAAGAGGCATAAAATACCCACCAGATACTTTAGATGCTGAGGTTTACATTTGAGGGCTGTGGAGCTGAGCAGATTCAGGCCATGTTGCAGAGGAACAACAGGGAAAAGGAGGCTGGAGAAAAAGAAGATGGAAGATCTCGGGAGAAACTGGATAAAGTTATGGACTTGGGGTTTCTGGAAAAAATTAGGAAAAATCTGAAAACCAAATGGCAGCCCTACAGGTTGGAATTAAATCATTTAAACAAAGTGCTCTTGATTCTCTGCTCATATCTAGAAATAAGTGTGGAAGATGTAGTCAGGGAAGGCCGGGAAGTGATTGGAGAAGGTCAGTCCTCTCAGTTTTGGTCCTTTGGTTAAGAATTTTATTGGTAAATTGCAACTGTTTGGCTGCCAAAATGGGGAGTGTGTGAGGAATCTGAATGCTGAGCTTGGATGCAAAGCCAGGGGTCTGAGTAAGGGTGTGAGTAAAGGCACTGCTGGTGCACAGAAAACTTCATCCAGATTAGTTCCAGATTACTGCTGAGACATTCCTGTGCTCTGCAGAAAGTGCTTTGGAATGGTGCAGTTCTACCCAGCTGGAATTAGAACAAAGCTGTCTTTTATAGCCATTTAACAGCAGTGACATAAAAGTGAGGTTCCTATCTCAACATTTACTCAGGAGAGATTTGTCTTGTGTTCATTCATTATTCACCATAAAGATAAAAGACACGTAGTGCTGTTAGACTGGTCAGTGGTTATGATTGATTAACCCAGCAGATGGAAGAGAAAGAAGTGTGGGTTTTAATAAAATGTGCTTGTCTAATGTGCATATATAAAATTATAAAGTATATTTTTTATAATATTATCATGATACTCTATATAAAGCATTTTAAATATTTCTGTAAACACTTATTTTATATATCAGGATTATTATATATCACTATGTTAGGAGACGGTGAACAGAAGGATGGGTTTGGATTTGTATTTTTTCGTCCCTTTGATTTATAATTTTCAAACTCAGCTGTTACTTTCCTCCCTTATCACATGAGATAAACACACACCAGCTCTTCGACACATCCAAGCAGCCAAGAGAAAAATCCCATTAAAGGAACGGAAAATTGAAGGGAGAAAAAAAGAGTTAGACCTTTGGATGGTGTTTGGGTGAGGCATAATTCCAGGCTGCAGGTGGCAGAGAGGGAATTCCATCAGGAGACTTGGCTCATTCTGTCTGTGACACCCAAATTCCATGATTTTTTTGGATGCGATTCCGGATTCATCGCTTTGGTTGCTGCCTGTCCAGTTTGTGTGCTCTGCTTTCCAATCCCCCAGATCCACTAATGGTGCTCCCCTCTCTTGCTCTCTCTGGCAGGTCAGTCCCACTTAGCATGTTAAGGACTGTCATTAAGTCACATTAGTTTCTTTTTTGCCCCTCTCCAACCCGCTCCACGTCCTGTCCATCCTGCGCTTCCCACGGCCATCGGCGACGCCCGCTCCAGGTACTCCGAGCTTTGTAGGATCTCCACGTGTACAGAAGTGTCCAGCTCAGCTCCTCCAGATCCTCGTACCACATCTGGAACATTCCCACCTCAGTAAGGATGAGAGGGAGTCTGCCACTCCGAATTCCACGACCCCTTGGCGCTGCTTAGGTTGGGGCTTCTCCACTCAGAGTGATGCTTTTTTTTTCCAAGTCCTCCGTTGGCATCAGTAATTCCCGACTTCTGGCATCAAGGAATTAATTATTCAATGACCAAGTGCCATCAAAGGCAGGTGATTGTGCTCTGTCATGACTGATTTCCTGTATAATATACATATTATTTTCTATTTTTAGGGGATGAAAATGTGCTGCTATGTGGTTTAATTTTACTGCTTAACATTTTCAGAAGGAAATTTCCCCAAAGAACCATTTGTAATATCCTGATTAAAAAAAAAAAAAAAAAAAAGCTTTGGACTGTATAAAATAACCTTTATTGCAGTACCTGGTAAAGAACAAACGGGATGCAGAGAAATCTGTTAGTATAGACCTAGGATTTGAGGTTTGGTAGTTCCATGAATTTATCTGTGTGACCTATTTTAAAATTAAGCTCCTATTTCCTTGTAGTTCTCCCTACAGTGGCGGGTTTTCCTGGAGTGGGATGGCTTAGCCACGTGTTTGTGAGCGTTGTTCCCTAGAAAGTTCGGAAGGCTTTCAGAATGCTGTGGAAATCTTGCCTTGGAAAATCCGACAAGCATCTCCTCCCTCCCCCTTTCCCCAAACAAGCCCCGATCCGTTCACACCAGAATTCAGATCCCAGAGGGAACGGGCCCCTACCAGAACAAAGGAAAGTGAAATCCCTCAAACCCTTCCTTAAGAAAATCCAAAAGGAGCTGAGAGTTGTACACTCAAGCTGTCCTTTGCAGGCCAAATTTGGGAATTTTTTTGCTGGGATGTGATGAGCACATTGCCAGGGGAAGGGAATGTCTTTGTAAGCCACTATATCCACTGATCCTATGGAAGGTCCGCTCGTGCTCCAGAGGGAAGGAAAAGCCTTCCTTGGATCTCTCAGACAGCAAATTTCCATCTTCCCAGCAAGGGGGCACTGGAATTGCTCTGGGAAGGTTCTGCTGGCAGGCAGAAGGTGCTGCTCCTCCTCCTCCTCCTCCTCCCTCCCTGCACATCTCCCGGGGCAGGTGGGACTCCAGGAAGCCGGGATTCCAGGAAGCCTCCGGGAAGCTGGGATTCCAGGAAGGCTCTGGCCCAGCGTAGCCCTCTGGTCTTCTTTTGCAGGCGTTTGCTCTTCTTTAGTTTGAGGTTGATTGGGATTTTTTTTTAATTTCTCAATGTGTAGCTGTAGAACTCTTCAGTTCCGTAGAGCATTTCGGAAGATTGTGAGTTCACTTTAGATATTTTTTTCTACTGAAATTAGGGTGTTGCAAAGTAAGTTAGACTTAATTTAACTGGTTTTGTTTTTTGGTTTTTAGGTTTTTTTTAATGTTGCACTATTTTGGGGGAGCATTTTGCTAAACATATTTAACAAAGTTGCAGATTTGCATGTATTTAATTTATTTTGTATTTTCCAAAGTTTTATATTTTCTTTCGTTACGTGCATGTGCACTGCCAGAAGAACGAACTGTGAACTTGCCATATGCAATCTTTAATAAAATCACTAACTCAGAACTACTCTGTGCTATCTTACCAGCTGGTCAGAGCTGAGGTTTCTACTAGGGATTAATAATCCTTTTGTTTTTGCTTCTAGGAAAAGATCCCAAGCTTATTTGCTGTCAAAGATTTTGTATTGTAGGCAAACTTTTTGTTGCGTCTCTCAGAGTTTGGTACGGAATTCTGTTGTAAATGCAGCATTTATGACAACAAAAAGGTCTGGATTCCTCAAGGCATCACCAGGAACTTTTTGGGGGCAGCTTCCTGCAGCTTGAGGGATAAGTGAACCTGGACATCTCTTCCTGGTGCTGGTGCTGATCAGCCAGTCAGTGCCACCAGCAGAGAAACAGCGAAGTTTCTCCGAGTTCACTTCTACACCAACACTGCAGGAGGGCTTTCAGAAACGTCCCAAAGATGCCTTAGGCTAAAATCCTCAAAATTAAATACCTAAGATACTTAGTAATTGGAAAAATGAAAGGAATTCTCAGTTGAACATACTCTGCTTGTATCAGTTTTTATTTTCGAAGCCTATTTTAATTAGGCAACTTCAGTTTGTATCACATGTTGTATATTCAACTTTTGTACCATTTTTAAGGCTTTCACATTTTATACCTGGAAAGGAGAACCACACATCTGCTCTGCAGAGATCAGAACCTGTCTCTTGCTGTTTCCTGACCCCATCTTCCTTTCTTTGCTCTTTGAGTGTTGTGTTCTATTTATTCCAGGCTCTTTTTTAAAGTTGTGGTTTGTACAGCGCAAATGGAATTTCACATCCAAAAATGTCATGCATGGGACAAATCGGGGTGGAAGTACCATTCCCGAACAGAAAACTGATTTCAGATGGAACTAAAGTGCATATTGTTCTTTTTGCTAGTAATTAAAAACTATTTCTGGCTCACTTGAGCTTCTCTTAATGATATGTTCAAATATCTTGTGTTTGTCCTTGAGTTCACGTTTCATCGACTTGTTTTCTGGAAAGCAAGGGAAGTTTTAAGCTTGGAAAGACCTTGGCTGATGCATTTTTAAAGTTTTGTATTTAACTCAACAAGGGTGAGAGTTGGATTATCCTGAATACGTTGAAAACTTAAAAATAAGTCACCAAAAAAAAAATTGCTACAACAATTCCTGCCCACAGAGCCTTCAGTAGCTTTTTGATTTCACTTTATAAGGCCTAATGGACTAAGATGCACATTTGTCTGAAATCTGTATAAATTACAGGATCATGGAATGGTTTGGTTGGAAGGATCTTAAAGATCAGCTGATTCCATGGGCAGGGACACCTTCCACTATCCCAGGCTGCTCCAAGCCCCATCCAACCCAGCCTTGGACACTTCCAGGGATCCAGGGGCAGCCACAGCTGCTCTGGGCACCCTGTGCCAGGGCCTCCCCACCCTCACAGCCAGAAATTGCTCCCCAATATCCCATCTAACCCTGCCCTAAGGCTTGAAAATAAACAAAACAAAGAATTTTAATTTGAATGGCTTTATTTAAAGAGTTGTTCAAGCCAAACGGGCGGCGATGAAGGTCCAAAAGGAAAAGGGCTCCTCACATTCCCCTTGCTGGAGGAGAAATACCTCACATAACCATGACTGAAGTACTCCTCCACGGGGGAAAAAGGGAAAACAAACGGGCAGGATAATCTGAACCTCCCCTTGCTTTGACTGGTGTCCTCACCGTGCCTGTAGGAACCGCGCCGTGCCCCGGCACCATCCGCTGTGCGGGATGGCAGCCCCGCTCCACCCCGCAGGGAGCCACGGGGCTGAGGCAGGCTGTAGATTTCTACCTGTCTAGTTTGTAAAGTGTGTAACGTGTACTGCAGATGTGTATTCTCTGGGCTCTGTGTATCTTTACAGTAGTGTTCAATTTAGGAAAAGAAAAACAAACAAACAAAAAAAAGAGAGAAATAAATGGTGGACACGTTTTTGCTGGTAACAAGGGGAAATTTTTTTTGCCATTGCATCAGATGATGCTGAACTGTATTAAACTCTTGATAGCAGACCTGAACCCTCCTCCTCCCCCCAGCCCGTGGAGAGAAGTCTTTTATCTTCGTGCTGAAGTTCTGTCGGAGATGGATGGATACACTGGCAGACTGCATGATGTATCATTCGAAATCCGTTACAGTGGAAAATAAAACTGAACTGAACTCTGCCGTGTGGACCTGGTGTGACACGGGACAGGGCACTCTGTGACAGGGACAGCACCCAGGGGATGGCTGGAGCTGTGCCAGGCTGTGTTTCGGGTGGGTATCAGGGAAAAGTTCTTCCCCCAGAGGGTGTTTGGGCACTGCCCAGGCTCCCCAGGGAATGGGCACGGCCCCGAGGCTGCCAGAGCTCCAGGGGCGTTTGGACACCACTGCCAACTGGTTTGGTTGGAAAGGACCTTAAAGCCCATCCCATTCCACCCCTGTTCTGAGTTCCCTTCCCATCAGGATATTCCCTGATTCCATGAGTGACCCATGCAGTGGAACCACACTCCAGAGTGTGTTGAGGCCACGTCTGAAGCAACGCTCTGGATTCCAGCTTTCCTTCTCAACCTGTAGAAAGTCATTCACAAAATCATAGAATCCCAGACTGGTTTGGTTGGAAAGGACCTTAAAGCCCATCCCATTCCACCCCTGTTGCAGGCAGGGACACCTCCCACTGTCCCAGGGTGCTCCAAGCCCCGTCCAGCCAGGCCTTGGGCACTTCCAGGGATCCAGGGGCACTAATTAAAAGGTTTGGGTGACAGGGGAACGAACACAGCATCATTTTAAATTTTTTAAATAAATAAATGCATCTTCCCTTCTACCTCTCCATGGATATATTCCTTCTTCCTCCTCTTTTTCAGTAGCCTGGAGGATGAGAGGGAGCCTCTTCCACTTCCCCTGTGCATGTATTTCCATTTTTATAGGAATGTTCCACTCACTTTATGAAATGGCGCAGAAGTTCCTGTGTCCTTGCCACTTCCCTGAAGTCATACTCGGGAGCTTTATAAACAGCTTATTTCCAGTAATTATTACTCTGAGCATTTCTCAATTAAATCATTACTTTTCTCCTCAGCATTGCAAATTCCGGGTGATCCAAGATTTCTGTAGGAATGGATTACTTTCTTTTTTTTTTATTTTTGCTGCTGAGTAGACTCCTAATGAGGATTACGTGGGTTTTGCACCATAAAAACATCCGCCAATTCAGAAATTAGTCCA
Source organism: Platysteira castanea (assembly GCA_013397175.1). NCBI lineage: Eukaryota > Metazoa > Chordata > Aves > Passeriformes > Platysteira > Platysteira castanea. Next base: position 733,868 of record VYXC01000149.1, read on the forward strand.
ATAAAATTTGGAGTCGATTATTTAAAAAATTCAATAAATTTTGGATTGTGATAAATTTGGGGTTCAGTGCCTAAGAGGCACTTCCTCACCCTCAGAGAAGCTCCTGCAGGATGAGGATGGCTCCACCCGGGCAGAAGAGGCTTTCTAGTGTGGATGGTTTATATTAAGGAGAGCAGATGGGGAGTCCAAATATTCCCCAAAAGCCCTGCAGAGGAAGGCAAACACTGCGCGGTGCCAGAGCTTTTTCCATGAGTCAAAAACGATTCACCCTTCAAGATCTCCTCGATAAAGCTCATGCCTGGAGGACGAACTCAATTAGAGAGCAGACTGTTTGCAAGTGTATCCCTACAATTTCGTTTTCGGAATGTGGGATTGCAGCAGTTAATTAACTCCATGAAAACATCACAAATTACCGTATCCATTTCCAAGATCCAGCTTTTGCAAGAGCGCAGCAAAAACAAAGGGATGGGAGTTGCATCCCTAGAAAAATACTCGCTGCGAGGCTGCCTCTATTGATTCAAACACTTCTCAGCTCAAGCTGAAACACTCTAAATTTACCTTCCAGCAGAGCTGATCCCAGGGGAGGCTGTATTTACCCTAAAATGAGGATATTCGGTAGCTCGGGATCAGCATCCCTGGTGCTCACCTCGATGCGCTGTGACGGAAAACTGATGGGTGGGTCCCAGGGCAGGGGGTGTCGGGGATGTTTCCGTTCCGAGGATCCCCGGGAGGTTCGGGAGCCGTCCCCCCTCTCCCCGCANTCCCCGCGTCCCGCTTTTCTGCTGCTGCCGTGTCCCCGTGTCCCGCTGTCCCGGCACGGAGGTGAGTGCGGGGAAGGGGCCCCGAAGGGGAGCAGGAAGCGGGGCGGGCTCGGGGCTGCGGGTCCCGCTCTGCCGCCCCCGGTGATGCTGAGCCGCGTCCCAGCCCCGGCGGGAGCGGGGAGACGGAGGCGGCACCGGAATCTGGGTGTCCCCAGCCCCACGGGGAGCGGGAGGTGGCACCGGAATCGGGAGGTGGCACCGAAATAGGGAGGTGGCACCGAAATCACGGTGTCCCCAGCCTCAAGGGGAGCGGGAGGTGGCACTGAAATCACGGTGTCCCCAGCCTCACCGGAGTGCGAAGTGGCACCGGAATCAGGGTGTCCCCAGCCCCGCGGGGAGTGGAAAGTGTCACTGAAATCAGGATGCCCCCAGCCCCACCGGTTTTGGGGAGTGGGAGGTGGCACCAAAATCAGAGTGTCAGCAGCTCTGGTGGTTTTGGGGAGAAGGTTTGGCACCGAAATCAGGTGTCTCTAGCCCTGGCAGTTTTGGGGAGCGAGAGGTGGCACTGAAATCAGCATGTCTTCAGCCCCACTGGTTCTGGGGAGCGGAACATGGCACCTAAATCAAGGTGTCCCCAGCCACACAGGAAGCAGGAGGTGCCACCAAAATCAGGGTGTCCCCAGCAGCTGGTGGGAAGGAGCCCGGCTGTGGGAAGCCCTGGGTGTGCAGCGTCAAGTGCCTGGGACCCAATTCCCAGCCTGTGTTTTACAGTTCTCTTGTAAAAGTGCAGTTATTACACATCTCCTGATGATTATAGAGCTGTAAAAAGAACTGGGCTCCGTGTTCCACAGGTGTGGACGCCAACCTCGGGCTCTTTAACAGTGGGGCTTCACTGCAGGAAATGACAGAACACGATAAAAATGTACTTAGTGCAGCAAAAACTGTGAGGGGAAAATACGAGCTGCCCACCATGAAGGCTGCAGAGTGGTTTTGGATAAGGGCCTGGAGTGGTGGGATAAGGGGGAATGGCTTCCCAGTGCCAGGGGGCAGGGAGAGATGGGATACTGGGATGCAGTTGTTCCCTGTGAGGGTGGGGAGGCCCTGGCACAGGGTGCCCAGAGAAGCTGTGGCTGCCCCTCGATCCCTGGAAGTGCCCGAGGCCAGGTTGGACAGGGCTTGGAGCAGCCTGGGACAGTGGGAGGTGTCCCTGCCCATGGGAGGGGGTGGATCGAGATGTGTTTAAGATCCCCCCAACCCAAACCATCCCGCGATGCTATGAAAGCACACGAGCAGGTGCTGGGCTGACACCCAGGCTGTAGAAGTGCTGCCTCTAGCGTGCTGTTTCCCTTCAGAATGGACACGGGCTTCTGGTACCTATTCCCTGTATCCAGATGCATCTCCAGGTGCTGACCCAGGCTGTAAATCCCGTGGAACAACAACCAGCAGCGTTGTGCGGGACCGTGGGTACCGCAGGGGGCTCGGCTCTGCGCGAGGCCCCGGGCGCTCTGCTGAGGCAGGGAATGGAAACAGCGCTGGGGTCGAGGAGTGCGCGTGGGTCACGCAGACAGACCTGGTTTGCAAGACCCAGCTGGCTGATTCCTGGGGGCAGCCTCAGGAAAATGGGGTTGCGTGATTTCCCGTCTGTCAAAGGGTCAGGCAGCGAAGCGCAGAGGCAGAGATCAGAGCGGCTGCAGAGCCTCCTCCAGAACTGCCGTGCTGCTAATCCCAGATGCTCGGAGAATGAGTCAGGTTTCTCTCCCTCAAGAGACATGTTTTTGGTTAAAATCATAAAATAGCAAGTGCTGCGATCTCTGTGTCTCGGGTCAGTTTTGAACCTTTGCGTTTAAAGTTTTCAAGCTTCCTCCGAGACTTTGAACCTTGCCGTTGTCACACTTCTGCTTGGATGAGCTTTTAAGAAAAGGACAAAAAGATTAAAGGGTTTGTGATGACACAGAATCAAGTTTGAGAACACAAAGATCAGCTCAGAGAAGCAGAATTCAGAGCTGAAAGACTCTGTCCCTGTTGTGTGTGTCTGTGTCCCCCAGCCCGGCCAGGCCCTGTACCTGCAGTGCAGGTGAATTCCAGAGGTAATTGCAGAGGGATGTTTTATGGCATGGAGCAAGGGAGTTGTCCCGGTTGCTCACAGCTTGGTGATTCACCAGCCTTTGCACGGAGATGTTTTTACTCTCCAGTGAGCCCACAATTAACTCGGTTACCAGAGTTCTCCCTCTTCCCGCCGTGCCTTCCTTGCTTTAAGTCAATTAGTGCTTCCCAGCGTGATAATTGCTCTGCTCCCCGCCAGCCACATCCTCTCGGAGACATCCCTTCCAGACGGGATCATCGACGGGCCCTTGGCCTCAGCCTGGCTCTGTGAGGTTTGACATCTGGCTGATGTTCGCTGTCAGGAGCCCGGGAAATCCCATCATCAGCTTAGCGGGACGGAGCCCGCGCGCTGATCCTTCCGACGCTTGTGATGAATTCCCTCCTCTGGGTGCTTTGTCCGGCAGGAAGAGGAGGGAAAGCACGGCCAAGGTGGGGGGGAGGTGGTGTCTGGGTCAGGGGGGTGATTGCCATTGGCACCCCGAGGTGCTGCAGGGAAAAAATCCATCTGAGAGGAGCAGACGCCTTTTCCTGCAGCCTTGGGAGTGCCGTAGGAGAGACACCTGTGCCTTGTTGAGGGGTTCAGGCAGGTTATCCCAGTCTCTTCCTGCCTGGTTTCCCATTTTCCCGAGTTTCGGTTGTGGCAGAAGAGAGAGGGAATGTTTCCCATAATCCTGTTTTTATGGCTGTGGTAATTACGTAGGAGGGCCCTGCCTGGAATCAGGAGCTGCAAACTTGGGTTACAAAGCAGAAGTCACCAAGTGGAAGATTCCCTGGCCATGGAAGATTGCCTGGCCATGGAAGATTCCCTCCCCATGGCAAGGGCTTGGAACAAGATGTTCTTTAACGTCTCTTCCATCCCAAACCATTCCGTGATTAAAAATTTAAAAAGAATAATAATTTTGCTGTGTGAAGTCTGATACTTCTCAAAATTCCCCTTTTCTTTTTTTTCCAAGTCTGCATTCCTCAAGACTTTAATTCCTTTCCTCACATCCACTGGCTGGATCTCGTGGACTCAAAGGAAAGGAATGCTTCGGTTATTCCCGCATGTGCCTCAAAGGCCTCCTGGATGAGGTGCACGTCCCACAGCTCAGGAGTGGTGAAAGGGCACCCACGATAGTTCCATGCCAATAAACTTCAGAAGGAATTTCGGGTGGCAGCTCTCCGGAGGGATTGAGGCAGATTGAGTGATGCGTGTGATGTTGGCGGGCGTTTTTCCAGTAATTGCTGGGAGACTCTTGGAGTCTGAATAAGGAGGTTTCACCTGGGCTCTGCACGTGCTTGCAGCAGGTATTTGATCACCAGGATGGTCATTCCCAGTGCCGAATGCTGGAGGTTGGACGGGGCTTGGAGCACTTGGGATAGAGGAAGGTATCCCTGCCCATGGACCTGGATGAGCTTTAAGGTCCCTTCCAACCCAAACCATCCTGGGATTCCATGATTTTAAGTGAAGGCTCAGGATAAGCATTGGCATTCCTTGTTTTCTTGCTGTGTCCATGAGCAGCCAGAACAGGGAGCACAAACTGCGATCCAGCAAAACGAGATTGGGGTTTCTTGCCTGAAGCCTGGGGCTTTTGGATGGGCCTGGGTTGAACTACAGGCTTTGGCTTTGGACCAAACTCGGGGTAAAATGGTTTTTGTTTGGGTTTTGTCTGGGTTTTCTTTGATGTTCAAACAAATCTAAACTGTTGTGTGAAACCTGCTCGGAATAAACTTACAAACCCCATTGCTGATAGCATCTTATGGGTCTGGAAGTGGGGCAGTAAAGGATTAGAACCTGAGGTTTCATGTTAAAAAACCCCCAAAGGATGATCCTGGAAAGGTTTGGGTTGGAAGGGACTTTGGAGCTGATCCCATTCCCAGCAGTCCTCCGGAAGTTTGTGCAGGTGACACAGGTTGAGCCCAGTCCTGCCCTCGCTGCTCTTTAGGGAGGATTGTGGATTCTTAGATTTAATGTTTCCCCTCCCCAGCTCTCAATACAGAGGAAAGTCCACTCCATCCTGCATTTTCATTCATCATTCATCATCCTGCAGTTTTTATAATGTGTTAATGAGCAAAGTGGGAGGAGATGCTTGCAACAAATGGGTGAAAAATCAGTGCATAAATACACTGGACATTCTCCTCATTCAAAACTTTGAAACAGAGTTGTTCTCACACTCTTAGTTCTGCCCATAAATTAGTGTCTCTGTGAGAACAATTGTCTTTCCTATGTCAAAATGGCCTCGTTTTCCTGTAAAAAAATGTGGTTTTCCTTCCTTGTAGTCCAGTTACACGATTATTTCCAAATGCTAGGGAAGCTACAGCTGAAGTCTTTAGGCCTACCTTGGTTTATAGGGGCTGAGAGCTAAGAGCAGGTGTAGGAGGAGCTTCGCAGGGTTTGAGTGCAAGATAGGGTCATTTTGTCCTGTTCTTTAAAATCTAACAGGCAAAAAACCCGCAGGAAATACCATCCTTAGCGGTGTCGTAACAATTCCTGCCAAGGTGGCTCCAGAGAGCCTTTCGCCCCTTAAATCCCCGCCGTACAGTGCGGGCTTGGAGCAGCTTGGGGCTCAAGGAGCTCTGGTGAGCACCTGGTGCTCCAGGGCGCCCTTCCACCCTGCCTTGCTCACCTCCCCGCGCGGCCGCCTCAGAAGCAGCGAGACAGACACCGGATTATCTCCCAGCCCCGGGGACCGTGCCCTGCAGGGCGGTGATTACCCCGCTCAGGAGTCTCAACACGCAGACGGGAGCACTTAAGCGTCATCTAATCCGTTTTTGGGGAAAAATGCTGCCCCGCTTCTGCCCTGATGTGAAGAAACCTGTTGTGGCAAATTGCAGCGGTTCAGAGCTCAGCCTAGAGCACTGAAATGGAGCTAAAAGCTTTGGAGGGAGGCACAGGCAGGAGCCTCGTGTGCCCCCACAGTGTCTCAAACCTTCTTTGCAGGGGCTGGTTTGGCTTAAATGTCACTTAAGGCTGAACTTGAGGAGTTTTGGTACTTTGGGTATGAAGGGTTTTGGCGCGTTAGGTGTGGGCTTGGAGCTCTCAATCCACAGGAAAGAGCTCCTTTCTCTTCAGTTCCTTCTTTCAGCCCGCAGCTCAGGAAATCCATTCCATAGGATATCCCGAGCTGGGAGGGACCCACAGGATCACTGATCCAACCCCATCCCTGCACAGACACCCCAGAATCCCACCCTGGGCATCCCTGAGAGTTGTCCCGATGCTCCTGGAGCTGGTGCCCATTCCCTTGGGAGCCTGGGCAGTGCCCGGCACGCTCTGCGAGAGGAACCTTCCCTGATCTCCACCCTAACCCTCCCCTGGCCCAGCTCCAGCCGTTCCCTGGGTCGCACGGAGCAGAGATGGGGGCTGCCCCTCCAGAGGCAGCTCCAGGCTGGGATGAGTCTCCCTCAGTCTCTTCTCTGGGCTGGACACACCAAGTGACCCCGTCAGTGCCTTTTTGTGGCCGTGTTTTCCTTGGTTTTTCATTTCAGAGCATCAGGTGCGTGCTCAGGGCCCAGCACTGTTTGCTGGCTGGGATCATCGTTTTTCCTTGGAAGTTCTCTGTCTCCATCTGTTGTGCCTGGCTGGGGTGATGAAAGCTCTTCCCTAGGCTCATCCTGTTTCTGTAACTCCCAGCTCTTTGTGGCTTGGACTGGGTGGGATAATCCCCTCCCTGGCTGTTTCAGGACAGAGCTAGATCCCAGCTGTCCAGGGAAGCGTGGCTGCTCCAAAATTTGAGTTTGCTCCCAGGGCAGGCCCTGTGCCCATCCTTTAAAACTAAGCCTACACATCAAAAATCTAAAAATTGAGATTACAGTGATTCTTCCTTCTTTGGGAAGATTCAGGGCATCTCACCTGCCTCACATGGATGTAGAGTCCAGTCAGGGGGTGTTTATACAAACATAGACAAATTAATTTCAGGTTTATTAATCAAACCCAAGGGCAGGGGTTGTGCAGAAGTCAAGGGAGCAGAGTGTCCA
>VYXC01000149.1:740693-781485 GCA_013397175.1 Platysteira castanea
GTGTCCAAGCCGAGCCAGGAGATGCTGGCACTGCTGTGCCTCTGGGATATCAGCTTTTACTGCACCCTGTGGGTGTGAGGGCTGGGGGATCTCCCTGTGCACAGCTAATTCCAGCCTGGGGCTGCTTTCTGTTCCTTGGAATGATTTTATTTTTCTGAGATTATCGCAACACTGCCCGATATCAGTCTGGTCTGATAACATTCAAAATCCACAGCACAGAAAGGAAAAATTCTTTCAGTTTCAGGAAGGACTTTTCTTGTGGCTTTTTGTGTTTCATTTTCTTGTTTCTTTATTTCAGTATATATATATATATATATATAAACTAACTTTATAACATTTCAGAATTGTCTATTTGGCTTCATTTCTTCAAAATATTCCTGTTCAGAAACAGAAATTCCCATCCTTCCTCTCCTTCCCTGTAATAATTCCCACATTTCGAGGAGATCACCAGATTTGTGAGAGCATGGATACAAAATTTATACTGGCACAAGCGATCTCGAGTGCAGAAAACCTTAAAATAGGTGTTGATAATATTCACAAGGTATCAAAGAGCTGCAGATTTACAGCTGATCTGCACAGACTTGAAAATCTCCTTTCTCTGAAGCAATAAATGAAGTTAATAATTACAGCACAATTAGAGCAGGAGGGTGATGTGTGGAGCCAGGCAGGGTTTCTCCTTCAGTGCTTACAGGAAATGAGAGATTTGGGGTGCAGGGCTGCGAGTGGCCTTTAACCTGCACTCTCTACTCCAACTGGATAAAATCCTCAGAGTAGTAAGGTTTTGGTTGGGCCAGCCTGGTAATTTAGCTGAAATCTGCATGGTTTTGTTCCTCCAGGGATGAAGGGCTGTCATTGCCTCCCTCAAGTGCCCCAGGCTCTGTCAACTCTGAGCTAAATCAAGCTGGAACTCGGGGCATTCATCACCCAGGAGTGGCCTGGGCTGGAAGGGACCTAAAGATGATCCCATCCCCCCCCTGCCCTGGGCAGAGGCCCCTCCCGCTACCCCAGGGTGCTCCAAGCCCTGTCCAACCTGGCCTTGGACACTGCCAGGGATCCAGGGGCAGCCACAGCTGCTCTGGGAATTCCAGCCCAGCCCCTGCCCACCCTCCCAGCCAGGAATTCCTTCCCAATCTCCCATCCATCCCTGCCCTCTGGCAGTGGGAAGCCATTCCCTGTGTCCTGTCCCTCCATCCCTTGTAAATCATCTCTCTCCATCTGTCCTGCAGCTCCTTTAGGCCCTGCCAGACCATGCTGAGCTCACCCCAGAGCTTTTCCTCTCCAGGCTGAACCACCCCAGCTCTCCCAGCCTTTCCTCGTGGGAGAGGTGCAGGATGGTCCTTGGGGGTCCCTTCCAGCTCGGGATATTGTAACCGAGCAGGTTAAACTTTCAAAATCATGACGTAGCAGTTTATATGATTTATGGGTTTGTCTTGCAGAGAATCAAAGCAGAACTCCCTTGTTTTTACTGTTTTTANATCTCTCTCCATCTTTTCTGCAGCTCCTTCGGGCCCTGCCAGACCACGCTGGGGTCACCCCAGAGCTTCTCCTCTCCAGGCTGAACCACCCCAGCTCTCCCAGCCTTTCCTCATGGGAGAGGTGCAGGATGGTCCTTGGGGGTCCCTTCCAGCTCGGGATATTGTAACCGAGCAGGTTAAACTTTCAAAATCATGACGTAGCAGTTTATATGATTTATGGGTTTGTCTTGCAGAGAATCAAAGCAGAACTCCCTTGTTTTTACTGTTTTTATAGTTTTTATTGGTTTTATTGTTTTCATCCCTGTGTATCCCACAGCACCGGGTCCCTCCTCGCCAGCTGCAATCATTCCTGGCTGGGGCATTGTTTGTTGTGTACCAACCCTTCAGAAGTCAGAGTTACCCCTCCCACCCACCGTTTGCTCAGCTCCTGAGCCATTGTGAACTCCCGAGGGAACGCTGGAGGAGCCTTGACTCCCTCTCCTGACTCAGAAATGCCCTGGTGGTTTGACAAATGATGGCTGGCTGGTGGCGAAGTATTGTTTGCTGTGGTTCAGAGCCAGGTTTCAGAGGTACAGAAAAATATATCACTTAAAATTACCAGGAGAGGTAATTTTCCCCCTGTTTTTCCTTTAATATTTAACAAGCAGCAGTGGGATTAGGGAGGCAGATGTGGAGTTTGTGCTCCACCAGAGTGGAGCCCGTTGCAGGTTGTTCTGAGGAAGAAATCTGAAAAATAATAAACTTGGCAGCTGTGGAGTAAGGGCCTGATGTATTTCCATTTGAAACGAGCATTTAAATCCAGGATTTCGTTCAGAGCACCTGGAGGATTTGATTACTCCCTTAGGAGAGGAGGAGAAGGCCTTTGCTCACGTATTTCAGTGCCGCAGAGTTTCTTTTTCTCTGGCAGAACTCAGTGAGCCCACCAAGGGCAGGCTCTAAAAAGGATCATTATTAGGTGTGGGATTTTTGACGCAGAGAAGTTTCTTTCCTCTTCTTCATTTTACCAAAAGGCACACGGGGTAACTGAAGTCACATCAGATACCTGAAATGCATTTTTGCTGTGTTATGTAACACACGAAACGAGCAGAATTTGTCTTTCTGCATCAGAATCTGGTGCCGAGCGACCGGAGCCAGCTGGGACAGCAGATCTGATCTGATCAAAGGCATTTCCCACATCGTTTCCAGACCTTATCGCATCTTCCTCAGCAATAAAACCTGAGGGTTGAGTCTTTCCAAAGTGGGTTTTTACTCAGGGAATGGCCAGGCACGGATGTGCTGGTGGGAGAAGGCGAGTGATTGCCTTTGCATCACTTCTTAAAGTGCCCTTTCTCTTTTATTTTACATTTTAAACAAAGCATTTTTTAAAAAGTGCATCCTGCAATGTCCGACATCCCAGAATAATTTGATTCCCTGAACCTCTTGCTTTGTATTTAGGCCACTCTTGCATTTTCAAACCTCAAACCCTCACCCTTTCCTTGAAAAATGCGGCCTTTGAGGCCTTCAGGAATCGCAGCTGTGGGGTGGGACGCTGCCTCCCGAAAAGCTGGGTGACAAAATGACCCCAGGATTGGAAGGAGCCATGTTTTCCCTTCTTTTTCAAAAAGCCCAGGGCAAAGAGCAGCTCCTCTGAGGCCTTAATTCAGTAAAAATGCCCCAAGAGCTGCAGCGGGGCTTGGGTTTTACCCACGGGTGAGCAGCTGAAGTCAGAGCTTTGTGAAATCCATGCAGGATTCTAACGGGAAAGTGGGCACAGGGAATCAAAAATCAAATCAAAATCAAATCAAAAAGGACCAGGGCCACTTGGAGCTGGTTTTAAGGGTTGTTCTGCCTCAAAAAAATCCTGTCCTGTGGTGTCCAAGCACTGGGAAATGTGGTCAGATAGGTGGATTTATTTACCAGCGCCCTTGGTGTGCCGCTGTCCTGCCAGGGCCAGCACCACGGGGGACAGCCCTGGGGGTCTGAAGGCTGAGTGGACGCACTGTGGCCAATCCGGAGGGGCCCGGATGATTTTTGGCAGCCCAGAGGGAGCAGGAAGCGTTTCCTCTCCGCCCTTGGCTTGGGACAGCCCTGCTTTATTTGTGGGACAGCTCCGAGAGGAGCATTCAGGAATGAGGGGGCAGAACTGGGCTTGGGGCTGAGCTCAGGGCCTGGAGGTCTCGGGAAGGATGAACTGGGGGGCTCTTCCAGCAGGGAAACAGCTGGAAAACTGTGGGGCTGGGCAGCTGGGCCTGGAATTCTCTGGGACACCAGGAGGACGCGGTGGTTCCTCAGCCGGGGGCAAGAGGATACAAAGACTTGCTCAGAATTAAAATCCAGGATATTTCAGGCTCTGTCTGGATAATCACTCCGACTTGTTGGACCTAATAGTGCTAAACCGCTTTTTTTCTGATTTTAGGAACGGTGTTAATATTCCACCTGGGTATTTTAATTGTGGAGTTCGGTGGACACTGGAAGACTTTTCGAAATAAATAATGTTATTTCTAGAGTTTCGTGGTTTTAAAACCATATCCCCATTTCTTTAATACTGCCAAAAACGTGGCGTTGCCTCTGTGAGGATGACAAAGCCCAGTTTGTAGCTCTCTTCCCACAGAAAGTTTCCTTTATTCTGTGTGGCTATAAAGCAATTTTTTCTCCTCAGTTAATACCCAGCTACATGCAAAGTATAGATTTATTAAAAATATGCTTCTCTACGTGGCTTTGTGAGTAGTTTGGCCACCACAGTGAAGCAATTACATGGTAAATTCTTTTTAAAAGAATGTTTACTTGCAAAAGGAATTTTTAATGTTACTTCTGTATTTTTACTTGTGTACTTAGCTGCCAAAAAAAAGGGAACTGAGATCTTCTCCGAGCTGTCAGGATTGTCTTAACTGGTTAAATCCATGTTTACAACCTTGCCTGTGGTTAACCACCCCTAGATAAGATCATGGACTGTCTCCCTGCAGTGTAACAGGTGAGGGGTTGTTGATATAATTCACATTTAAATCGCTTCGTGCTTTATTTGGTTTTTTTTCTCTCTCTCTTTGGCTTTGAGAGCGCCCGGCTGTGTGTGGGGAATGCTGTCAGCTCATGGAGTGTTTCTCGAGATAATCTGTTGGAACTTTGGATTTTGAGAGTTTTAATTTTTTAGAGTTAACAAGCACAGATTTTTAAAAATACACTCCATTTAACTTGAGGCTTTGAAAAAAGCTTCCAAATCTATGTAATAACACTGAAATTGTTAGTGTGTAATTAATAGAAGTGTGTTATATCACTGGGTGAAAATATGGAATTATAAGTTTTAGGCTACAGTAATATATACAAGTAACAAAATGGAAGATTTAAGGTCGTGGTTAGTACTTCTTCTTTCTTCCTTATTCTTCATAAGTTTAAACAAGTTAGTAACTGGACAAAAAAGTCTGCAATGCAAAGGTCAAGTTAACAGATTATTAAGTTATAAGTAAAAATAATAAATAAATTTTAAAAACTTGTTGGCACTGTATTATTGGATAATTTGACCTTCAAAAGGCCTTGAAAAAAGAACTCTGTGGCCATTCTTCACCTTGCTAACTTAGAAGCACTTTCTATGTAGTTGTAACTTAAATAAAAAAATAACAAACATCCAAATCTAAAGAAAAAACAGCATCTCCTGCGTCTCTATCCGGGCTCTGAGTAAAAAAACCAACAAAAGCAAAAACCAAAAAATTCCGACAATAACCCAGTGTGGCCGGGGAGGCCCTGATTCGCCTGCCCTGTTTCCCTGCAGTGCTCCCGCAGCACCAGGCTCGGCTGGCTGAGGATAATGCGCCAAGCCGCGTGTCTGGGCACATGCGAGGGGTGAAACCTGAGACCTGGCGGTTCAGACACCTCCGAAGTCAGCGCAGCCAAAAGCAGCCCAGCACAGCTCTGTCTGCTCCTCAGTGAGACAGGAAAGCCAAGAGAATTTATTTCGGGCGCTGCTGGAACCCCAAGCTGTTACCGCAGGGCTCCTGCGGTTTTCTCTGCAGTTTATCAGGGAAAGGTGATTTTTGAGCTGGAGATTTGGGCTTTGCTGCCAGAGCCGTGCTTTTAGTGCTGCCTGTTTTTCACCAGAGGAATCACAGCGTGTAGATAGCTGTATGTCTGTGTCTATAGATGGAAAAATTGTTTAAAATTTACATAGAAATGGAGCATAAAATCTGTTAAAAATTAATGAACAGCAGTTGGATTAGGTAGGCAGATGAGGAGTTTGTCCTCCTCCAGAGTGGAACCCGCTGCATGTTGTTCTGCAGGAGAAATCTGAAAAATAATGAACTTTGCAGCTGTGGAGGGAAGTTCTGGTGTGTTTCCATTTGAAACTAGCATTTAAATCCAGGATTTTGTTCTGAGCACCTGGAGGATTTGCTTTTCCTCCCCCTAGACAATGGCAGGAACAGGAATTGTGTGGATTGTGGCAAGTGTCTTTCATTTTCATCTCTGCACTTGCTTGTAGCTTTTTGATCTTTTCTTCGTGTACTTTGCCAGATAATTTGATTCAGGCTGTGCACAAGATTTACATTTCTTTGGGCAGCCTGAGCACCTGATTTCTAGGCAGAGGATAAACAGCTGGACTGGGAACTGTTCCATAATCCCTGGATGGAGAACACTCCCTCCCGTGGGATGGGGATAATAGTGGGATTGTCTTCATTTATAAAGGTGACCACTGGATGCTGCCCAACTGGAAACTCTGAGGTTTAGACCTGCAGAAAATCGACTTGTTTGGAGCTACTGGAGGAGGAGGTTCAGCTCTCCTGGCTGAGGCAAAGTTCATTTATTTCTGTATTAATAGGGGATAAAGCAATCCAAAAAGCACAAATCTTGCGAGGAGCAGCTGGGCGAGCTGGGAAAGGGGCTCAGCCTGGAGAAAAGGAGGNCCGCGGGATTCCAAGCGCTGTGGATGTGGCACTTGGGGACACGGGGCAGTGCTGGCCTGGGCAGTGCTGGGAATGGTTGGACTCCATGGTCTGAGAGGGATTTTCCATCCTTAACGATTCTAATCTTTACTCCACGTCCCTAAAAATAGCCGGGATTCCCTGATGCACCATTCCCTCGGCGGCTTCCCTCCTGTATCTTACTCCCATCGGATTTTATTCCTGTCCGTGACGGGTTTGGTGCTGGAAGTGCGTGTGCCGGACCCAATCCTCGCGTGGGATTTGGCTCCCTGCTGGGAGCATTCCCGATGGGAGATGCCTGGCGCATTCCCAGTTCCTGCTGTTCCCACACAACCTGGAAATGGGTGGGGCTGACGAGAGGAGAAGCAACAAAAGTAGGAACCCGAGATTGCCTGCTGGAATGGCAGCTCATCAAAGGGCCAGGGAAATCTATAAAATGAGCAATAAAGTTCCTTTGAAAGCTTCAGGTTTACTCATTTTACTACTGCAGGAAGATGCTCGTAATGTAGATAGCAGGTTTGTGTGGGGGGTTTGGGATTTGTTCTTTGGGAAAGGAGATGAGGGGAAACCCCTTCAGGATTCTTCCAACAACTGTGCTCCCAGAAACAGGTTCTTTTCTTCTGGGAGAATTTTTAGCTCTTGTTTATTTGGGTTTCTTTACCTGAATGGTTTCCTTTCTGTATCAAGGATGCAGAAGTTAATCAACTTCTGAGTCTGATTGGAGGAGGGTTAATTGTTAATCAGTGTCACCAATGAGAAGTGCCCGAACTCATGTGGGGAAATGCATTTTCCCTGCACGTCTTCAACACTCTGCTCTGGCAGACATCAATTATCCAGCTCTGCCCTGTGGCTGAATCCATGAAAACTCAGATACGTTTTGAAAGCAGCCCTTAAAATAGCAGTGAAATCCAGGAAAGGCCGCGTGGAACCCTAAAATCAGTGTTTTGGATTCCTGACTAATGGGAGGGAATTCACAGCAGCTGTCGAGGGCCTCCATTCCACCTGTGGGAAGCTGCCTGGGGCTGTGGAGGGGGAGGAGAGGGAAACACAGCTTTTAAAACCACCACTCTTGGAAACAGGGAGCTTTCTTCTGCTTCACCAGAGGCGTTGGTGTTTACTGAGAATGCAGATGTTTTATAGTCCAAAGTCACTGGATAAAAGAGTCCATAAAGGGAAACAAAGCCTGGAATGCAGGCTGTGCTCCTCCCAGGTGATGCTGGACTCTGTGTGTGAGCGTGGAGGCTTTTTGGGGGTGTCTGGAGCCTTTCTGTGTGTGTGTGAGTCTCTCTGAGCGTCTGTGGTGTTTTCCTGTGTGTCTGGGAGTCTTTCTGTGGATGCCATTGTGCATGTGGAGCCTTTCTGTGTGTGTTTTTCTGTGCGTGTGTGACTCTTTCTGGGAGCCTTCCTGTGTGTGAGTGTGTGTGGAGTCTTTCTGGGGGTGTGTGGAGCCTTGCTCTGTGTGTTTGGGAGTGAGTCTGTGGAGTCTCTGTGTGTGAATCTTCCTGAGCCTTTGTGTGTGTGTCTTTGTGGGCCTTTCTGGATGACGGGGGCTTTTTGTGTGTGTGTGTCTTCCTCCGTGTGAGAGTGTGGGTTTCTATGTATGGGTGAATCTTTCAGAGTGTGGGTGCGGAGTCTTTCTGTGAGTGTCTTTCTGTGTGTCTGTGAGTCTGTCTGTGAGTGTGGAGTCCTTCTGGGGGTGTGTGTTCCTCTGTGTGTGATTTCTTTCTCGGTGTGTCTTTCTGGGAGTCTTTGTGTGTGAGTGTGAAGTCTTTGGGGGTGCGTGGAGCCTTTCTCTGTGTGTTTCTTTCTGCGAGTCTGTCTCTGTGTGTCATTGTGTGTGTGTGGACTCCTTTGGGGGTGTGTGAATCTGAGTCTTTCTCTGTGTGTGTGAGTCTGTGTGTGGAGTCTTTCTGGGGGTGTGTGGAGCCTTGCTCTGTGTGTTTGGGAGTGAGTCTGTGGAGTCTCTGTGTGTGAATCTTCCTGAGCCTTTGTGTGTGTGTCTTTGTGGGCCTTTCTGTGTGTGTCTTTCTGTGTGACGGGGTCTTTTTGTGTCTGTTTTTCTGTGTGTGTGTGTCTTTCTGTGTGACGGGGTCTTTTTGTGTGTGTTTTCCTCTCTGTCAGTGTGTCTTTCTGTGTGTCGAGGGTGTGTTTCTGTGTGTGGGAGAGTTTTCCAGAGTGTGGGTGTCACTGTGTCTTCCACTGTGTGTGCAGACTTTCTGTGAGTGTGTTTTTGTGTGTATGAGTGTGGAGGCTTTTTGGGGGTGTGTGGAGCCTTTCTCTGTGTGTTTCTTTCTGCGAGTCTGTCTCTGTGTGTCATTGTGTGTGTGTGGACTCCTTTGGGGGTGTGTGAATCTGAGTCTTTCTCTGTGTGTGTGAGTCTGTGTGTGGAGTCTTTCTGGGGGTGTGTGGAGCCTTGCTCTGTGTGTTTGGGAGTGAGTCTGTGGAGTCTCTGTGTGTGAATCTTCCTGAGCCTTTGTGTGTGTGTGTGTCTGTGTCAGTTTTTCTCTGTGTCTGTGTGTCTTGGTGGGCCTCCCTCTGTGTGTGTGTGACAGGGTCTTTTTGCGTGTGTTTTCCTCTCTGTCAGTGTGTCTTTCTGTATGTCGAGGGTGTGTTTCTGTGTGTGGGAGAGTCTTCCAGAGTGTGGGTGTTGCTCTGTGTCTTCCATTGTGTGTGCAGTCTTTCTGTGAGTGTGTTTTTGTGTGTATGAGTGTGGAGGCTTTTTGGGGGGTGTGTGGACCCTTTCTCTGTGTGTCCCTGTGGGTGTGTGGAGTTTGTGTGAGTCTGTGGAGTGCTCGTGTGTGAATCGCTGAGTCTGTGTGCGTCACTGTCAGTTTCTCTGTGCGTGTGTGGGTCTTTCTGTGTGATGGGGTCTTTCTGTCCGTGTCTGTGAGTCTTTCTGTATGTGTGTGTTTCTGTGTGGGAGAGCCTTTCAGTGAGTGTGTCTGCGTCTTTCTGTGTGTGAGTCCTTGGGTGTGTGTGTTTCAGTGTGTTTGTGTGTCTTTGTGTGTGTGAGTCCTTCTGAGTTTGTATCACCCTGTGAGTCTTTCTGAGTGTGATTTTTGCTCTGTGTCTGGCCCCTTCCTGTTTTCTTGTTCCTTCGTTGTTCCCTGCAAGGTGTCTCAGCTTCCCCAATACAGTCCCAGAGCTTCCCGCTGTAAATAAACCCATGGAATTTGATAAAACGCTTCCTTGGAGAAACCACGCCACAAATCCCACAGGAATCCCACCATGTCTCCCACCCTGAGTGTTGCTGAACGCCTCTGAATGAGCTCCCAGGAGGGGCAAAGCCCCTTCCCCAGTTATTCCCTGCCCACCCTGGCTGGGATCCGTCCGAGTCCATCGGGACCAGCCCCTCGCTGGAGCCCTGGGAAGGGCCTGTGAGTACAAGTGTGAGGCTGAGCTGGGAGATGGGTGGGAAGCTGCTCAGACCTGCCGGCTCTGGGTGTGCCTGAGAGCTGAATTTCGTCTGATTACAGCATGGAAAGCTCCGAGGTGCCTGGGGAATCTGGAAGCGGCTGAGAGGGTGAATGTGAAGTTTCCACTTACTCGTTGCTCTGATTTTTTCCCTATTTTTAAAAAAACATAAATTCATTCTGTGGATATAAAATGAGGTGCTTGGAAAAAAAATACTGTTTAATATCTTTAAAAACAAATCACATCAGTATGGGCCATTCCCTTAAGAGATGGGTTTGATGATCCTGGGATTGATGATTCTGTGATCTCATCAAATCAGCCCCACTCTCTGAAGCCCAGTCCCAGGAGTGATTTCTGATGGTGGATTTAGGTGTAGGAATGCCACGGAGCTCGTGGCTCACATCAGGAACGCAAATTTGGTGGAGGTCTTTTCCAGTCTCTCTGTTGGTGGAGAAGGACAGAAATTGGAAGGATTGGCAGCCTGTGCTTGGCTGCGTTCTGACATCCTGGGTGTGAGTGAAACACCAGAATGCCTTTCCCTGCCACAGGACTGACCTGTCACCGCAGTGACCAGTGGTTTAGAAAGCTGGCAGTTTTATTTTCAGTTTAACTGGGAAAGCCTGAGGCTGTGAATATGCTCTGTGCAGTGCAATCCCCCAAAGTACAGCAGGCAGAGAAAATTCACCATGCCTCCAGCTATGTCAGGATGTTAAATACCAGGGTTATTAATCTTTCCTCACCTCAGCAACTCTTAGGCCACGTATTAATGTGTTTTTGTGTGAGATTTAATTGCTCAGGCTTGTAACAACTCAAAACCTTAAGATCCTGTTTCCCACTGTGACTTCAGTCCTCAGAACTTGGCTCTCTGGAAAAGCAGCAAATGGCTGTTTGGATTGTGTTCCATTTTCCATGGCATATGGAGGCTCATCTGTGGGTTATGGATCGGTGGAGAGCAAGACTCAGACTGGGGCAGGGATTTTCCAGAAGGAAACAGCAGCCAGGAGTGATGCTGGGAAGGGAATTCCAGAGTCAGGGCTTCCTGCACTGAACTTGAATTGTGTCAGAACCGTTTTCACTGTCTTGGAGAAATTACCACAATAAAACACCTGAATGTTTATCTTAACTTAATAAAATAAGGTGTTTCTAGAAATAAAATGTGATTAGACCTGTGGAAGAAAGAAGAGTTGCTAAATAAGCCTCAGATGGAGGTCAAGCGTATCTTTTATTCCAGGGCTTTGGTTTTCACTTTGCATAAGCTCAAGGCAGCAAAGCTTATTTTTAAGAGTTCAAAAAAAAAATTAAATGGTTAGAAAAAAATTTAAAAGGTTTTGGCATTCAATCTGTCATCATTGTCTTCTCAAGAATGCACACGTTCAAAAAAAAAGGCAAAAGGTTTTGTTGAATGACATTGATCTTTGGAGTTCTTGTCTGGTTTTCTGCTCATTAAGCTCCTGACATGGAAACAGACTTGAAAAGGCCAAGAACTGTGACACTGGATGCAGATTTTAGCATGTCAGCAGGTCTGGTAATAAAACAGACACTGAACTTGGTTTTATTACCTTTTCTTTTAACAGCAGGAACCAATATTTGAAAATGATAGAGCTCGCTGCAGGGATAGAAGAGACAGCATAGGAGGCATAAATCAAACCCTACGCATTTTCCTATTTTAAAAAGGGCAGTGCTGGAAGTATTTGGGGATTCTATTTGTGAATTCCAGGCCTTCATTTAGATTATGGACATGGAAGCAAATTTGGGCAGTTAAAATATTTTAAATGTGCACCTGCTTATTTTTTTTGGAGGGCGGGGAAAAACCTCAACCAAACCACAGCAACCTTTTTGTTTGGAAAATCTGGCAAATCTTTGCCACAAAGGAAATTCTAGTAGATTTTGGCTCTGTAATAATGAGAGCCAGCCAGTGTGTTTGTAGTGAGACTCATTTTAGTGCAAGGGAGGGACCAGGACGATTCCCTGGAAGTTGCCGAGGGTGAATGGGCCTCAGCGAGTGCCTGGATGGAGACTGAAATTAGAAGAGACATCTGAGAATATGAGGGCTGGAAGAGGGTTGAAACCCCTTTTTTTAAGTTAACTTGCACCAAGTGCAAGGATTCAGACCATGTTTGAAGCAGAGTTTTGGTTTTGGTCATAAATCCAAGCATGGCAACTCCTGGGGAAAAAAAAACCAGTGCCATCACAATCCTGCTTGAATCTGATGATGTTTCCTTTTAGGTTTCTGTTCATCTCAACATATTTCCCCCTCTGCTTTCATCACTTTAAACCCCAACCAAACACGTGTTCCTTTTGCTAGGTAACACTGCTTGGAGAAAAGGCTTTCTTTATTTCTCTCCTTCACTTCAAAACGTGGTTCCACATTGGAAACCCAAAGCAATCTTTCCCCAGGGATTAGCTCGCCTCCAAAGACTTTTCACATTCTTTAATCTGCAGTTTCTCCTCTCTTGAAGTGTCAGGAATTGATGTGGAGCATGGGCTTGTTTATTGTCTCTGTCATCAAGAAAGTAAGAAGTTGTTTATTTTAATTGCGGGGTTTTCTCCAGGCCCAATTGCCTGAAGTGAGCATTAAACACCATCTTTTACTTCACATAAAACACGTCTGTGGTGTCTTCCACGGCACAAAAGGAAACAATTCTTCTTGAATTCTCATTATATTCTCCTTGTTTCTGAATAAATCCTCCTCACTTGTTGGAAATGATGCCCAATTAAAAACTGGGCTTCAAACGAGATCGGAAAAGAGGGGCCTTGTGCTGGATGTGCTCTGAGTGTGGTGTGTGACCTCCAGGTGTGGAATATGCAGTAATTCCCCTTGGCTTCAGGCCATGGATTCAGCCACCCTTCTTTCTCCAGCGGGCTGGGAAAATGGGAAATGCCCGGGTTTGTGTCTCCTTGGCACTCAGGAGTTTCTCAGGACTTTGATTGCGAGGGGATTCCAGACAGAGCCCCTTTGTTTATCAGTAAACCGTGCCAAGAGCTTATCAGATGCTGTGTAATGAGCCCCCTTCTCAGAGGGATGCTGCTGACAATTATTGACTTTCATCCCGTGGTAGTCACTTTAAAGGGGAAAAAACTCCATTTTTAATGGTTTTCGTTGTTGTGTGGGAGCACAGTCGTTAAATGGATTTTGTGTGGGCNAGCAGGCCAAAAGAATATTAAATTGAGATTAAAACCGGCTGGGAAAAGCCTTGGTGCAGACAGGACCTCAAGGGCTCCTTGGGTGCTGGTGGGACCGGCTGTGATCCTTTCCAGTGGCAATTTCTGGTATTTCTGCCTCACTGCCCAGGGTGTGCTGAGTTTAGAAAGGAGATTTTTTTAATCAGCTCTCAGAGATTGCTCTTACTGGCACTCTTACAAGAGATTTCCAAGATTTTGAGGGAATTAGGCCTCTCTTCTTGGCCTCACTGTTTGCCTGAAGTGAGCATTAAACACCATCTTTTACTTCACATAAAACACGTCTGTGGTGTCTTCCACGGCACAAAAGGAAACAATTCTTCTTGAATTCTCATTATATTCTCCTTGTTTCTGAATAAATCCTCCTCACTTGTTGGAAATGATGCCCAATTAAAAACTGGGCTTCAAACGAGATCGGAAAAGAGGGGCCTTGTGCTGGATGTGCTCTGAGTGTGGTGTGTGACCTCCAGGTGTGGAATATGCAGTAATTCCCCTTGGCTTCAGGCCATGGATTCAGCCACCCTTCTTTCTCCAGCGGGCTGGGAAAATGGGAAATGCCCGGGTTTGTGTCTCCTTGGCACTCAGGAGTTTCTCAGGACTTTGATTGCGAGGGGATTCCAGACAGAGCCCCTTTGTTTATCAGTAAACCGTGCCAAGAGCTTATCAGATGCTGTGTAATGAGCCCCCTTCTCAGAGGGATGCTGCTGACAATTATTGACTTTCATCCCGTGGTAGTCACTTTAAAGGGCAAAAAACTCCATTTTTAATGGTTTTCATTGTTGTGTGGGAGCACAGTCGTTAAATGGATTTTGTGTGGGGCAGGTAATGATTTCTCACCCTCAGTGATGCATTTCCCAGGTGTTGTGGTTTAGGAATTGTGGCTTTCTCTGCCTCCAGTGCTGCAGGGATGAACTTGATAAGGAAACTGATCTCAGTTTAAAAAAAAAGGGAAAAAAAAAACCCAAGGAAAAAAAAATCCCTCAACAAAGAGTCTGTGCCATTTCCCAACTCTCTGATTCCTTCTTTCCCCCCTCACCAAACTCCATTTATTCCTCCACATCCCTTTCCTGCCCACAAAGCATCGAGGCCACGTGGATGCTCCTCCAACAGAGCAAATTCTTGGAGCTTCCAGCTCCTCTGAGGGCAGTGGATGGTGGTGGCCAAGAAATCTTGGGATTTTCCTGACTCCGTGGCCTGTTCCAGCTCCTTCCTGCCTGAAGTGCCCAGCCCTGGTGGCAGCTTGGCTGGGGCACTGCTGCAAAAAAAGGCAGTGGGGAGGTGGGAGGCTCACGGAAACCATCAGGGATCCACCCAGGCAGGCCAAAAACATGGATAAAATTGAGTTTAAAACCGGCTGGGAAAGGCCTTGATGCAAACAGGACCTCAAGAGCTCCTCGGGTGCTGGTGGGACTGGTTGTGATCCTTTCCAGTGGCAATTTCTGGTATTTCTGCCTCACTGCCCAGGGTGTGCTGAGTTTAGAAAGGAGATTTTTTTTTCAGTTCTCAAGGGTTGCTCTCACTGACACCCTACAGGAGATGTCCAAGATTTTGAGGGAATTAGGCCTCTCTTCTTGGCCTCACTGTGGTAGAACTGGGTGAATTCAGCATGTGCTTGAAGTGTCACAATTCCCTTTTCTCACATTTTCTCTGTTTTCTCTAAAATGCAGCAGGAGAGGATTTCAAGTCCCAATCTGAGACTCTGAGCAAGCAGGTCTGGGAGAAGCTGACCCTGCCTGTGGCAGGAGGTTGGAATTAATTGAGTTTTAAAACCTCTTCCAAACCAAACCATTCTGGAATTTTTTAAAAGCCCATCTTAAACTTCATTATTGGTTTCCTATAAGAAACATCATTTAGGAGTCCTTGAAATTTCTGTATTCTGCTGTAAAACTTTCTTAATTGGTTTATTAAAAGGAGATAGGAGGGGATTAGAGAAGATAAAATACCACCAAGCAACCTTTGTATCCATTTAGAAAAATATTTGAACTTGGACCTCCTTTCAGGGAAACCCTGATTAATGACCCCTGAGCAAAGAAAATTCATCTGGAGTGATAAAAACCTCGCTGGTCACATCACCTGTCTTAATTCCTCTTAAAACCGGTGCTGGGATGCAGCAAGGGAGGACTCAGAGCCAGGAAAATCAAACGGAAGAGGTTCTGTAAATGTAAAATATGTAAAATCATGTAAAATATGTAAAATAATGTTAAAATGTAAAATAATGTTAAAATGTAAAGTAATGCGGCTTTTTCTTTGCTCCAGAGCATCTCGTGTCACTTTTCTTTGGACTCCAAATTTATGGAAAAGCCCTGACATCCCCCCAGAACAAAGAATTTCAACTCTATTTCTGTGCTAATCTGGTCCATGGGAAACCAGTTCAGTTTTTATGGATAGCTGAAGGTTCTTAAGCTGCTTGTGAAAATCCTGGCCATGATTTTATCTGTGTTTAGAGTTACCTTCCCACTTCCCATCCCTTCTGGATGGTGACTCGCAGCCTTCTCCGCTGTGGGAGTATTTCTTGTACGGCCTTTGTGGAGTACCATGGAAAAAATGAGAATTGAAATGTTATTTTTACTGTAAGAATGAGAAAAGAAGTGGTTAGAACGACTTAATCTCACCTTCTGCATTTAGGGAAACTTACATAGAACCATTGAAGGTGTAAAAGAAATTTCTCCTTTCTACAGAATTCTTTTTTGGAAGTTAAATTCTGGGTTTAGAGAGGTTGATGGGAAATTTTGCTATTTCTTTCAATGACCAAGAGTTAAGTTATTTTCAAGCTCCTTTTGTTGTTCTTATCACTGAGCAAAAATAAGATTTTAATTTTTTTCCCTGGTTTCTCTCTGCCATGCCTTTCTGGGGTTTAGTTCTTAACTACTTTCTGCTTAATTTTCATTTCAGCCTCAGTGAGGTCATTTAATCATTAACTTTTTTTGTAATTTATGTGTAAATTCTCCTTTTATTTTTTTTCCCACATGGTGCAAGACCAGTCAGGAGTCCTCAGGGTGACAGAGCCACTTCCAGGCACTGGAGCATGAGCCAGTGAGTGGCTCTCGTGTCAAATTAAAACCACTTCAAAATGGTTTGTGGTGCAAGAGGAAACACTTTGAGTGATGTTTGCACTTACAAAGAGAAACTGAGAACAAAGGGAGGTAAAATGAATTGGAGATGATGGTTTAGGTCTCAAATGAGTCAGTTAGACCAGAAAATAGACTTTCTATTTTTGACTTTCTATTTTTGACTTTCTATTTTTGACTTTCTATTTTTGACTTTCTATTTTTGACTTTCTATTTTTGACTTTCTATTTTCCATTTTCTATTATTTTCCATTTTCTATTATTTTCCATTTTCTATTATTTTCCGTTTTCTATTATTTTCCATTTTCTATTTTCTATTCTGTATTCTATATTCTATATGTGCAGCCAGGAATATAGAATGAGTGGCTTTGGATCTTTGGGGCGTGGTGTTGTGCATGAAGGTTAAAATACAGGATTTTACCTCCAGCTTCCAACTGGGCAACTCTGCCTTCATCTTCTGGCTAATCCCACAAAAAATAAGGTAAAGCAGCATGGAAAAAGGTTCTGGAATCCCAGGAAAAGGTTGGAAAAGCCCTCCCAGGCCATGGAGTCCAAGCTGTGCCCGATGCCCACCTTGTCCCCAGCCCAGAGCTCTGAGTGCCTCCTCCAGGAATTCCCTGGACACCTCCAGGGATGGGCACTCCAAACCCCCCTGGGAGCCCCTTCCAAGCCCTTTTCTGGAATTAAATCCAAGTTAAAATGTGGATTATGTTAAATGTGTGTCTGAGGGCGTGCTGGGAATGTCCGAATTCCCCACTCCTGGCAGTGCTCCCGGCCTTGTTCTTCCCGAATTCCCTTCTCCTGAGGCACGGCCTCTCCTCTTGGACTTTGTGTCTTTTCACGCGGGTCGCTTTTCCAAATCTCGGAGTTCCTGAATTGTTGGATTGCTCTGTCCTGGAGCAGTTTCTGCTTTTTCTTTGTCTGAAGAGAATCGTGGAGGCCCAGCTGGCTTTGGGTTGGGAAAGACCTTAAGGACCAGCTGATTCCACCCCTCCATGGGCAGAGACACCTCCCGCCATCCCAGACTGCTCCAGCCTGGCCTTGGATGCTTCCAGGGATCCAGGGGCAGCCACAGCTCCTCTGGGAATGCCATCCCAGCCAGGAATTCCTTCCCAATCTCCCATCCATCCCTGCCCTCTGGCAGTGGAAGCCATTCCCTGTGTCCTGTCCCTCCATCCCTTGTCTCCGGTCCCTCTCCAGCTCTCCTGGAACGTCAGCAGCACAACCAGCTCAAACCCACCAGCCTGTGCCTCCCAAAGCTGGGGTTTTTTTGGGACAGACCCCCACCTTTCCCTAAATCTGCTGCCAGGGGCTGGTTTTTAGCTCCCCTGCGTGCGTGAGCGCAGGCAGGGAGCTGAGGATCCTCGCTGCAGCCCCAAAGTGCGTGAGGAACGTGGGGCAGCTCCTCTGGGAGCGGCAGGGAAAGGCCAGGGTTGGTTTCAGGGCAACCTGAAGTTGCCAGGGAGCTCTGTGACAGCACAGAGCAGGAGCTGCCCCTGTGGCCCCACTTCTGTGCAGCTGGGAAGGAAGCAGGGAAGGGAATGGGGCTGGAAAACTGCCTTTCCTGGGATTATTTTCACCTGCGGTTCCTGCTGCCTCCTCCCCAAAGCCTCAGCCAGTGGTCAGCTTAGCACTTTATTGGTGTTATTTGTGACAGTTCTCACTGTTGGAGTAGCAGCTGACATTTCAAGGAGTAATTTTATATATTTTTAAGCATTTAATTTTTATTTAATTTTATTGAATTTTAGTCTATTTATTCATTTTTTAAATTTAATTTTTTTTTTGAAGTAAATGCAGCTTTGTCCGACACCTTTAGCTCCTCTGTGTTCTGTGGAGTGGCTACAATGATCTTTGCTATTTGTTTAATGTTCCATGAACTAATTTATCCTTTTCCTGCTGAGATTTCAGTGGTCACGTTAAACCTGAGGGGTGCATTGAGAGGTAGTTG
Source organism: Platysteira castanea (assembly GCA_013397175.1). Lineage (NCBI taxonomy): Eukaryota > Metazoa > Chordata > Aves > Passeriformes > Platysteira > Platysteira castanea. The sequence goes on from VYXC01000149.1 coordinate 758,664, forward strand.
GAATAGGGGATTCTAAAATTGGAATTTTTTTTTTGGTAGCTCACTAAAAAACCAAATGGAATGGGTAATACAAAAGGTCTCCTGGATTTTCAGGATTTCAGCTCTCCAGGAGAGCTTTATGTTCAGAGATCTTGGAGAACTCACAGCACTACTCCTCCTGAAAGATATTTCTGCCGTGGTTTGTTCTCTCTGGAGGCTCATCTTGTGTTCTCCTTCTCTTCCCCCTCTGATTTCTGCTCCTTCTTTCTTAAAGGAGGGGATAAAACAGTCGGATCTGACAATAATAACCAGGGAGAGCAAGGGGAATGTAGGGAAGGTGTGGATGGCCCCAAAAACCACCAGTCAAGTGAGAAGGAGAGGAGGAAATCTTTTGGACCTTGGGAAAGCACAGCCACACCTCCATCCCCCTGTCTCGTTCCAGGCCCAGAACCTCCAACCTGGAGCAAAATCACCAAAAATTCCTCCAGCTGGGTGAAGAGGAACATTCCAGGTCCTCCTCACTCGCCAGAGGGTTTCCTGGCCCAGGCAGCTTTCCGAGCCCGGGAGGTACCCGTGGCACAAAGCAGGAGAATTTCACGTGGATGGGATTCTGCAGCTCTATTTATAATTAAATTGGGATTATGTTGTTTCACTCCACCCTGCTTTCCCCACCCTGCCCTTCCGAGCCTTTGAAGAGAGGCCAGATGGCTGCGAAGGCCGTCACAGCTCTGCTGCTTCTGGAGCAATTCCAGGGTCAGGGATTGCTGCCAGCTCGGAGAAATCTATCAAACAGGGACAGGAGATGATCACACCAAAATCGCTGCTTCTTGTGGAGGGGCCACTCCTTTCCTGAAATTTTTTTATTCAGGGCGGCCGTAAACATGGAGAAAGAGACTGGTTTGAGCCCAGTTCTACACCAGATTTACCCCTAGGTGTAAATCCAGCCCTAAGTGGGTTAAAGTTCATATTGGTTTAGCAAAGTGGCTCCTTGTGATTGTCACCTGGATGCTTTTCCTTCTGTCCTGCAGGAAACTCCCATGGCTCTTCATTTTCCATGGACAGTTCCTTTTTCCTTCACTGTCAGCACTGGGTGGATAAATCCCGGCCGTTCCTGTTCTTCAGGAATGGGACACAATCCCACTAAATGATCCATTCGATTTTCAAATGGGGCCTGGTGCTCTAGGTTTGACTTCCTTTTTTTTCCGACAAATCTGCTTCCTTGGAGGTTATTAAGTGGCAAATTCAAAGTGTGTCTCTAAAAACGCAACATTTCTGGCTGCCAGCAAATACCTCCCAGTCTGTCGTGGATGGAATACATTTAAGGGGTGCAGTTATTCCTGATTTTTGGAAAAACGGGGAGGCGGGTGCGTTCCCTTGGATGGGAGATGTCTGCAAGTGGGAAATTGGGCCCTTCCAAGACTTAGCCTGGCAAGAAATGAACATTTTCCCTTGCTCAATGTTGACTTTTTGGAGAGCACTTAAATCTTATTAGGAATAACTCCGATGGTAATCCCTCTTTTTCCTTTGGAATCGTTTCTGTGGGGGTTTGTGCAGCACTTGATGAATTTTCTTGTGTCTGGTTATTGAGCACTCAGATTATTTTGGTGAATCTGCCCTCGGCTCGGCTGGCCCATCCCTTTCCATGCCTTATCTCCCCGTCTTTCCCTCAGTTCTCTGCCCCTCTTTTGTCCTCAGATTTGCCTTTATTCTTAAGGCAGAAAACCCTGCCCGAGGTAACTTTCTGACCCCGTTTTTGATAGCAGCAGCAACCCTCAGCAGATGGAGAACTTTATCTTTCCCCAGCGCTCCATGGTGTTTATGCAGTGGCTGATAAGAGCTGGAGGAATTCTGCCCCTGCTCCAGCATCTCCTCACTCTGTTCCAGGCAAAATTGGTATTTTTATGCTTCGATAGCTGTAAAAAGCAAAATACACATCAATTTCTTAAATTCTCAGTTCTTACTTCATCCTGTGAGGAAAAGAAGAGTTTTTAATTCCCTTCTTTTTGTTATTTTTTTATGTTCTAGGTTCATACTTTGTCCTGTGAGAAAAATAGAGTTTTTAATTCTCTTCTTGGCCAACGAGCTTCTTTTGTTGTTAATTTTTTTAATTCTAGACTTGTATTTTGTCCTGTGAGGAAAAATAGAGTTTTTTTTCCTCTTCTTGGCCACTCAGTTTCTTTTTTGTTAATTTTTTAAGTTCTAGGTTCATACCTTCTCCTGTGAGAAGAAGTAGAGTTTTTTTATTCTCGGTCAACGAGCTTCTTTGTTTGTTATTTTTTTAAATTCTAGATTTGTACTTCATCCTGTGACAAAAAATAGAGTTTTTTATTCTCTTCTTGGCCACTGAGTTTCTTTTTTTATTAATTTTTTAAGTTCTGGGTTTATACTTTGTCCTGTGAGAAAAATAGAGTTTTTTTATTCTCTTCTAGGCCAACGAGCTGCTTTTTTTTGTTAATTTTTTAAATTTGAGACTTGTATTTTGTCCTGTGAGCAAAAATAGAGTTTTTCATTCTCTTCTTGGCCAAAGAGTTTCTTTTTTTACCTCGAAATCCTTCGTGCCAGAGTTATTTATTGTGGTGGTGTGGTTGGCTGTGATTTGAGTTCTTTGGAATAGGCTAAAGAATATTTTAATGGGATTTTTGCTTTCAGGACTGTTCTGAACCCACTCGATGAGCAACAGGCCCCAAATAGATTTCATCCTGTAGGTTCTCTTATACATCCTGCTGTGGGTTTTTATAGGGAAAACTGAGGGATGGATGTGGAGTTGGTGCTTTGCTTGCCGTGTTTTCGGGGTTGAATTTTGTAAATTGAAATTTCTCTTCTGCAGAAAATATGTAGGAATTTTTTCTTTGCCTAGGAGTGTCCAAGGCAAGGCTGGACAGGGCTTGGAGCACCCTGGGACAGTGGAATGGGAGGAGCTTTAAGGTCCTTCCCAACCCAAATTCCACAATTTATAGGACAAGCCTAGGGGAGGAAGCTCCCAGTTCTGTCCCAAGCCTGTGGGTTGGGATCCCTCAGGCTCACCCTGTTGTGTTTTCCCAACAACACCCTTGGAATTACTGCTTTTCCAACCCGCAATTCACCCTTCGAGGCCGTACTAAAGAGTTGAGATGAAAGGTCAGGCTCACACACACAACTCCTGGCCTGGAATTGGAGGCTGGGCTGGTGCCCTGCTGAACTCCAAGCTCTGGAACATCGGTGGGGTTTTCGCAGCGGTGTGGCCGTGCGGGAAGTGACACGTGGCTAAAAACTGGGAATTAGGGTGGTGCTCTCAGCCTCTTCCTGCACCCTCTTGCAGCAGCAGGTCGGGCTGGATCCCCGCCTGCAGCTGGGGGGATTTGGGGGGCACTTGGCATTGAAACAATCCTGAATAATTCGGAGTTTGTTGTTGTAGTTAACCTCTAGTCTTGTTCTGCATTAAAAGCTTCCTCATCCTTTATCTCCTTGGGATAAATGCCTTACTTCTTCCATTAAATCAAAGCAACCGAGGATTTTGGGAGGTGGTTTTGGAAAGGCAGTAATCCCAAGGGTGTCCTTAGGAAGGCACAGCAGGGAGAGTTCGGATCCCAACCCACAGGCTTGGGACAGAACCAGGGATTTCCTGCTCGAGGCTCGTCCTGTAAATCCTGGAATTCGAGTTAGGAGGGACCTTAAAGCTCCTCCAGCCCCATTCCCCCCGTGCCGTGGGGAGATGATGGGCGGGGATGAGAGACAGGGCGGGGGGAATGAATATCCTGATGATAAAGGATATTTTAAAGGACGGAATTTGGTTCCCTCGGAGGCAGAGGAAGGGACCGGGTGCCCGATTTTCCGAGCTGTTCCCTTCAGCTGCCGCATCCCCTTCTTTGTAGGCATTGCAATATTTCTTTGGGAACATTGGAAATATTCCTGAAAGCACCGAGGGGGTTTTGCGGGAGCAGCATCCCTCTCTCCTGGTAATTAAACAGCACCAGAACTGGTCGGGAATGTTGAATCTGGGAGTTTTTTTCCCTTTTCAGTCCCCAAAACCCATTCCCGGTGGCTAAGTGAGAGCCCAGAATTGCAGCATGAAGCTCTCTTATTTCAAAAGGCTGCTGAACCTCTTTCCCCCGACCCTGCAATAAAGTTTATTGCTTCCTCTGTCCTTCCCTGGTGTTGTGGAAGGGGGAGCTTTCTGCTGGCTGGGGAATTCTGTTCTGTAGAATTCTTCAGGCTTAAAAAAAACCTAAAAAAAGCTTTAAAGCTCTAAAGGGTGCTTAAAATTTGCTCTAAAATTCAGCTCACCTTCGGTATTCTCCACTAATTAATTTGTCCTGACCCTTGTGTCCCGATTTTTGTTTCATTGTCCCATGGATCCAGCCCATCCTGCCTTTTCCCTTCCCTGTTTTCCCTCCTCTGTCACCCCCCAGTGCTCACCTCTGATTTTCAGTACAGGAATAATCCCGGAGTGTCCAAGGATGTTCTTTTTGAGCCTTTCTATGTCTGGGGGATTTCATCCAGCAGCTCCCACTCAAAATCTTGCTCCATTTGGGATTGAAGGTTTTGAATTTGGAGATGTTTCAGGCCTCATTTTGTTTATGTGCAGTTGTAAATCCTGGAAGGAGGGAACTGGTTTTATGTTGGTGCTAAATTCCAATTCATCAATTTACCACCTGAGAGGGAATAAGGAGTGAGCTCCAAGTTGCTCTGAAACTCTTGATTTCTCATATTCCCAGGAAATGTTTGGAGGAATTCCTTGGCCTGACTGAGACACCAAATCCTCAAATCCTGGAGGATTTATTCCCAGCTGGCAATTTCTGAAAGTCACTTAACCCCTAACAAAATCGTATTTCTGACCTGGGGATAATGGGTGTGATTAATGAAAATCAATCGAGTTAACAGCAGGAAATTTAATTTATTGTTAATAATAATGAAAATTTAATTTCCCCCTCATTTTAGGTATAAAGCCTGAACAGGTTGGAGTGTAGGGCTTATAAATCCATATTTGTGGGTGGATTTCTCCTCCCTTGTGCTTCGTTTTCCCCTTGATTTCAGGATTTCTAGGAACAAAAAAACTGTGGAGAAGACAGGAACAATGAAGAGCTTCAACTTTATGGAAAAGTTTTAAATCCTTCAGCTTAGGAAAAGAAACAGGGAAGTGGGAGAGGGCGATGGGAGCACGGGAAGGGCGGAGGGAGGAGGGGCCGTGTGCAGGGATGAGGGGCCAAAAATGCCAGAGCCTCCAAACAAAGAGCAGGAAGCACTTCGGGAAAAGGGGCTTGGACTTTGCCATTTACTGCAGAACGTTGGGATTTGGGGATGTTGGGATTCCCAGGATCCGGTGGGGTGGCTCTGGGGATGTTGGCATTCCCAGGATCCAGTGGAGTGGCCCTGGGGATGTTGGCATTTCTGGGGTATTGTGGTGTGGCTCTGGGGATGTTGACATTCCCAGGATCCGGTTGTGAGGCTCTGGAAGGGTTCAAACCCTGTCAGGAATAACTCCTGATCAGCTCAATTAACCAAGCCAGGTAATTAAACACCAAGAGCGACACATTTTCTGTATCCCAGGAATTGCAGATTGTTGGGAGGAGGAGGAATATCCACAGGAGGAGTTAGCATTGTAATAATTTATTTTTTTATGGAATTGCTCATTCCTGGGCACTTTTGGGGAAGAAAAAGATATTTACGGAGAGAAACTGTCCAAAAATGAATTTTTTCCCTTAATAATTGAAATAAATAATACATATATATTTATTAATGATTAATTATTAATGATTATGATGGCTATTATGATTATTTTTTAATGATTAGCACAGATTTGTGTCCGCAGCCCTGGAAACTCTGCGCTTCTGCTCCCAAAATTTGGGCCTTAGCGGAGGAAAAGGGGGCAGCATTTGGGGTTTGGAGCTGAATATGTGATGGAAAACCAGGATATAAATGTCGGCACAGCCTCCGTGGCCCCGGGAAAGGAGTTCTTATGGTCCCTCCCTCTGGAATGAGGGCAGATCCCGCTCCCTGTGCCAACCCCAAAGGGAGCCAGGAAAAGGGGAACCCTGCTCTCCGCTGCTTCCAGCCCTCAGGATGAGGAGCTTGGGATTAAACGGGAATGAGGGTGATGGGAATTCAGTGCCTTGGATGGGGCAGCACTTCCCTGATTTTTAAAGCATTTCAAACCCAGCCCCGGAGCCTTTTTGTGTTGGGAGCTGCGCGAGGAATTCAGATTTTGTTAGGATTCAAGTTGGTTTTCGTTTTCCCACCCCCTTCTCCTCCTCGGCTTTCGCAGAGTTCAGGTGCCTCTGGCCGCACTTTCCAAAGAAATCCTGGATTGCTCTAAAATAAACATTTCTTGGGTTTGTTCTGCCAGCTCTAGGAAGGTTTTCCTAAGAGCCACCACCAAAATCCCCTCTCAGCAGTGGGGGCTGAGCTTCGGCTCAGCTCCCCCTCAGCTGGTGAACACCGGAGGGAAAAGTGCGGCCAGGGAAATGTCCCTCTGGAATTTAGGAAGCCGCTTTTGAGGTCTCCGGGGCTGGATTTGAGATTCCAACGAGACCACAGGGTGGAGGAAACGCCCAATTTGGGCTCACCTACTGCCAGACCCTCTGGGGACCTTCCTCAGTTCAGGCAGAGCACCGGGAATTCCTCGGGTGCCGGCGCAGTTTTCGGCGGGTGGGAAATGTGGACGAGCGGGTTTTGTGCACAGGACATTTTCTCATTAATTTTCTGCTCCCAACTGGTTCTGTCACACCTCTGGGGGAGGTGCGGTGTGGATCCATAGGGAAGGAGCTTCCGAGGATGTTTGAATGCCAGCTGGAGAGTTGTTCCTGTAGGAAATGCTGCATTGGCTCCTCAGCAGTCAGGATTTCACTCCTTCCCTGCCTCCATCGCGTTTGTGATGCTGATGAGTCCTTTTAATTAACGGAAGAGTCATTTAAATCATGAAGACATAACCTGAGAAGTTACCTCCTTTTAAATATATGTATAAAAATATACATATTACCTGCTTTTACAGTTCCATTTTCAATCAGGACTTTTAATTCAGCCACATTTATTCCTTAAAAAATGAGAATTCCCAGAGCTTGGAATGCCTTGAGGAGCTTCAGGACAAAAGTTCCCTCTCTGTGGGGTCACTATTTAGACCCCACAGGTCCCAGGTGAGTTTTAAATTCATTTATTGGGCAGCAGCTCCCTGGATGAGGTGTGGGAGCAGCAGGCAGTGCTGGTGTCCCTCTGGAAGCACTCGCAGCCCTTCCTGGTGCATTCCAGGAGATGGCAGTGGTTGGGATTTCAAGGATTTCCCTTGGAGCAAGGAGCTGGTGCGAACACAAGGCAGAGATTGCATCAGACAAGGAGCTCTGGGAGAAATTCCACACCTTCAACCCTGCCAGGAGTGACTCTGTGTGGGGTTTTTCTGCAGTCCCAGTACAATTCCTGCCCTAAACTGAAGGACTTTGGGGTGGACTTGGAGCATCTCAGTGAGTTAGAGGCCTCTTCCAGCTTGGATATTCCATGATTCTTGACCACTTCCTTCTTTTTGGGGAAGCGATGGTGAAAGAGCTGCTCTGGTGTTGTGTTGTTGTAGGANAGGCTCTGGAAGGGTTCAAACCCTGTCAGGAATAACTCCTGATCAGCTCAATTAACCAAGCCAGGTAATTAAACACCAAGAGCGACACATTTTCTGTATCCCAGGAATTGCAGATTGTTGGGAGGAGGAGGAATATCCACAGGAGGAGTTAGCATTGTAATAATTTATTTTTTTATGGAATTGCTCATTCCTGGGCACTTTTGGGGAAGAAAAAGATATTTACGGAGAGAAACTGTCCAAAAATGAATTTTTTCCCTTAATAATTGAAATAAATAATACATATATATTTATTAATGATTAATTATTAATGATTATGATGGCTATTATGATTATTTTTTAATGATTAGCACAGATTTGTGTCCGCAGCCCTGGAAACTCTGCGCTTCTGCTCCCAAAATTTGGGCCTTAGCGGAGGAAAAGGGGGCAGCATTTGGGGTTTGGAGCTGAATATGTGATGGAAAACCAGGATATAAATGTCGGCACAGCCTCCGTGGCCCCGGGAAAGGAGTTCTTATGGTCCCTCCCTCTGGAATGAGGGCAGATCCCGCTCCCTGTGCCAACCCCAAAGGGAGCCAGGAAAAGGGGAACCCTGCTCTCCGCTGCTTCCAGCCCTCAGGATGAGGAGCTTGGGATTAAACGGGAATGAGGGTGATGGGAATTCAGTGCCTTGGATGGGGCAGCACTTCCCTGATTTTTAAAGCATTTCAAACCCAGCCCCGGAGCCTTTTTGTGTTGGGAGCTGCGCGAGGAATTCAGATTTTGTTAGGATTCAAGTTGGTTTTCGTTTTCCCACCCCCTTCTCCTCCTCGGCTTTCGCAGAGTTCAGGTGCCTCTGGCCGCACTTTCCAAAGAAATCCTGGATTGCTCTAAAATAAACATTTCTTGGGTTTGTTCTGCCAGCTCTAGGAAGGTTTTCCTAAGAGCCACCACCAAAATCCCCTCTCAGCAGTGGGGGCTGAGCTTCGGCTCAGCTCCCCCTCAGCTGGTGAACACCGGAGGGAAAAGTGCGGCCAGGGAAATGTCCCTCTGGAATTTAGGAAGCCGCTTTTGAGGTCTCCGGGGCTGGATTTGAGATTCCAACGAGACCACGGGATGGAGGAAACGCCCAATTTGGGCTCACCTACTGCCAGACCCTCTGGGGACCTTCCTCAGTTCAGGCAGAGCACCGGGAATTCCTCGGGTGCCGGCGCAGTTTTCGGCGGGTGGGAAATGTGGACGAGCGGGTTTTGTGCACAGGACATTTTCTCATTAATTTTCTGCTCCCAACTGGTTCTGTCACACCTCTGGGGGAGGTGCGGTGTGGATCCATAGGGAAGGAGCTTCCGAGGATGTTTGAATGCCAGCTGGAGAGTTGTTCCTGTAGGAAATGCTGCATTGGCTCCTCAGCAGTCAGGATTTCACTCCTTCCCTGCCTCCATCGCGTTTGTGATGCTGATGAGTCCTTTTAATTAACGGAAGAGTCATTTAAATCATGAAGACATAACCTGAGAAGTTACCTCCTTTTAAATATATGTATAAAAATATACATATTACCTGCTTTTACAGTTCCATTTTCAATCAGGACTTTTAATTCAGCCACATTTATTCCTTAAAAAATGAGAATTCCCAGAGCTTGGAATGCCTTGAGGAGCTTCAGGACAAAAGTTCCCTCTCTGTGGGGTCACTATTTAGACCCCACAGGTCCCAGGTGAGTTTTAAATTCATTTATTGGGCAGCAGCTCCCTGGATGAGGTGTGGGAGCAGCAGGCAGTGCTGGTGTCCCTCTGGAAGCACTCGCAGCCCTTCCTGGTGCATTCCAGGAGATGGCAGTGGTTGGGATTTCAAGGATTTCCCTTGGAGCAAGGAGCTGGTGCGAACACAAGGCAGAGATTGCATCAGACAAGGAGCTCTGGGAGAAATTCCACACCTTCAACCCTGCCAGGAGTGACTCTGTGTGGGGTTTTTCTGCAGTCCCAGTACAATTCCTGCCCTAAACTGAAGGACTTTGGGGTGGACTTGGAGCATCTCAGTGAGTTAGAGGCCTCTTCCAGCTTGGATATTCCATGATTCTTGACCACTTCCTTCTTTTTGGGGAAGCGATGGTGAAAGAGCTGCTCTGGTGTTGTGTTGTTGTAGGAAACCTGGGGTTTGGGGAAGAGCTCTGCTCCAGGAAGGTGAAGGACTTTTTGTTTGGACCCTGGCGGCCAAATAAAACCAGCCAAATGTAATTTCCGTTTTCTCCCTCTCCTTCCATCGGCGCGGACACATCCCAAACCCTTCGTGACTTGGGAAATCTCCTGAATAAAACCAGGAAAGGACAGGGAACTGGGTTTTTTCCATCCATTATTGTTTCTAAACAGCTGGAAAAACCCCCCCAAGGTCATGAGGTAACGACGGCGAGTGAGGAAGGGAAGGGTGGTGGCGGTGAACTCGACCCAGATGCCAGAATTGGGTTCCAAAAGCAGCTCTTCAGGTTTAGGAGCTCAGCTCCTGTCCCTGAAATCCAAATTGCAGCTGAATGTGAGGCTCGTTAAGAATCAGAACCTTCGGGTTTCCCCCATCCCAAGGGCCACTCCAGGCTCCAGCAGATTTTGGCGGATTTAGGATTTGAAGTGGATCTGCCTGCCAAACACTCCCAGCAAATCTTTCCTGTGTGGGACTTGATCTTAAAATTGGATTTGAAAGGGAACATAGTATTCCTCGGACCGGTGGAAATTGTGTAGGTTCTTGCTGGTGTTGTCTGGCATGAGAAATGGAATTCTGTGGCATCTGTGCCTGTGTGCACTGGGCAGGGTTAAAAATAGGATTTCACTTGGAAAATCAGGCAGTAAAACCCAGGGATATTTTCTGAGCTTGAATTTCACTGCCTGAAAACTTTCATTTTCCATTTAATAATAATTATGCGTAGAAATAGACTGAATTTTCTTGATTTTGGTGGAGCGGTGTTGTTTTGTCCCACCTTTTTCCTGCTGGAAAATAGGTCTGGAGTGTGCAGAATATCTGGAGCGCTGCTGAATATGAGCAGCATGGTAGGATTAAAGAGTTCTTTTATTGACTGTGGTCTGGAGCTAAACTTGGAGAAGAAAAATACTGAAAATCAGAATATTCTCTCCTGCACTGGGTATTCACTCATGTCAGCCTCACTGGTTACTAACGGTCAGATCCACTGTGGTCTTGAACGAAATATTCTGTAAATTTAACGTTGTTAAACCTAAATATTCTGTAAATTTAAGACCAAGCTTGTTAAACCAAGCCTCAAGGAGAGAAAAAAAAGCTGCTGATTCCTGTAATCTCTTTTCTCCAGAGCCACACTGAATTCCAATTTCCAGCCTCGCACAGGTGAGAAGTTTAAATCAGTTGCAGGTGATGGATAAAAGCTGCTCCAAACTCAACTTTTGGCCATCCAGAGCTTTGGGAAAGTGCAGTGAGGAAATGGGAAAACTGACAAGAAGGGAAGCCGAAATTTAATCTCATTAATGGATTTTTAGGCAAAATAAACGCCTTTCCACATGGGGAAAATCCATCCATCCACGATGGGGGATCCTGAATTTCAACCAGAACGTCGGCTTGGGCTGTGGAAGGAACAATGTGCTTTTCATTCCTTGTTTGCTCCTCGCAAATCCTTCGTTCCAGGGGCAGTTCCCCAGTTTATCGTGTTCATCAGGGATTATTTTCTTGCTGAAATCACGGCAGTTGTGTGTTGGGTGCAGTCAGACACCTCCAGTCTCCAGCCCTTTACCTCACACCTCCCGTGCCAACATCATCCCCCGAGCCAAATGATGCTGGGCTCGACTCCTACGAGATCTTAGATAAAGAACTCCGTCGTTTCTTGTAATTAAGGCCAAATTGGGAGTGTGGGTGCGGATAAAGGGAATGTGTGGTGTTTAAAGCTCCTGTTGATGAGTTTGGTTTGATCCTGTCAGTGTTGCCCCTTGCAGATATCTGTCAGTGTAATGTAAAATCCATTTTTCTGGGGTGTTCTGTGCTGATAATAACACACTGTGAGGCAAAAAGTGAAAAAATAGAGGTTTAACTCAGCGGGGAAGAAAAGGTAAGACTTCCATAGCAAAGAGCTTTAAATTTGCAGGTCCATAATAATTTTTTGGGGAGTTTAATTTGTCAAAATATTTACTTTTTTTTTTTTTTTTAATCTGTATGCTTGTTTCCTAAAGAAAATGATGATTTTTTGGGTGATTTTTTTTTTTGTTTCATCCACTTCTTCACTCCTTGAGTTCTGAGGGGTGGAATGAAACAGTCTCCAGAGGAAAACCTGAGAACGAGGCGAGCTCTTTTTGCCCTTTTGGCCGAGTTCAGTTTCCTCCATGGCCTCGGGGGTTTGTGGCAGGGCCCCGCGGTGGGTTTTAGCTGTTCAGCCCTGAACACGAGACACCTTTCTGCCCGTGTGTGAGCAGCTCTCGTGTCCCGAAGTGCTGTTGAACGAGCTGAACAGGAGCATTTGCAGTCATCTAACAGCACCTGGAAACTGCTCCCTCCGTGGCAGCAGGAGTTTTGTCGGCATTCCGTATCTGCTGTTCGATCTGCTAATCCTCCGCCAGGAACAACAGTGTCGACAGACTGGAATTTTATTAAAATCAGGGAATTGGTGATGCTGCTTCCTACTTTTCCATCACACCCCGAGTGATTCCAGCCTCCTGGAATTTATCCATGAGCTCGGCCGTTGTGGTCCTGGCTGTGCTTGAAATGGGTTTTAGTCACAGGGTTTTTATAGCGCCAGCCCTTCCCTCTTGGATTGTCTTCCCTCCCTCAGGAAAGCTGGAGCTCCAGGTTTGCTCCTGTTTATATAAAGTTAATCTTCCGTGTTGTGACAGTTTTCCCCCCTCGTTAATGAGAGCTCCTAATTGGGCCTAATGAAACATTTACTCATTCTTGCTAGATAATATTATCGGCGAGCACGCCAGAGATAAGGCGCTGGGAAGAAAATAAGCTTTGGAAAGATTCCGGGTGAGATATGAAAGCCATTTTTGGGCCAAGATTTTCTTATTTGCTTTGAGAACGCCCTGGTGGTGCAGCTGTGTAACCAAGCCCATGGCAAACAACATCTATTATTTATTGGCCTGCTTGGCAAACAAGGACACCTTTGACTGCATCGAATTGGGAGGTCAGTTTACTGAGCCTTCCCCCAGCCAGAGAGTCATTTTTTGTACTTATATTCCCTAAAATTTTCCGTTTGGCACGGTGGAAAGCGATAGGAGCTTGGGGGAGGGGAGCAGGAGAGAGCCTGGATCTGCAGCAAACTGGCACAAGTGGAATTGTGCCTTTTGTTTGCTGTCCAGGTGCTGCAGATCCCGTTACAGCCCAGTCTCCCCGTAAAGGCAGAGTTTCCTTCAGCCAGCAGCAAGTACGAGATAAGGAGAGAAGTTTTGGAAATGTTGGAATGATTTAAGTCCCTCCCTTCCTGCAAAATCAAATGGAAATAATGAAAAGCTGCTTGAAAGACACTGAAATTTTGTGAAATTCTTGATCAAAACTGGGTTGTTCAAGATATTCCAGAGGGTGTAAATGTCCCAGGCCGGGTTGGAAGGGCTTGGAGCAAGCTGAAGGTGTGGAAGTGGAAGGGAGGTGGAACTGGATGAGCTTTAAAGTCTCTTCCAACCCAAACCATGCTGGAATTCCTGGATAAACTTCGTTATTTGCAAGGGATCCAGGAAGGAGGCTGATGACTTGCACAAAAAAGACTCTTCTCAGCTTGTTAGCAGCATCACTCGAGCCAGTGTGGGTTAAGGAGCCCTCTTGGAGCCAGGAAAGCTGGATCCCTGGTAGTGCAGGGACAGGAGGTAATTGGGATCAGGAATGTGCGGCCTGGGAATTGCGGCCTGGTTGGAATTCCAGTATTTGCATTAACTCCACGCATTTGTGGGGACCTGTTTGTTCCTCAGCCTGTAATTGAGAGGCTGAGGGTTTGTCTTTGCTCTCGCAGGTTCCCTTGGTGCTGATTTGTGCTTCTGTTTTGGGTGTAAGGCCTGTGGAAAGTTGGGAGATCTCTGGAGTGGGGAATGTTCGCTCGTGTGGTGCGGCCTGGTCCCGCCCAGGTCATTGCCTGAGCGATGGTTTTCCTGGAGGAAACTCATCTCAGGAATGGACTGAGCAGCCTCATTCCTTCACTTTTTTGCTTCTATTTGTCTTTTATGGCACTGGAATATCCCAGGAAGGAGGGAGTTCTGATTTCTGCAGTGCCCTAGCCCTCAGTAAGGGCCATATTGTGTAGTTCAAGCGCTTCTTTGGATATTTCATTATAAAAACCTGATTTTTACCTTAATTGAATGCTAATTCATTTCTTCAGAACAGAATTTTGATGATCTGTTGCTGCTTGTTCTTCACAGATTCTTCTGCCCAATCCTTCTGTAGATCCTGGGCTGAAGCCAGAAGAAATCTGGACCATCCGATGGAAAACAGCGCTGGAAGTCCACAGGGAGCAGAGGTAAGCTGTGACTTCAGAATATCTCCTGAAATACATCTCTAAAGCCAGGATTTAATAAGCAGATCTTCAGCAGGAGGGTGAAATTCACAATAAAATCCCCAATTCCTGGAATTCCGTTGTTTGCTTGGTTGGCAAAACCATCTCCACTGGAAAAGGAAAAAACCAAACCAATCCAAAAACCCAGGGAAAAGAGGGAAATTCCTGGATTTCTCCGCCGTGGTGCCGAGCACCATTTTCAGCCTGGGCAGGGTGTGCCTGGAAATTTGGAGGGAATGCCTTTGGCTCTGGTTTGGCAGGAGCCTCCACTCCAGCTTGTTTGTCCTGCTGGGAATTTGCATGGGAGGAGTGAGGCCGATGGTGGTTTTTAATAGCTGAGCCAGGCTCCAGGGTCACTGGAATTCACCACAATTCCCCGTGTTTGTGTGGAGGTGTGGAAATCTAAATATTAAGCGGAGCAAAATGTTCAGTTCTTCTCTTGAAAGCCTTGGCACAGCACCCGGGAGGGCCTAAATAAATGTATTTTGGGGTAATTGCATCTCATCCCTCTGAACTTTCCACCCTGCCCTTCTCCAAAACCTCTGTGCCATCCCCAGGCATCTTCGTTAGCATTCCCTTGGGATGCACTTGAAAAACAGATAAATTGAGTTTACACTTGGAATTTTTAATGCTGTGACAGTGCAAAGTGCACTTAAAATTTAGGTGATGAGGCTTATCTGAAGTTAAATTTATTTACCTCAGCTGAGGGATTGGTTGTTGGTGTTAAAATTGAGATTTCTCTGCATTTTGCTTTCTTGGTGCCGTTTATTCCAGGCTGTTCCGAGTCAGATCTAAAGGACCTCAATCTCCCTGCTGATTTTTAGGAGCCCTTTCAAGGAATTTTTAATATTCCCATCACTCAGAAGGACAAGTGGATGAAAGAAAAAACATGAACTTGAGGTTTTTTTGGAAGTCCAAGCCTTCTGTGAGGGATTCTGGCCAGCAGAAGGCACCACCAGCTCAGCTTTGTGCCTCTCAGCAGTGCCGGCTCGCCGGCGTTCCCGGCTGGATTTCCAAGGTTCCAGCAGGATTTTGCAGGAAATTTATTGTCCTGAACGCTCAGATTTTCAGGATTCCCACTAAATAATGTGTTCCCTTGCTTTTCCAGGCCTGAAGAGTCTGGATTTCCATGTGCAGTGACGCCCAGGATGGTGTCGTTCCATCCCGCGCTGGCCAGAGCCCTTCTCCCATTTCTCATCCTTTCAGGAAATTGGCTTTCAGCTGAAAACATCAACTTCTACAACGTGAGGCCTCCACTAGACCGTGAGTAAGCATTTTTATGGAATTCTAGCCTTTCCTCTGTGGAATTCTAGCTTAAGATTTTAATTATTTGCCACATCCTTCCAGTCCTTCCTGTTTTCGGGTGTTTGTCTCCTGTTTGTCCCCACAGAAGCTTTAAAATAAATATTCTGCTCCTACCCCCACAGCCCTTTATCCCTAATATTTGACAAGTTGGCTGAATGGAAATAAATTGCCTGCACTGCTAAATTAAAGAGTGCACGAGGACTTTGACATTTTAAGGCCTTTTCTCAGATTTTTTGTGTCTCCCTGCAGAGGAAATTATGCAGTGGCTTGCTTGTAAATAATCCAGAACAGGTGGTTTTGGTCTTTTATCTCGTCGGGGGTTTTGTAAGGGGGAGGAATAGGTGTTGCTGGGTGCAGGTAATTCAGTCTGAAGGTAATTAAAAACCTCGTGGGACCTGTGAAGCCAGTTGGCACTAATGGCACCGTGGTTTTTTTTTGCCTCTTATCTGGCGTCACCGGCATTCCATCCCTTCGTTTGCATTATCTGCATCATGAAACCAGCCAGGATAGAATAGCTGGATATAATACGTGCCCCTAATGAACCCCGCGCCTTCAAATAATTCATTTCCATCATGGGAATGAGGTTTGCAAAGATGACTTTGTGTAAAGGATCCAACTTCTCTTTCCGAGTGGGAGATCGAGCTCTGGAGCTGCTTCAGTAACGCAGTTTTTCCATCAAAGGAAAATGTAGATTTGTGTTTGCCCTGCAAATCTCCGCGAGGAGGGAGATGAACTCTTCCCTCTTCCCTGCTTTTCCCACCACTACTTCAGTTTTGGATTCTGGGAGGGAAAACACGAGGGTGTATTTTAAGTTGAGGCTGCAAAACTTGTTTTATTTGTCTGACAGCGAAAAGATGTAAATAGCTGTAATTTATTTCTGTAAATAGATGCGTGTGCAAGCCTCATGTTGAATATTTTAATTTTTTCCCTCAACATTTCCCTATTGACTTTTCTTTTAATGCTTCCCAAGCCACTCCGTTCCCAAACAGCTTCAAGTGCTTCACGTGTGACAATGCCGTGGACAACTACAACTGCAACAGATGGGCTGAGGACAGGTGGTGTCCTGAAAGTGAGTAAGGCTGGACTAAGGAGACCCCTTATGATATTTAAACTCGGCTTTTCCCTGACTCACCCCCTACCTTGTAGAATTCATGGGATTCATGCTCCAGCACAGTGGTGCCCTCATTTTTCTGGCTGAGTCAAATTGTTTCTGCTGACGTGACGATTTTAACCATTCCAGAGTGTAAAGCAGCAGTGAAAACTTACTCATCTCTGTCTCTCTCAGCTTTATCTCATAGACAGCAATAAAATATTAATATACAACCAGATTTCTCAAGAATAGATCGATATTAATTAACTGTATATGCTTCTCTGTGTATATTTATAATGACGTGCTTCCCAGGAGTGAATTTTAAAGATGGTGTTTAAAAAGCCTGGAGAATTTAAAACTGAATTTAAAACCATTTCAAACCTGAAGGATTTCCCCTGTAGCTTCATTCCCTTCCCTTTGGATACCATCCCAAGATTCAGTGGCTCCTTGTGAGCAGCAGGACCTGCCTGACTGGGGATCACACCTGTGGTGAGGAGGATAAAACACAGAAAAGAATGGAAATTTTCCCTTTTTCCATTTCCTCATTTTTCCTCCCGGTGACATTCACGGCAGTGGTGGGAAAGGGGAAGAAGCAAAGCAGAGGAATGAGGAAACAAACGTGGAACCGAGCAGGAACGCGCTGCCAGAAAGAACTGAAAATGAACGGGTAGAATATGGTGCTAATTAGTAATTGAAATGAAAGCAGCCTTTCTGGAGGTTTGAGGGGTCAGTTCAGGTTTCACACTAATTAATTTCTGGCTAAATGCTCTTCTGATGAAGCTGCAACTCATTTTGTGCGGCTGTTTGCTGGGAATATTCTCCTTAATCGTGAGTGGCTTTGAAACCCTGCTCCGAAGGCTTCGTTTATGGGAATAAACATCCCGAATTTTCTGCCGTAGGTGCTCGGTACTGCCTGACAGTTCACCTCTTCACGGCCCACGGGGAGAGCACCTCGGTCACCAAGAAATGTGCCACGGGCGAGGAATGTCACCTGGTCGGGTGCCACCGCCATGGGGACAGCGGGCACACGGTGAGCGCTGCTCCTGCTCTGCTCCTGTCCCTGCTCCTGCCCCTGCTACTGTCCCTGCTCCTGCCCTGCTCCCGTCCTACTCCTGCCCCTGCTCCTGCCCCCGCTCCTGCCCCTGCTCCTGCCCTACTCCCGCCCCTGCTCCTGCCCCTGCTCCCACCCTGCTCCTCCCCTGCTCTTGCCCCTGCTCTTGCCCCTGCTCCTGCCCTGCTCCCAGCATAGGGGCAGCCCCTGGAGCCGGAGCTGTGCATTCCAGGACTCGTTTTTCCTGCTGAGCTCAGGAGGACGTGCCAAGAGCCGCTCAGCAGCGGGGAACAATCACATCTCTGCAAGAGAAGCGGGGCCGAGCCCTCCTTCCCTGCTCCTGCTGGGTGGGACAGGAGGGCAGTGACTCCCTGCAGGAACTCCTGGGCTTTTTGGGGTGTACCCAGAGCATGAACCTCGGGGTTTAAGCTCTCAGGGAGGTTATGCAAGGCTCTCTTTCCCTAGGCTTAAGCAAGGCACAGCTGAGGTTTTGTTCCAGGGGGAAAAACCCAAACTGGGGTCTCCTCCCAGCCTGGGGAGATGATGGGGGAAAGTTTAATCTTAATAATCAAGCATGGCCCACCAGAGTTTTATTTTCTGCTGTAAAATATTATCCACGAATCCCTAAATAGGATTATGGGAAGAGTAGTTCTGTTATTTGGAATGTGAACCATTTCAGACACCAAAAACCAAGCAGGGAGCATCCATGTTAAATATCAGAGCATCTCTGTGTTTTCCGAAGCAAATCCTGGCGATTCCAAGAGGTTTTGAGGGAATAAAATGCCTCTGCATCCTGCCTTCTGCTGCATTTCCATGGAATTAGAAAATCCCAGCCTGGTTTGCGTTGGAAGGGACCTTAAAGCTCATCTTGTTCCAGCACCTAGCCACGGGTGGGGATTTTATCTTTTAAAAAATTGTTGTGCCTTTGGATTAGATAAAAATTGGCGTTTTATTCATTTATTCTCTGGGCTTTTCTAGTAAAGAGGTCAAGTGAAGAGAGCTGGGGTTGGATTCTCTCCTGGCAATGGGCTGTGCCAGTACTTTGGTGGTCCTAGAAACTGCAAAATAAGGTGGATTCAGCACGCGGAGCTGTGCTGACCTCAAAACCTTGGGAGGGAAACTGGATGGGAACAAAGTTATTAGAGTCAGGAGTTTTCAGCTTAAAACAGCTGCAGCCTGAGGGGTTCCAGTGCAGGTTTTTCGTTCGTGTGTTGGAAGGGGAAGCTCTGATTTCTGCAGGGTCAGCGCGGCTGAGAGGCATCCCACGGGATGAGTTACTCCAGGAAAACTCTGCTCCTGATTTAGAGATGGGATTCGTGGCTGTATTTGATTTTAGGATGATTTTAGCTTTATCTGCTCCACCTGCTGCCCTGGACCGGGCTGCTGCTGAGTGTGAGCTCAGCTTCGTGACATCGAACGCACATTTCTCTCTTAAAGCCGCTCTGAATCATCAATCACCTCTGAATTGATCAGCCCTGAGTCGATCAGCCCTGAATGAATTCCCCTTTTCCCTCCAGGAATGCATTTCCTGCTGCGAGGGCATGATCTGCAACGTGGAGATCCCCACCAACGCCACCAACGCGGTGTTGGCTGTCCTGCAGGCCCGCAGGGCAGCCGGGGGCAGCCGGGGCGTGCCCAGCCTGGCGCTGCTGGTGACGCTGGTGGCAGTGGCACTGTCCTGACGTGGCACCCTCCACCAGAGCTGCTGGGACGCTCCCTGGGCCAGGAACCTCCGGGATCTCCGAGGAGAACTCACCGATACTCCTCAGCCGCAGCAAATTTAAGGGCACGGTGGAGAGGCACATCCCGAACTCCTTGGATATTTCAGTGGGAACCCTTCCCCAGAATTGAAAATAAACCCCGCAGCTGTGGGCGGGGCAGCGGGGTTTTAATTCCCTGTTTAAATTCCCCGTTTTCCGAGGAAAATGCGCGTTTTCTCGGCGCGGTTTTGGTTCGTTGGGGCAGAACTGTGACAGTCGCGACCAAAAGGAGCTTTGGATGGGCGATGTGGCAAGGTGGATTTCAACTTTTAATTTGCATAAAGGACACGGAGTTTCTTGGCTTATCAAGGTGTGTTTGAGCTTATCTGGATTTGGCAGAGAGCACCTCTGGTTTTTGCAGAGAACAATTAGCAGATTTTTTGTTTCCTGCTTGATCAGAGCTCTCATTTCTCGCGGCGATAAGGCAAAATTCTCTCTTTTCTTTCTGTAAAATGTCTCATCCTCCCTTTTTGAAGCAGTGGGAAACATAGAATCCCTAAAAACCCTGCTGGAGCACCTAGAGCGGAGTTCCTGATCCTCTAGCCCGAAGGGATTATTTCCTTGAGTTGAGCCTCGCCTCAGAGTATCACAAAAACACGTTTTGGTGATATTGGGGATCACAGCTGTGGTCAAGCAGCTTCACCATCCTGAAAATTCCAAGTGGGCACTTGGAATAAAGAAGGAGGGAATTCTGCTGTGTTCTCTCTTGGTTTGCACAGGTTTCTCCCTGGAATATTATCGTCCTGATGGATGTTTTTCAGGAAGGATGGATCACTAAAACCCACTCAAAAAAGAGATTTGGACCCGTTCCCTGAAAAATCCGAGTAACTACAAATTTGGGGTCTTTCCCATCAATATTGTCTTAATTATTTGCTGTTTTATGTCACCAATTAGATTGAGTTGTAAAAAAAAAGTTTTGAAATATTTCCAGGCTCCGTTGACATTCCAAAATCTCCTCCACAATATTATTAGGATGCAAAAAGGTGTCTGGTTTCAGTCTGTGCTGTCTGGATGGGTGACGGTGCAGCTGCGCAATTTGGATGGAAAAGCTTTTCCCTTGCCACAGGAAAATGGTTCTTGATGTGTGAGGCCAGGTTTTCCAAGCTCTGGATTCTCACGGCCACGGCTGTGCCATCCAGCAGGGCTGGAATTCTGCTCTGGAGCCGGGCTGGGAGAGCTGGGGGTGCTTACCTGGAGAAGGGGAGGCACCAGGGAGAGCTCAGAGCCCCTTCCAGGGCCTAAAGGGGCTCCAGGAGAGCTGGAGAGGGACTGGGGACAAGGGATGGAGGGACAGGACATAGGGAATGGCTTCCAGGGCTGGATGGGATCTTGGGAAGGAATTCCTGGCTGGGAGGGTGAGGAGAAGCTGGGCTGGAATTCCTGGAGAAGCCGTGGCTGCCCCTGGATCCCTGGCAGTGTCCAAGGCCAGGCTGGAGCACCCTGGGCTAGCGGGAGGTCCCCTATTTAAGGACTATTTAAAGTCCTTCCCAACCCAATCCATTCCAGGATTCTCCAATGATCCCATCATTAACACCATCCTTCTGCTCCTTGAAGGATTTTTCTGTATGCAAGGATTTTTTCCTAGCGGGAAAACCATTCCAGGTTTCTCTCTGCTCCGTGGGGAATTCCCGAATCGAGCGAAAGTCGTTTCCCACCTTCTGGGCCGCCGGATTTTTCCCGGTTCTGCCTCTAAGCACAAATTGCGGCCAAATCCAATTTCTGGGAATGATTCTTGCGATCTCAACGAGGCATCCAAGGGCCCTGGGCTCTCACAGGAATTCCTGGCAATAATTTACAGTAACCTGGGTGCTGAGGGGTTAAATATTGGAAATGCCATTCCAGAGCTCTCGGGAATGGCCATGAGACCCTAAAAAACCTTAGGGGCAGAGGAAATTGGCTGCAACAACAACAACAACAACAAAAAGGACATTTTAGGAGGGAAAATTGATGGGGTTTTGCCTAAAGAAAGAAATAAATACAATTTCTATCTCATTTCTGCAGTTGGCACCAAGGAGAGGCAGAAAAAGCAGCCGAAAGTTTGGGGGGAGAGGGGGAAAACAGAGAAGAAAAAATACATTGAATATTCCTAATTGGGAGTGTTTAAAAGGGAAATGATTGAAGGGTTTCAAGGTCACCTGACAAAGTTCATTTGGGGTCATTTGTCCCAGTTTTGGTGTTGGTTGGTGAGAGTTTTTATTTCTGAGTTTTGTGGGGGTGTTGGGTTGAGTGATTCCCGCCCCCCCTCACTGGAGAGTGAAGAAATCTTAAACCGAAGATTCCCCACCTCCCTAAAACGTCTCTGCTTTGGGGGAAGATTTATTTGGGACGGACCCCAGGAGAGCCGCGGGAGATTCGTGGCTGCGCCGTGGCTGCAGGGAAGGATTTGCTGCTGGATTTGGGTTTTCTAAAGGGAATTCCCAGCATGGGGAATATTCAGGATGAGTCGTGATCGTCGGGATGAATGGATCCCATTGCTATTGCAGAATTTGGGATTGGGTTTATCGGGAATATGCAAAGGTTGTCAGTGCAGTGCACAAACAGGCGCTCGGGAGAAGAAATATGAAACTGAGGAGGGAATAGCAATTTTTTCCCTTTTGCTTCATCTTTTTTAACGGAAAACCCGGCTTGGATTTGGTGTGAAATGCTGGTTTTGTAGGGAAAATCAAGATTGCTGAGAGCAGAGAAAGGAGGATTAAAATTCACCGTGGTTTTGGCGGGATTAGTGACCGTACAGACACCCCACCTTCATTTATGGCAGAATTTTTATACAGAATATTTTCCATAAATATTGAATTTTCTCTCCAGATCTCGCTTTAAAAAGTATTATTTGAGATAATAAAATGAATTTTCAGCTATGGTTTATCTGCTTTGGGTCCACAGATGTTATAATTTCAATATACCTAACTTTTCATGTGATAAAACCAATTTTCAGTGATATTTTTATCTCACTTTGGGTTCACAGTTGAATATAATTTCATTATATTCAATTTTTCATGTGCTAAAACCAATTTTCAGTGATATTTTTATCTCACTTTGGGTCCACAGATGTTATAATTTCAATATATTCAACTTTTCCTTGCCTAAATTCACCCCAAAACTTTGGGAATGCGGTTTCTCTAAATCCATCCGTTTTTAAACCCCAAATAATTCATAAATAAATGCAAACCTGTCCGTTTGTGCTTTCAATGTATTTTTTATGAGCTATATTTGTGTAGAATTTGATTTTTATTCACATTGCACTGGACAGAATAGAGAAAGTTTATTTTTAAAGCTTAAATCCTGATCAATTCCTCATTTTTCAGTGTCTGAATGTTTTCTTATTGCTGTGTAACCGCTTGGAATCTGCAGAAATGGCACTCTGAATAAAAAATACTCAAATATTTGCTGGTGGAGAGCGTTTGTGGTGACAAATACTACTCGGTAAAATCTTAATTGAAATTAAATTCTGCCCTGCCTTCACCATAATTTAAATTTCCTCTTCTTTGATTTATCCCAGCAATGGTTTTGGGAATATTAAAAAAAAGAGAAAGAATTTTCGTCAGTTTTAATTTGTGTGGATTTAAAAAAAAAATTGTTAATTATTGTTATTATTATAATTATTAATATTGTTATTTTAATAATTTGTTTTGCTGATTTTTTGGGG
>VYXC01000150.1:0-14412 GCA_013397175.1 Platysteira castanea
AATTCAAATATAGGGTGATAATTGGCACTCACTGGCACACACTCCATGATCTCACAATCTTCTTCAACAGGAGACTGCATGCTCCCCTGCATGATGAATAGCCTCTGATATACCTATTTTCTATGAGTTGGTCTAATCAGTGGCCTAATCAAAATTTCAGGCTTCAGTAAGAGATTCTGGCCCTGAATCTCCTTCTTTAGTTACGTACTGTGTGAATAAATTTTTTTTGTTTGATTATTCCACAGGGTGCTCAACATTTTTCTGGTTAAAGAGTAATCATTTCTCTATTCACTCTCTCCATAGAAACCATGATTTTTTAGATGTGTAGCTTAACTTTTACTTCATTTTTTTTAATTCTTTACTGCTTAGTTTATTTTTACATTTCAGTTATTTCATATTTCAAATCACTTATTTCTTGTTTCCTTAAATATTCCTACAGAGTAACATTACTAACTCTTTTCAAGAATACATGGCCAGAAAAACTGTAAAATTAGAGATGTGGGTGATTTACATACATTTACATAGTTTATTCACAGTTACTTTTTTAGTAATTTATAGTAATATATTTCTTTTTTTGATCTTCATCAATGTTTGACTATATTTATTCAGGAAGCCATGATTCTGAGGTGCTAATCTTTTTCTAAGTAGTAATACTTTGGGAACTATCTTTGTGCATACGTACAATTACTTTGTTGAAAAATAGTGAATAGGGATTTTGTGGGGTTTCCTCCCACCACACACAATACACTTTTTTTTTTTAATTAATTCACCTATCTCTCAACATGAGGAAATTCTTCCAGACCTTGTGTTTTGGGTCTCCTGAAAAACACTATACCAGCAAATTTCAGTACTCACTAATTACTTTCTCTTCTGAATGATTTGTGTATAAAGAATAATAAGAAGTCCAGTAGAAAGAGATGTAGTGGCTGATAGTCAAAGTATTTATTTATTTATTTCTGAATATAAAAACTTTCTCTTTTATTTACAAAGTAATTTATCATTACTTTGGAGGTGGCAAAGTTTTCTATCATCCCTGGTTTATTTGTATTTTTGTGTGTGTGTAAGGAAGCAATCTAAGCTATAATTTAAATTTAAGCACTACGGGAAGAATACTAATAAAACCTTAATGGAAACAATAAACTAAAGGGCTTATGGCAAACAAGTTTTTGTGCCAAGAAATGGAGAAAGATTTAAAATTATTAACAATTAAGGAATTTAAACTTAAATTAATCTTGGCGATATGGTCATGTGTGGTCCTAAGAGAAACAGATTAAGTAACAGACTGGTCTAAAATAGCAGGAGTATTCATGCAACCATAAAGATGTTTGCTTTCTGTGCATATATCATGCTTACACAGATAACGTCACTGAATAACATTCTATTTGAAAATCCTTGAATTCCATATTATGGCAATACTGTAGATTATATAGAGGAAAGTCTATTTCAGTAACATAAAGTTAATCTTAAAACAGCTGAATAAATATTATATTTTCCTCAAAAAGTTCAACACATTATTCCTGAGCATTCCAGATTGCAAAGTGATATCTTTTCTTTCTAGTATGCAGTTGATACAAAGAACAGGGACCAAAGTAAACAAGAAAAGATTATTGTCAATGTTCTCTGAATAACTCAAAGGAAATTAGATAAAGAAGAGATGTTATCTATGTCACTAATTATAATGGCAATAATTAAGTTTAACATCCTTAGAAAAGTTGGCTTAGTCCTACTTAAAAGTAAACAAAGAGATTATGCTTGGCTCAGAAAACAGACAACTTGTTTTATAATAAAGTAAAGAAATTAAAGCAGCAATCTGTTCAAGTGAAAATATTTCAGCAGCCCTAAATTATCAGCCTTAACACGGGCAGCCCAGGAGTACCTGTAAGAGTTGTTACTCTTGCTTTTTTCCTGATAGCTATTTTTCTGGCCAAACAAGAAACTGGCATAGCATACAGACCTAAATGATTTCCAGTTTAGAACCGGATAAAGATTACTTGAGCTTTTCATCAATCAAAAGTGAAAATTTGCATCAGCTCTATTTGCGCCGAGGTAATTTTTCACCTGTCCCTAAACAGATTTTATTTCATGTTCATCCAAAATATAATTCATTCAATCATAAACAGTCATTTCTTGTTTTCAATATTCTCTCTTCATTCTGTTAAAAGACATCTCAAACATAAAAAAAATATTTCGTTGAGTAATACTGATACTCATGCAAAGTTAGATTTCTATTATGAAAAAACACCAACCAAACCAAAAAAACTAACTAAAGAAAACCCAACCAAGCAATTTCTTCAAAAATTTAATAAGTATTTTTACCTCTATGTCTTTAACCTCCTATATCTTTACAATACAGGACAAAAAAAGCTAACTTTGTTCTGATACTGATTTTTTTATTTTCTTTTTTTTCCTATTTTGTTAAATCTAATTGGCTACTGGTGATCAATGGCACAGAATTAGATCTGAAGTTGACTGTACTTTGAACAGAAAGAAGAATTATGAACTATGAATAATGAATTGTGAATAATGCTATGTCTATTTATAATAACTTATGGAATCTCAAGAATTCCATGTAAAATCTGATAGGACAAACCTGGAGGAGGTAATTTTTTTTTCTACTTCTTGTTATAGTGAAAAACCACAGATCTGAGAAAGAAGTTTTATGGTAATAAAAAATGGATCAAGATAACTGATTAGCTTAAAATGAAGGATTAGAATGAATGGCTGCCCTGAAAAACATGCAGAATATCTTTAGGGATCAACACAAGATATGAAGAAAAGACACCGGTGATTATACAGACTGCTCTGGATGTTAAACTGCTGTATCTTTGAGTGAGACATTCTCATATCCATTCTTTTCCCTGAAAGACTCTGGATCTGAGAGAACACAAATGGAATTAGAGGGGTTTTCTTACAAAAACCAATTAGAAATATTAATTTACTCTGACATAAACCTGAAAAAAATCATATTAAGAATGAAAAAACCTTATGCAAAAGGATTCAAAGAATTTGGATCAAAATGTGCCTTTCTGTAGAAGCAAATCACTGAATGGTTAAAATTGGAAGAAACTAGAGTGGGTCATCAGGTCCAACCTATCCTAGAGGACATTGCACAGGATTTTGTCCAGACAGTTCTTGAATATCTCCAGTCAGAGAGAGAGGCAGTGTGTGTGTGAGACAGAGCGAGAGATCCACAACCTCTCTGGGAAATCTCTTCCAGTGTGTGGTCACTTGCACGATAAAGAAGTTCTTCCTCATATTCAGGCAGAACCTCCTGAAATGCAGGAGGGTTTTCCTATTATTTCAGCTAACAGCATGCCTCATTCCTAACCTCTGACTTTTGACATATTTGTATACACTGCCAATGAGGCACTCTTTTTCTATGGAAAAGAAAACAGACCATCCCCCCACCCTCAACGATTGAACTATATTTTGCATTGTGTTGCAGCATGACTATATGTATTTAATTTCAGTGGCTGCTTGAAAGACTGGTCATATTTCAGAGTTTTTCAATTCAAGCATATTACACAAATACGAAAATGTTTATTACAAGTCTTGTTGGTAAATTGCATTGACAAAAACAAAATTCCTAATAAAAAAGGAATGAGTCTCAAGATTAAAAATTAACTACTGCCATATTGTCTTGGGGTGGCTTTATGATGTTGCATCGCCCATCGCCTACTCTACCAATTGAGCTAGCCAGGCCTCGGCAGAAAGTTCTCCCAGTGAATTCTGGTGTTCTGAACACTTCCAAAAGAGAAGAAGAAGAAGAAGCTGAAGTCCTAGGGAAAAAAGAATTCTGTCTCTCCTCTTCGGAGCTGGGTTGGCATGGGCCCCCTCCCACTGTTTATATAATAAAGAGATGAAAACTTGTGTTAAATAACAGACTCTATGAAGTTGGCAAGATGGGCGTCACCTTGTCATCCTGGCTGGGTTCACCCAGGCTTGCTCTCAGGTCAGCAAAGCAGTAGATTTTTCCTGGGTGGTATCTTGCACCCCCAAATCTTTAGAAAAGTATTCAGTGTTGCTGTTTGCTGATCCTTCCTTACCCTGAGAACTATGGTAAATGCGACAAGAGAGAAGGCAACCCACCCTTGCTGGGTGTTGCTCAGACCTCAGCCCTGCAGCCAAGAGCAGTCTGAAGCAACCTCTGCCGCTGCTATACAACCCTTCCTTCTCATCCACGATGCGCAACACTTACAAAACCAGAGTGTACTGTTGCAGTGGGGTTCTCCTTTCTGTGTGTACGTGAAAATAAAAAAAAAATATATTCCATAAAATCTCAAAGTTCTAGTAAATTGAATCCAGAATCATGGTCTTTAAATACCAGCTCTAAATGATTACATTGACTCAGGTAAGTCAGTGGAGATGCACAGACTTGGAAAGATAAATTTATCAAGTGGAGGATTTCAGGAAGGTCTTCTTATATATTTGCCCGATAGATTAGTTGGAATTTTTGGATTTTGTTTTGTTCTGAATTGTTATTTAGTTTTTCTTAAAACCTCTGAAGTCCATGGGCATCCTAGTACCTTTCATCTGGAATCTGACAAAGAAAATAGTACCCTCTATTAAAGGTTTAGATTGTTTTACCTTACTCCATCTCTGGAATGATTAGAAGAACTCCAAATAAGAAATGTTAGATTAGTTTCCTACTTTGTGCATTTTTATTCTTTTCACTATTTGAATACATAAAATTTTAACATTTTTCTCTTCATCCTTGATAATAAGAGGAACATCTTATGGAATAAATTCAAAATTAGAATATGTAAGTAGCAATGTCTAATTTCAGTTATCACCTTTGGGTCTATCCTATACTACTTGGACATCCTAGTGGGTCACTCTTTCCATGTGAGATTATTACTTGCATTATTTTTTTAGTTTGGGAAATGTAGACTAAATTATTTCAGTCTGTCAATTTTAGATATCAAGTACAGGAGATGTGGAGTTTTGAACAAGTTATTTTTCATCTCTGTATTTGGTTGTGTTCCAAATTGAGGTTGAATACAGCTTGTCCTTTTGATTTATATGCTTTTACATACAAAAAGTTGCAGCTGTATACATAGGGACAGAATTAGGTCCACTGGGTTATTACTATTCATTGAAAAAAAAGCAAAAAATCTGCTGGTATTGCAGTCTTCCTAATTTAAAACCTTTTACAAGTGGAAGGTAAGATCCATTTATGGACTTTAACTATATTCTTCTGAAGAAGAATGTTACTTTTATGTCTCTGATGTCATTTAAAGGGCAAGGTGAGAACATATTGAAAGAAAATAATGTATTTGCATTCCTTCAAATAAACAGAATTACCTTTTCCTGACATTTGAAGTAATATGTTTTTCATTACATGTCTCATACTGTATAGTTTTCATCATGTGACTCAGCAGTGGGAATAGAATTGTTACTAATTGACAGATGCATAAGATAATTCTACTTAAAATGTAAAGTCAAAAAGCTTAAATAACCTGCTGAAATGTTAGTTTTACTTGAAACATGTAATAGAAGACTGTGTGCCAGAATCATACCACCTTAGTTCTGCAAAATGAATTCTATAAGCTTACGTTTTTGGGGAATTGGAGAAATATTATTAATTTTCTTTTCTTTTTCCGATGTTAATGGCTAAATCTCCACTCTGTCATTGTGCAATGCTTTAAAGAGTAAATAATGATATATAGTTTTCATTTGTGACAGTAAAAGAAAGTAGAATAGTCTCTAAGGTCAGGCTAATGCAGAGACAGGAATAACCAAAGCACAGCTGACAACTAAATGGGAAAACATGCTTTAGCCACAGGTCACATCAAATTGCCAAAAAAGAAAAACAAATTTGAATAAAGAAAAAGAAAGTCTTGGCCTATATACACAACCAAGTTATATAAAAATAAATATTCCTTATGTCTCATGAAAGAGTAAAAAGTGAAAATGAATTCTTACAATAAAATATCACAGCTGCACACTAATGACCATATTCCAAAGTGGTGGTAAATGCACTCCAGCAAACTTAAAACAAATAAATAAATAAATAATAAAAAGAGAAGTGAGAAAAAGGAAACATTAATGAGAACCCAAGACAAGCTAGTTCCAAGAATAGAAGACTATGATTTACTGAATTAACTTTCAGTAATTAAAAAATAGATGAAAAAGATAGATTTCCTCCTATCTTTTTCCGTCCCACAAATGACAAAAAATAAATAAGACTTTGGGAACATTCAGTCTAAGACGTCTGACTTCATTTTAGATCCCCGAGGAAGTTCTCATAACTAGACACACCGTGTTCCACATCACATTTTAAGTTTAACTAATGAGAAGAGTACTTGTATTCGAATCTAGAAAAAAGAAATAAAAAAATCTCCTTATGTATAGGGAACACATAAGTAATATAAACATATTTTCCAACTTTTCCTGTATTTGCTTCAGAAGAGGCATTTGTCTCCAATAAAGTGTGTGAAAGAAATAATCTAACAATCATCTGTAAACTATTGATATGACAGTAGGAAACAAATAACTGACTAACCAAGAACACAATACCCTACTGCTGAATTACTTCAACTGGTGATTTTATTAACTGTGTTTCTGAAACAACCACATGGTATTATCACCACATACAGACAATAAGATAATTAATTTATGTCCTACTACAAAAGAAAAAGGATTTTGCAATCAAAGACAATAAAAGACCAAAATAAGAAAATAAGAAAAATATTTCCCAATAAATAAGGTTTTGTTCCATCAAGAAAAGAATAAAAAATTAATATTATTTATACATTGATTGAGTGCATATTAAAATTGGTAGTTATCAAATCGTAGATACAGAATTCATTGCTGTGTCTAATCTTCCTTTTTTCATGTGCATGTTATATGAAAGATGAGAAGTTTCACATATAATTTTGAACCTCTGAAGGTTAACTCTAATATTGAAAAAAAACCAGAAAAAAAAGTTACCCAATATTAAAACTGTAACAGAAGGATAGTGTTGATTTATCTTCTTTTTTACTGGGTTTNTTTTTTACTGGGTTTAATTGTGTAAATTCTTGAACAAATCTCTTCAGAAACAAAATTTTTGTTGTTTTGCTCTGAGCACACTGTAAACACCTAAAAATAGAGAAACCCTTCTCGAATCAAGGGAAAAACTCTTGAGATATCTGAGATCAAGTGCTTAACTGTGTTTGTAATCACTTCTACTGAAACTAATAAGACCATACTCTGTATCTCCCAATAAATAAATAAATAAATAAATAAATAAATAAATAAATAAATAAATAAATAAATAAATAAGAGAAGGGGAAGGTGCATGGCTGAATAGATCTGGGTTTAAGAACCATTGTCAACATGCAAACAAAGCTATGTATATTTAGCATTGCCTTTCCTACTGAGCAACAGCAGCTTTGGAGAATATTACTTCTTAGGGAAAGATTAGGCTAAGAGGTTTAGTTACCATGGCTCTAGTATTTGGTATACATATTTGATAAGACTTCCTACATACTTCCTCCTATATTACCACTTTAATTTTATTTAATCATTTTATTTCTGCAGTAGAAAGGAAAATTAATAACTGACAGAAATTACAATACTTCTAAAGCAGAATACAGCCTCCCATTCAAAAAACTGGCCATTCACAGCTTCCTTGCCAACTTTTTTGTGTTTATGTCTCATAAACCTTTAGCCTAACAGTCAGTGGAGGGAAGAATAAGGAAAAATCATTTCTCGCATAGACATCTTGAATCTGAGGGTAAAAGTATGGAACATAGCTACGGATGGAATATCCTCATCTTCTGTCATCAAAAAGGTCTTCTATCGTCTATTGTTCTCACTGGCTCACAGCAGTAAGTCCCAGGTATTGAAGTGAAAATTAGATTTAAATCTTTGGTTCAATAAGTAGGCGTGTTCAAATACCAAATACTGCACTATTGCGAAGAACATCAGATAGGGATTCTCCTTTGTAATACACCATAGGTATTGTGTATAAATGGTTGTCACCATAAATTCTTAAAACAAACAAACAAACAAACAAATAATACAAAACCCCCGACAAAACCACCAAAAAACCCCAATAAAACTCACTTAAAGCTGTCCTAGTTCAAATATTGAATAAAATCACAACTTTGTTTTATGATTTTGTACATGGGTGGTCTTGTTTCTTTTGACTTTAGATGAGATGATGTCAACAAGAAGCTTTTGTTGTAGGTCTGTAATTGTCCATTTCAGGGTGACATTAAACTGAACATTATTCCAAAACCCTAGCTAGCTGTTACATGCTTGAAATATTTCTAGCTGAAAAGGCTTTTTTTCTTATTATTTCTTTTACATAGAATAATAGAAAAAGGTAACATCTTTTGCATTTTTGAGTACTGGTCTTCTACATTTATATAAAAGGAAGTCTCAGTTTTACTGTCACTTAAGNAATTGTGTAAATTCTTGAACAAATCTCTTCAGAAACAAAATTTTTGTTGTTTTGCTCTGAGCACACTGTAAACACCTAAAAATAGAGAAACCCTTCTCGAATCAAGGGAAAAACTCTTGAGATATCTGAGATCAAGTGCTTAACTGTGTTTGTAATCACTTCTACTGAAACTAATAAGACCATACTCTGTATCTCCCAATAAATAAATAAATAAATAAATAAATAAATAAGAGAAGGGGAAGGTGCATGGCTGAATAGATCTGGGTTTTAAGAACCATTGTCAACATGCAAACAAAGCTATGTATATTTAGCATTGCCTTTCCTACTGAGCAACAGCAGCTTTGGAGAATATTACTTCTTAGGGAAAGATTAGGCTAAGAGGTTTAGTTACCATGGCTCTAGTATTTGGTATACATATTTGATAAGACTTCCTACATACTTCCTCCTATATTACCACTTTAATTTTATTTAATCATTTTATTTCTGCAGTAGAAAGGAAAATTAATAACTGACAGAAATTACAATACTTCTAAAGCAGAATACAGCCTCCCATTCAAAAAACTGGCCATTCACAGCTTCCTTGCCAACTTTTTTGTGTTTATGTCTCATAAACCTTTAGCCTAACAGTCAGTGGAGGGAAGAATAAGGAAAAATAATTTCTCGCATAGACATCTTGAATCTGAGGGTAAAAGTATGGAACATAGCTACGGATGGAATATCCTCATCTTCTGTCATCAAAAAGGTCTTCTATTGTCTATTGTTCTCACTGGCTCACAGCAGTAAGTTCCAGGTATTGAAGTGAAAATTAGATTTAAATCTTTGGTTCAATAAGTAGGCGTGTTCAAATACCAAATACTGCACTATTGCGAAGAACATCAGATAGGGATTCTCCTTTGTAATACACCATAGGTATTGTGTATAAATGGTTGTCACCATAAATTCTTAAAACAAACAAACAAACAAACAAATAATACAAAACCCCCGACAAAACCACCAAAAAACCCCAATAAAACTCACTTAAAGCTGTCCTAGTTCAAATATTGAATAAAATCACAACTTTGTTTTATGATTTTGTACATGGGTGGTCTTGTTTCTTTTGACTTTAGATGAGATGATGTCAACAAGAAGCTTTTGTTGTAGGTCTGTAATTGTCCATTTCAGGGTGACATTAAACTGAACATTATTCCAAAACCCTAGCTAGCTGTTACATGCTTGAAATATTTCTAGCTGACAAGGTTTTTTTTCTTATTATTTCTTTTACATAGAATAATAGAAAAAGGTAACATCTTTTGCATTTTTGAGTACTGGTCTTCTACATTTATATAAAAGGAAGTCTCAGTTTTACTGTCACTTAAGTTCCATTCACCTTCCCTTTGAAAGAACATAGCTATATTTGATTGATACAGAAGAGGAGTGAGAACATTATAATGAAGATTCTATAATTTTTTGTATTTGTTTCGAAAGGAGCCTTTTCAAGGCAGAAAGAAATGAGACCCTGTGGGGCATGTATGAAGGTCTCCAACTTCAATTCCCAGAAGTAGGTTTATCACTGTATTTGTACCAGTGGAAGAAGAGAAACATCCACAGCTTTATGAACCCCTAATATTGAAAAACTTTAAGTAGAACAAATGAAAAGTCATGTATGTGAGAGGTTTCTTTTATTTACATGTTATGTTTTAAACTGTTAGGTGCACTAATGTTTACTTTTCAAGTTTGCCTGAAGGAACTAGAAATGTGCTGGGTTTAAAATAGAAAACTTAAATTCTCCTAAAAATATATCAAATCCTGACAGAGTTTTCAGGGGAAAAAAAAAAACTGCTAAAATTAGATATTAACTAAACTGAAACGCTAAATACGGCAACACTGGAGAAGCAAGTGAAATTAGATCATCCAAGTCTGAAAAACTTCCTTGAACAATCATAAGTTTCAATATTTTATGCATATCTGAAACCTTTGTCAACTACTTTTCTATATGTGTTTTCTAATATAATATTTAACTTTAAATTTGAATATTGAATTTCCTCAGTCCTTCAGTGACTCTTATATGTGGCTCATGCATGTAAAAGACAACAGTTGATAAGCAGGTATAGAAATGTTCAGATATGTCAAACATGGCCATTTTGCCAAAAGATTTAAGGAGAAAAAAAAAAATATATCTGTTTACTGGATTAAGTATAAAACCTGAGAAACCCTATAGTGGGAACTCTCTTTACTTCAGTTGGAGATTCTGAGTTATGAGAAAGAGAGATATTTTACTGTATGGCAGTATTCCAGTTGTACAGTGTGTTATTACAAAGTACCAATGGGTAATATGGGACTGTTTAATAATTTGGAGTTTCCTTCCAGCTTTGTCTATCAATTAACTAAGAAAACTATACCAAAACTGCCATTAAGTCCTTAGGTTTCTAAAACTTCTAGCAAAAATAAAGAAAAGTAGAGGATTAATTTCATCTATATCAGGATTTCCTGGTAAAATGCAGTTTGATTTATTCATTAAATGTGCATTTAAAAAGATGTCCATGTGCATGTTCTTACCCTGGATAAGCACTAACCTACTTTCACTTTCAACATGTCAAACTTTGCAAGTCTTTATAAGCCTTGTTGAATTTCTTGGCATTTCAAATATATTAAAATATTAGGATCAGAAACAGATTCCCAGCTCCGTATTAGATTTTATACATAAAAAATATTAGAATATAATAAAACACCCCCTCCCCCCATAATTTGAATGATAGAATTAGTAAATATTACAGGCAAAACTTGTCAGAAGTTTCACTCTGAGTTTCAGTTTTCATATTTCATCCCTTTTTTGGGAAAGAAATTAAATCATGCTTGGTTTAGTAACAAGCCGGTGAACTAAAACACTTCTTGAACAGTAGAAAAAAATAAATATATGTCATTCAGCGTTTGGTTCAAATAGAATTGCTTGCCAACCATCAGGGTTTTTTTGAAAAAACAGCAGCCACACGTGACTATGGGCCTGAAGTGTCCAATATAGGATGTGGAAGTGACAAGAATTGAAATCTGTGGTGGACCATTGCATTTCTTGATGGTAGGAGACGGTGAGTCTTCATAATTCTCTCCCTTAGTCCCCTGCCTCATGCACATTCATTATTCATTCTCATATCATATACTGAAACTTTGAATAGGTGTCAAAGATTTCACTAGAATATTTCAACTTTCAGCCTTTGCATGTAAACTGAGATGATCTGCATAACCCGTTTAATACCAAATGAAATAGAAAAAAAAGAAAAATTTTATTATAGCCAATTGTTTTCCATGTGTCCTGAAAGTTTTGTGTCCAGTGTATAGAAAGCGCAATGTAATGGAATATGAAGACTTTACCTGAGCCAGCAGTGTGTCCGGGTGGCCAAGAAGGCCAGTGGCATCTTGGCCTCTCTCAAGAATAGTGCAGGACCAGGAAGTGATTATTCCCCTGTACTCAGCACTGGTGAAGCCATACCTGGAGTGCTGCGTTCAGTTCTGGGCTGCTCACTTTGAAAAGGACATTGAGGTGCTGGAGTGTGTCCAGAAAAAGGCAACGAGGTTTATGAGGGGTCTAGGAAACATGTCACATAAGGAGCAGCTGATGGAGCTGAGCTTTATTGGTCTAGAGAAGAGCATGCTCAGGGGCAACTTCATTATGCCCTACCTGAGAGCAGTACCTGGGAGGAGGTTGTAGCGAGATAGGGGCCGGTCTCTTCTGTTGTGTCTGCAGTGACAGGACCAGAGGAGATGGTCTTAAGCTGTGAGAGGGGACATTCAGATTAGATATCAGAAAAAAATATTCACTGTTAGGGTGGTCAGGCACTGGAATACATTGCCCAAAGAGATGGTGGAGCCACCATCGCTGGAAGTGTTTTAAGACGTGTCTGGGTGATCTGGTTTAGTGGTTTAGGATGATAGTGCTGAGTTTACAGTGGTAGTGACGGTTGGACTTGAGGATCTTACAGAACTCTTTCAATCTTGATGATTCTATGATACTGAGAAATACATTAGCTCTTACACATAGTTATTTTTAGATCTGCATCCATTATACATTAGCAAAATGATGATGTTTTAATCATTGGGTCACCTCTGATAATCTGTTATTTTTGTTTAAAATACCCTCTTACTCATTATGTTGCACACAGTAAAATACACTGAGTTTAATAACAGCTGTTTATTTTTTATAGCTTTTTCTTTTCACAAAATATGAATACAAAAGTTTCTATTATATTCTAGATTTAATTTAACCCACTGTGGCTGAAAGACTAGAACATAAGTGAAATAGAGATAAAAGACATTCTGAAGGGAATAAAAAACCCTCAGCACTGCCCCCACACTCACTAAATTGTACAAACAAGAAGATATTTCTATCTAGTCCTTAATCCATAGTATCAGAGCAACAAACTCTATGATATTACTTTAGTTTTTTCCTGTCAGGAGCTTTACTCCTGAAGCAAACTGGCTGTAGCAACCAGGTGGATCCTTTTTATCTTGAGAAAGATTCTTTAACTGGCTTCAAGCAAATTGTATTCATACTTTTCCTCAGTTCTCTTGTTCTGCACAGAGCCTCACCCATGGGAGACCATTCTCCATGAATCTCTCCAGTGTGAGTAATTCCTATGGGTTGCATTTGTTTATGAACTACTTCAGCCTCTACTTGTCCCCCACAGGGTGACAAGTCCTGCCAGCAAACCTGCTCCATGGTGAGTTCCTCTCTCCACAGGGTCATAGCTCCTGCCAGGAGCTTGCTCCAGAGAGGGTTTCCCACAGGTTCTCAGCCTCCTTTGGGAACATCCTTTTGCTTTGGTGTGGGGTCCTCCAGGGGCTGCAGGTGGTTCTCTGCTCCACTGCGCACGTCCATGGGCTGCAGGGGCACAGCTGCCACTCCATGGTATGCGCGTCGGGCTGGAGGGGAATCTCTGCTCTGGTGCCTGGAGAACCTCCTCCCTCTCCTTTCTCACCAATCTTGGTCTCTGCAGTGCAGTTTCTTTCACATATTCTCAATCTTTTCTCTATCTCCAGATGCACTATCCCAGAGGGTCCACCCCCACCACTGATGGGCTCATCCTGGATGAACAGCAGGTCTGTCTTGGAGTCAACTGGCATTGGTTCTGTTGTACATATGAGAAGTTTCCAGTAGCTTCTCACAAAAAGCAACCTTCATCTCACCCACTACCAAAACTTTGCCGTGGAAACCCAATACACTTTCAAACAGTTACCTGTTTCTTCACTTTTGTCTATAAAAAAAAAATTTAATTGCTTCATTAGAACTGCATAAGAATTATTTTAGGAAATATTACTAATAGACTCATCCAATCTAGCTAGGAATCTCCTAGAGTTCACTGGAATAGAATTTTCCACTTTTTTAATTTAACAAAATTCTGATGAGAATGTGTAGATGGGTAAAAAGTGATTTTTATAGATACTAAGAAACTCTTGCTCTCTCATTGGTAATGAATCACATTGTGAAGAAGACCTGAAGAATTGCAAATTATAGAGAGTGAGAAAAGGAAAGAAAGGTTAGAAGCAGCATGAATTTAAACACAAGAAATGTTAAACTCTATAAAAAGAAATACTCATGTCTTAAAAGTGCATGAATAGCCAAAGGGAAAAGTTCAAGCTGTGTCAGAATATGCCCTGTATTCTGTATATTCTTTGTGTAGTCAGACATAGGAATAAGTTAAAGAAAAAAGGGAGAGGGAAAAAAATGTTCTTTTCTGTTTACTTGCAGTTGTAATATCAGGCATAATAAAGACAGCCTTAAATGGAGTTCACTAACATTAACAGAAACAAATTTAATTTATTATTGCAAGTATCATTTTATTCTGTGCATTGGTTTTGCATGGCTCGGTTTTGATGGGGGGGAGCTACAGGGGTGGCTTCTGTGAGAAGCTGCTGGAAGCTTCCACCACGTCTGGCACAGCCAATCCCTCGTGGCTCCAAAGATGGATGTGGCACTGGCCAAGGCTGGGCCAATTAGAAATGGTAGTAAAACCTCTGTGATAAGTGATGTAAGAAGAAAGAAAAACAAA
>VYXC01000150.1:14528-74338 GCA_013397175.1 Platysteira castanea
TCCTCTCCCTGAGCAGCAGGAGAAGCCTTGGGTGATGAACTGACCATAACCCCCATTCTCTGCCTCCTTGTGCTGCTGGAGTAGGGGATAGAGCTAAAAGGAGGGAGGGGTGGGGGAAAGGTGTTTTCAAGGTTTTTTTTTACTTCTCGTTGTCCTGCTCGGATTTTGTTAGTGTAATAAATTCACTTTATATCACTAAGTTGAGCCTGTTTTGCCCATGACAGTATTTGATGAGTGACTTCTCCTGGTCCTTAACCCATGAACATTAAATTCATTAAATTTTGTCTCCTCTGTCCTGCTGCAGAGAGGAGTGAGTAAGTGGCTTTCATGGGTGCCTGGCATTTGGTCAACGTCAACCCATGACACCCAGTGGAGGTGCCCCCCTGGGGGACGGGCCCTGGAGTTGAGGCATGGTCTACAGGGTTTCCAGGCGCCTTGATGTTATCCTGTTCCTTATTGGTTATAGGTGTTTTCCCCGCCCCGAAAACTGTGGTTGTCCCATGATCCCTGGGTCTTTGGAGTTCAGTCCGTGCCTGACCTGGTGGCCATGCGGCCGGTCTGTATCTCTCCTGGCTGCCATGCGGTCAGAGAAATAAAACATCCATGAATATCTACCAAAAATATTGTTCCTGATTCTTTCTACGGACAAAGCTGCCTTCAGAGATGGTTGCAGGCTTTACCTCACTTCAACAACACCCTATTTGATTAATATGCAACAAATTTTTTCACGTATCAGATCATGAAAATTATGGGAACTCAAAAGTGGTTTTATAACTACATTCTGACACTTTCCTTTTTGTTTACAATTTGCCCAGTGTTTTTTGTTGGTTTTTTTTTTTTTTGTTGTAGTGCTTCAATAAATCAAAGAAACTCTGGCTGAAAGAGTTTTTAGGTAAACAAGAAGGAAAAAAACTCCCAAACAATCTGGAACGAATGTCAGTGCAGTGCTGTTGATAAGAACAACCTGCTCTTGGCAAAGTTAGATTCATGTTTTTTTCATTGTTTAGAATAATTCATCTAAGTTTTCTAGTACTTAGAATATCAACTGGATTTTCTTGGGCTGACCCCCTGTATAGGGGTGAATGCTTGCCTACACAAAACAAAATTTCACTTTGACTCTGGATAACTATGTCTTAGTATTTTTCTTCCAAAGCTGAAAAACTTTTGACCAAATTCATCAAACCAAGTCATGATTTTGGGAGCATTGCTAACATCATAAGTGTCTCCAAATCTACACAAGAAATAAGCAACAAGCAAGGAGACAAGTTGAACAAAACTACTTTATGGAAGAGAAGTGCTGTATAATAGATCCTGCAGTTCTTTTCTTCTTACTACACAGACCGGGGAAATGGAGCACTAATTCTCCTATTTATTTTTTGTTTGATCCTTTGTGTGTTTGTTTTTCTTCACGTCTGGGTTTTCCACCAAAAGAAGCTAGAATTGTAAGGGGACAGAGCACTCAATTTCTTGAGACAACCAAGATGCTTCTGGGGATCGGAAACTGGCATAATCATCTGCACGGACACAACCTTTCAGATCTTGCTGTCATTCACCTCAAATTTTTCATTATAGTATCTGCCTTACTGTGAGTGAAATTCACTCAAGATGTCCTGGAAAGCCAACTGTAGCATGCAAGTTCAAAAGCATATCTAATACAAATGGAAAAGCATTTTCAATAGCATTTTGCCATTTCCAATAGCAGTATTTCTGCAATTAATACATATTGTAGGAAATGTCCTTGTAATGGCATGAAGGAGCTTAAAGCATAGCGAAGTGTGATTTGATTTATTTGAGCACTATTCCAAGCATATAGTCTGTACTAGTTGTATGGCCTGCATATCTACTGCAGCATATACAACCATCCAGGTGGCACATGCCTTGTTGTAATGAATTATAATTAATATTGTAATGAAAGATAAGAAATGTCACATTCCGTAGGTGAATTTGCTTTGCTAGAAGAAAATCTCTGGATATATGTGGCTTACATGGGGTTTGCACTTTATTCAGATGGACCAATTCAGATAGAAATATTTTATCCTTCAACTTCAAAACATGTCCTTTGCTTATCAGTATCAATTTACAGGTCAAGATTCATCTTGCTTGATTGCCTGCTGCAATATAGGAGTAAAATTGGCGTCTTTACTGGCAGGCTTTGACAAATGAAGTGATTATAGTCTTGACAGAGCATTGTGGATCTGTTGTTGATGTGGGAGATTTTGTGCTCTGGGACTACCAAAACAGCATTTTAAAACCAGTCACTTTACTCCAAAATGTTCCATCTAACTACACTGTAAAGATAGTTCTATTAAACAGAAAATTATAATGTCAGAGGAAGTATAAGATTTTATACAGAAGCCTTTCAATAACTTGTGTATTTTACTGCAATCATTTACTTCTATTCATCTTCTTGAAAAGATTTTCAGATAATTATCTATAAACAATATATTTTAAAACTTGAAAACAAAAATTCTGTTAGTCATTGTGAATCATATAGTGTAGCTAGTGATGAGATTATACATTTATATGAGAGCAGGAAAGACTTCTATGGTTTCTATAAAGAGAGAAGTAAATGAATGAGGGAAGGAAGAATAAATACAGTCATTTTAAATTGCTCTACAGAAAGGACTATCAAAACAGACTGGAAATAACTGGAGTTCAAATGTTAAGATTGGATATGATATTAATACAGGTTTTGAAACCAATAACTGTTGTGCTGTAAGTCAGAATTAAAAAATATGATTGAGAGTTGTATGATAATTGAAAAAAAGATACCATTTGCTGAATGTAAAAGGTTGGGTGTTGCGGTGGCTAAGTCCACATTACACCCCCCATGTTACTACAAAGTGGTCTCTCCCCACAGCACTGTGCCAGAAAGTTCTCCCTTTATCGAGACCCCACTGGCCCCTGGCCCTCTCCCCCTCCCCTCCCCTCTCCCACTGACCTCTGTTGTCACTCAGCCTTGCCTCTACCCTCAGGCCTCAGACTATTGGCTTCTGATGCTCTGCCCACCCCTGGGACCCTCAGGGATAAAAACTACGCATGGGCTTTTGTTCTGTGTTCTTTGGCTCCGTTCCCTTCCAGTGTGTTGATTCCAATAAACGCCTCAGAATTGCACGCAGAGAACCCCTCTCGCCTTTTCGTCTCCGATTTGCGCATAGACCGTGTGTGTGAGTAGCTGCTCGCAGCCACCTGCGGGGCTGGGATCGTGTGCACGCGTGGGTGCTGGCAGAGCACCACCCAAGCATTTCCACCAGGGACCCTATGGAAAAAATGTGGCATCGATCCACCAACACCATCACCGCGAAAGTTGGGTATTTTTTTCTTTTCTATGTGACAGATCTTCCAGGAAGATTTTGGACTTCTCAGTTGTAGTCTTTCCAAACACAGAATACAGGAAAAGTAGAATAGCTTGTTAGCCTGCCAGATTACATTTATTTACTGAAAAAGAAGAAATGCAGAGTAACACTAGATATTATATCGTGTTGACTGGTTAGACGTGTTTTTAGAGACAATTTAGACGTTTTGATAAGAGATCCTCAAGTTAGATTGCATCATTACAAGAAATGTATTTTCTGTTCTTTGTGCATGAACTGGTACAAAACTCTTTCTTGGTAACTTCTAGGACAAGAGAAAATGGCCTCAAGTTGCACTGGTGGAGGTTTAAATTGGACATTTGGAAAAAATTCTCCACTTAAAGGGTTGCCAAGCCCTAGCACAGGCTGCCCAGGAAAGTGGTTGAATCACCATCCCTGGAGGTATGTAAAGATGTTCAGTGGTGGACTTGGCATTGCTGGGTTAATGGTTGGACTTGACGATGTTAGAGGTCTTTTCCAACCTAAATAATTCATGATTCAATGGTCTCATCTGGAAGTATAAGTTATTTGCATAATAGCACTGAGGATTTTATTTTTCTAGAGCTCTCTGAGGAAGGTTGACAGCACCTGCTATGCTGTAGATCTGCCAGAGGAAAACGTCGTCAATTCTAACATGGTGCTGCAATAAAAGACCAAGGTAGCCATGGTCCCTGAAGCCCAAGAAGCCAAAAAAGCCGAATTAATTTTGAGATATCTTCAGACAATGAGAGTTGCAACATCATTAGATTACCTTTAGTAACTATCATTAAAAGAAAACAACAAAACCATTTGTTAGGTCACATTAGGTTACTGCCATCAATGATCATAATAATACATTTGAATTGCCTTGGCCATTATTTTTTAAACGAATCTCCTGCTTTATGAAATATTCTGGATTATTCAATACAGAAAAGATAGGCAAATAAATACCTCTTTTTACATTATCATTAGTCAAATGATTATTTTCTGAATTTCAGTATGATACTTGCTATTAAGGATAATTTAAACTCTTTTATCAATTTTTTACTTTATTCAGTTTTGCATAAAAAATTTAGTTTAAATATATATGACAATTTTAAACTAACAAAATATTTGTAATTTCCAAATAATATATAATTTTATTTTAATAAGAAAGTCATATCATACTGATATATAATTGCCCTTAATTACCCTTTGAGAAAATATTTTATGGGAATTATTTTTTTGCAATTGATTTTTTTGCTGATTGGCCTAAAATGATGCAATGAAATTTTTCAGTAGTTCTGAAAGTCATCTTAGTCACCTTCCCAAGTCCCTCTAATAATTTTTTAAACAGAGTTAGAATACCTCAAACCACAGAAAACCTGTATATTGGGGTTTGTTAAAGAAGCATGGAGATTAGAGTTATTACCCTGCTAGAATATCACTCACACTCCCTTGCTTGCTCCCCTTAGCATTACAGTTGGTAGGTCTCAGCCTCTCATCCTAGCAGGGAAATCTCACCTAGCCAAAGAGGGCTGTCCCCAAAGTTGTGTTGGATTGTCACTCCTTGGAGTCACCAGTCTTGGGTGTTACCAGCCAGTCCCCCAGATTCCCCCTCTATTTATCCATATGTATCTTACCCAATTTCACACATTTCCTCCATCTCCAGGATCTTTTCTCCAGCCAGTAGCTTCACCACTGAAGCTAGTAGCTTCTTTTCCTTCTATGTCCCCTCTTTCCAGGGCCTCTTCTTTTTGGTGAACACTTC
This sequence comes from Platysteira castanea, assembly GCA_013397175.1. Taxonomy (NCBI): domain Eukaryota; kingdom Metazoa; phylum Chordata; class Aves; order Passeriformes; genus Platysteira; species Platysteira castanea. The sequence goes on from VYXC01000150.1 coordinate 19,611, forward strand.
TCTTAGGCTTTTGTCCCTGGTTTTCCCAATCTATCCAGGCAGTTTTTAAGTGCATAGACACAATGCATGAGCAGTTTCCCAAGTGGTGTTTCTGATGCATGTATCTTTATTATGTGAAGGATTCAGGAAAAGATCCTTGATTTGTCATTATTTATATAGTTTTTCCTAAACCCAGACTTTGTGAATTTTTAGGGGGAAAGGAGAGAAGTCCTGCACCTAGGGAGGAATATCCCTATACAACAATATAGGCTGGGTGGCAGTTGTATGGAAAGTAGATTATCGGAAAAGACCCAGAGGTCCCAGTGAACACCATGTTGAACATGAGCAAGCAAAGTACCCTCGCAGCCAAGAAGACTCATGGGATCCTGGGCTCTGTTAGGAAAAGTGTAGTCATTGGGTTGAATGAGGTGATCCTTTCCCTCTTCTCCGCACAGGTAAGGCCACACCTGGAGTACTGTGTCCAGTTCTGGGATCCTCAGTATGAGACAGGCCCATAGGAGAGAGTCCAACCACCAAGATGATTAAGGCACTGCAGCATCTCTCATATGATGAAAGATTGAGAAAGCTAGGACTGCTCAGCCTGGAGAAGAGAAGGCTTTGGGGGAGGACCTTATAAATACTTGGAGGGAGGGTGCAAAGAAGATGGAGCCAGGCTTTTCTCAGTGGTGTTCAGTGACAGCAAAGGGCATACACTGGAACACAGGAAGTTCCCTCTGAACATCAGAAAATGCAATGGCAGTGACTGATCTCGTACATAGGTTAACTAGGGAGGGTGTGGAGTTTCCCTCCTTTGAGGTATCCAAAAGCCATCTGGACAATCAACTCTACATGGTCTTACTTTAGAAGAGGAGTTGGACAGGATGACCTTCAGAGGTCCCTTTCCCCGTCAGTATTTTGTGGCTCTATGATTCTGTGACTTTACATAATGGCTATGTGTCTAAAGGTTAGTCTATTTTAATTTGAAAAAGAAAAGGAATGTTGCATTTTTTGTCAAAAAAAGGAGAATAAAAATACTGCAGAAAACAATTCTGAAGCCTTAAGGACAAAAACAGCAAGGACTTTTTTTAGGTTTACTGATTCTTACAAAGTTTTTGAAAAATTGTCAAATCAACATTTTAAAATAGAAGCTGCTGAGATTAAAGGAGAATATTTTATCTTCCCTAATTTACAAACTTGTTTCAAGAATCTCAGAATTCATTTGTAAATTTTTGAAAGAGCTATGTATCACTAAAGAGAGAGACAGAGTGAGAATATTAGGACTGTTTAAGTAATTATATCTGATTAAATTAGAGGGTGAAAAAATTTCAAAAATTTACCACTCATGTTGGAAGGAAAACAAACAAATCAAAGTCTCATGCATACAGCCTTGGAGAGATAAAACTGAAGTGTTCACTCTGAAGCATATTTCATTATTGACAAGACACTGTAGGAAACAGGAGGAAATTACTGAGACCCTATGCCTCCAGCATACCTTAGCTGGTATGATGAAGATGGAGAGGTAGGGTATGAAACTGTAACTTGAGTTTTAAAACAGACTCTTGACTCTGTGTGACGAATATTACAGATGATCCCTGAACACTGCATTACTGGCCTAATTAGTAATTCTAAGGAGAAATTGTATCCTACAGGCAAAGTCTCCCTGATTGAGAGGCTCCCATGAAATTCAACATTTTGATAATACGGTGTATTCTAGAAAATAACACTTTCCTTGGAAAGTTCCCAACTACCTACCTAAAACTTACACAGGAGATTTACTTTTTCAATTTGTTCCAGAAAAAAATAAACACAACAATACAAGAACTGCTTGAATTTGAGTATTTTTATCTTATATTTTCATACCTGAAAGAAATCAAAAGTCTAGAAAGGCCAGAATAATAAAAATTACCTAAAAAGAAGACAGGAGTCTTTGTCAGCCTCATGAATCATAGCTTGGAAGAAAATAAGGCAGTATTCTCAAATCTAAGTTATTTGTGTCTCTCTTTTCACTTGTCTGGAATTTTATTTTTTATTTTCATCTTACTGAATATAAAAAGTAGTCTTGTATGTGTAAATTGATATAATGCTTGCAAATTTTGAGACAGCAGTTAAGTAGGGTATGCAAATGTACTTAAGAAGAATGAAGATGTACACAATGCATAACCGCAGAGGGCATATTAAAAATAGCTATTGGAGTAGCCTTTTTTGTTCTATTTGCATTTCTTTTTTAAGCAGTGGGAAATTCCTTTCCACTTTTAGCAGGGAGGTTGGGCCTATGGCCATCCTATCCTGAGACAATGGATCCAGCCAGGAAATTCTTTCCCAGACATAAATTATTTCATGCCCTATTACTTCATAAAATCAGACACAACACTGAGATCTCTTCAGGAAAAGAAGCAGCATCTTTCTGCAGAAGTGTAGAAATAAGGCAAGTCTTTGCTGCCTGAATAAACATTATAGTTTGGAAAATCAATGAGTTAGAGTTTCATGAAGTTGTAAATTAACTTGCATTCAATATCCTGAATTTCTTTAAAAGGAAGATTCAAATACTGAAAAGTCTGTGAAGACAGCTCATTACTATTGATTTCTTAAAATCCAAAAGTTTCCTTTGAAGAATATTACTTGAAGAATTTTAAATTATTTCATTTCACTTTCTTCATTCATATTTATTTATCATTTATTTCTTCATACACGCATAGTCTTCCCGTAGAGATATGTATAGAAGAAGATAGAAGGCACAAAAGTACACTGCAAGGTTTTTGCTACTTTAGAGATGAGTAACGGATGAATTCTGAAAGTACAATTGCAACATTTTTCATAAAAATCAACAGAAGTCTTCAACTGTCAGTTGCTGAACTACAGGATTTAGTAGAATGGGTTAGGAGCCATCATCTGCTGACAGGTCATAACACCTTTTCTCTTCAGCTGCCAATATATTTTAGAGCTTTTATGTGCTGTAACATCTTCTGCAGAGTTGTCAAAACAATGCTAATGCTTGAGCACAGCTCAGGTCAAGTAATCTCTACCTCCTATCTTTGTCAAATGAGCCATACAGTCTGGCACAGATAAGAAATGTTGAAAAACTAAACCATAAAATATTTAGATGGGTGATGGGTATTTCTGAAGTGCCTCACTACCATCAACATAAAGGGAGCTCCTCCAGGCTGATCATTTCTCAGTACGCTGTTACCACTACAGTGAAAAGGCAAAGCTATCAGGTAAAATAATCCTGAAGCTCTTTTTCTGACACAGTTAAGCTGTACTTCTAAACAAGAAGCCAAAGGAGTAGAACAAATCTTCACTACTGTCTCAGTTTGAAAGACAGGTGTCTGCTTAAGGAGGGCAGCAGCCTCCCTTGGAATGGAAAAATGCAACTCGCCTCCCTCAGAATTTTTATAATTTTGAAATTAAGGGGTTTTTCAGGCAAAGATATGGGGAATAGGAATAACAGTTCTTTTACTTNCAGGAGATAATCCGGGAGCCAGTTACCTGTGAGTAATGCAGGAAGGCCTTGATGGGCCCATTGACAGAAAATAGTCCAGAGGGAGGAGGCGGGGAGCACCACCCTACCTGGTCTCAGCAGCTCATGAAAATGGTAAAAGAATATTTTTTGGGACCCATCTTACACTATAACCTATGACAACTACTCTGTTGCAATAAATTCCCTCTCTCCTCCAGCCTTTGGCAGCTTTCACACCTGTATTACATAAAAATGATTGAGTTCAGCTTTCATCCAAGATTTTGTCTAATCACCTTCCCAAAGGGATTTGTATCTGTGACCATCCTAGCATCCTGAAAAAGAAATTCTGGGTTTCTGAATCAATTAATTATGTTCACAAAATTGTTCTTTCTATGTGGTAAGACATCAAACTACAGTTGAAATCTAGAATGATTTAACAATTATCTCATTGGACATTGTTGTATGATTCAGTATACAAACTTTTTTTTTTGTGAGCTGTAGTTGAAAAAGCACTTAGGTGTGTATAAGGTTTGAAGAAACAGTATGAACTTCCTATAAGTGGTTTTGCTCAATATGCATAGATGTTCCCTATATTCTTTAGTTTTCTGTTTTCTAAAAGCAATTCTACATACCTGCAAAGCAAGAAAATAAAGTTTCCATCTCTAGAGACTTTAATATCTCCACAGTATAAGTGTAAATGGATCTGATTCCTTCAAGCCTGTTTGCTCAGCTACCTAACCAAATAATAATTCTGATTAAAGAACTTGCAACAAAGAAGAGTTTTGGTGGGTTTGGGTTTTTTTTCTTTTTTGAAAAAATATCAATTTCCTGAAGAGCAAATATCTAGCCAGAAGTTAGTTTGTGGTCAACAAGAGAAAGACCTAATAGACTGCCAAAGATTCTAAGGGTTAAGGCAGCCATTAGTTGCAGGAAGATGAAGTTTTTGGTAGTTTTTCACTCTGTTGAACTCCCCATTCTCCAGTAAACATCTGAAATATTTCACTACTTATTGTTTGCTGTATTTTGGTAATTTTTCTACTGATACGAGTCATATGATGGATGTAAAACCAATAATTTTAGGAATGCAGAAAACTGTGGTTGCATTCCAATACCTGTTGATAAATAGTAAAATGTTTTGTAGGATGTGTATTTATGATAATGGATGTATTTCCCTACGCATTTCTTCAGCTTCTCATTTAATCAGCAAAACAATTGTGTGAATTCCCCATATGAGGATTTGAAAAATATTTTGTAAGATAAATTCAAAATTATTATCATATATGCATGTGTGTGTGTGTACATAAAATTGTTGTAAATTACAGTCCATGCTAATCACAACAAATAGAAATTATGAAGCTGATTTCATTTCTCCGTGCATATATACATATAAGTGTGCATATATATATGCACATGGAAGAATGTGTTGTGTTTAAGTGTAAATCCTTAAGACCTTTTCATTGTAGTAGGGCTAAATAATCTGCTGAAAAGCATTTTTTTCAATGGAGTTCTTATTCATTATCTTATTACTGATTTTTTTGAAGAATAAGATCTGTTCCTAAAGCATGACTAAAACATTAGGAAAAATGATAAATTTTGAATGAATACATTGTTCAGGATGCTTATGTCCTTTCAAAGTTAATGAATGAAAATCAATCCATGGTCCATTGTTGAGTAGCTATTTTCCACCCCCAGCTGAGCTGCAAATACTTTAGTCAGTAATAATATGAAGACCAATAACATTTTTAAGTGTTAAATCAGACAAGCAGATTTTCAATATAGCCTCAAAGCTAGAGAGTGATATTTTACAACTGAAAGAAAAAACTCCCTTCCAGGCCTAGAAATCTCCTGAGTCAAGGAAAAAGACATGGGTTTAGGACTAAAAGGTCAAGAGAATGGATGCTGACAGTCTTAACAGCTGAGTTGGATTTCTCAGTTGGATATTACAACCCCAAATTAAATGACATTTGGTGGCATTTTTTTTAGTTTGTTTTTCTTACAAGACTAAATTTACTCTTTAAATTAAAAGTATAAATTAGAAATGCTTAATAATATTAAATACGAGCTATTCTGTTGTCCACTTATGTGGAACTAGCAAAAATGTTTAAATTCTTTGAATAGGCCATGAAATAAGAACTGGTTAAAAAATATTGACTGAAATGCAATATTTCAGGAAAATACTAAATCATATCAATATTTCATACGGAAATCAAGAAACCAAATAATTTGGTTTCCTAAGTCTTCCAAATAAATTTAGAGTGATTTTCCCAGGCTCCTACAACTCATTTTACAAATTTCTGCTGCTCATCTGCTGAGTTGTTTGTCTCGCCAATCCTGTGCACACCACAGCTGTTCTTCCTGCAAACCAGCCAAAAAGACCACAACATCGGTGAGCAAAGCAGCCTTCTCAGATGACCTAGAACAGAGGTCCCAGGGAAGCCAACAGCAGCATACCCAGGTGTCAGGGCACCAGCTTGAACAGGTTTGCAGGCCAATATTTAGTTAAATGCATTTCACAGGTGAGGGTTTCAAGGTCTCTTTAGCAACTCGCTCTTTTTTCTCCTGGTCTGCAGATTTGACTAAGCATCTCCCAAGCTTTCTGGATGGCTAGAGCAACTCCTTTCTGACATAGCTGTCCACCTCATTGCCAGGCTCATTGGACTATTGACATCCGAAAAGGTAGAAATCGTTTTCCTGGAAGTAGCTACATTCTATTAGCAGCTCTGGAAACTACAATCCAATGCTCCCCTTGCTGACTCAAAGAGCTCACTTAGCTAATGTGTGCTGGTTTGCAGAAACATTGTAAGAAAGTAATTTATTAAAGAACAGTTGGAGAAATTTGGAAACTCAGTGCAATCCTGTGAGATTTCAGTTCCACTAAATAAAACCCAATACTTTTTAACTTTTCATGTTTTGAAGGCGGTTGCAGCCATTTGTAAATGTTACACATGTTTTGCAGGTCAGACATTTTGTTTCTTAGGCAGCTTATGCAAGCAAAAACTTATTAATATCTTTGCAGAGCTATCCTTGGGGGAAAAAAAAAGAAAAAGTAGGATAATTCAAAATTACAGCCTTTTTTCTTTAGTATAAATTATGTAATTAGCTGCTTGAGCTGGTGAGAGTTACTTATTTTTCAGTAGATTCACTTAATGATAATTCTGCTCCTTTTTAGGAGTCATTCTGGTACGGATTAAGATAAACATCCTAATCCTTGCATTTATATTTTCTTTCACCCTCTTTTAGACAAAGTTTTTGTCTAAGACTCTTGCTCTCGACACTAAGTAGGATTTACTGTCACTAATACTGGTTACCACTGTGTGGTTACTGACGCTTTTCCTCTCCCCCATGGGATGCCAAACTGCTGGATATTACAATTTTATGCCTGGGGTCTCAGAAGCATTAGCTATACTACTCAGACTGTGCAGCCTGAAGTCTGGTGCACTCCAGGTCTTAGGTCTTAAGCACCTATATCGCTATATTTAATTAGTTGTCTGAACTCTGTTTGCCTGCTATCCTAACCTACTTCTTTATCTGCTATGCTTGGTATTGTAACGGCGTTCTGGGAGAGACACCAAGCTGCTCTATTTAGCTATCACTAATAATAAGGTGGTTTCTACAGCCAGACAGATGTATCTAGGGAACATAAACATCTGCTCAAGGGTTTTGATAAGCTCAGCACCTCTTTCCCTATATTGATTGTGACTACAGATAGCATGTGCTGAGATGAGAACACTATGCCAAATAATTTGTCCCAGAGCTCATAGAAGATACAAGTGCAAGATTCATCTTATTGTTTGTAAATTAAAGTCTTAATTACTAAAGTATCTTTCCACTTTGCCTCTGTATTGTTTCCAGTCTTTGTGTTCTCTTGCTAGCCCTTATAACTTCCTACTTCTTCAACAAAGTGTACTCAATTTAAAGAGACAATAACTTCCTTAGAGTGTTTAGAGTCATTAATTAAACACTTTCAATGATTATTGGAACATGGTAAGGCTATTAATCTTTAAACTTGTAAAAGTATGCATATGCCTAGTTAGTTTCCCAGGATACAGTTAGTTTTCATTGTTCCAAACTCACTTGTTTAATTCATTCACTGCTTTACTGACATGTAGCAATGGTCACAGACAGAAACTTCAACAATCCCCTTGCCTCTTAGATGTGAATATATTGGTGTGTACTTCTGCCTGTGAAGAGTAATTTTCTAGCAGAATATGTATGCTTTAGTGCAAAAACTTAGGTGGCAAAAACCCCCACAATATCCAGAACAGGATAATGTAGCAAATATCCCAAATTTCATTTTTATCTACTATTCAAGCATGTGCCAAAATATTTTTTTTTGTCTTAATGGGGTTTTTTAAACAATAAAAAACACTGTGTAGTGTGGGATCCGGGCGGTGTTCTGGTGGAGTGCTACTACCTCCCGAACTGACTCCAAGAGAAAGTCGCTCGGCAGACACTGCATTCACACAGACACACACACACTCCGGACAGCTTCTCGACAGGTCAACGGCAAAGAGGCAGGAAGGGTCTTTGTGTGGAATTCCACGGCACAGGTTTATTTGAGCCCCATGTATGAAGGGCACCAGGGACCAAAGATATCAAGGAATGGGGAGTTCCCAGTTATATACAGGGATGGGGAAAGCATCAGGGACAGGGGTGGTACATAGGTGGGACCTTGACATATAAGGGAAAAAGGGGCAGGGAAATCAATGGGCCAGTCAGGGAAACAGAACTGGGGTACATTGGCATGGCAGAACAAAGCATCCTGGGAGGCCTCACCCTAACCTGGGGAGATCTCTTGGGGTCTGTCCCTTTAGGGGACTCTCTCATTCCCTGATTGGCTTATTCACTGGCTCCCACAGTGTAGCTGTCAGAAAAATAAACTGTGAGTAAATCTAGGTAGGAGAAATAAGATCCGTTAATGTAAGAAATACTTTCTTTGCTACAAAATTTTCCACATTTGAAGTACACTTAAAAAATCGAATCAAAGCAAAACAAACAAACAAAAAGGAGAAAATTTGCACATGTGCTTTACAATATATACATATTTCTATAGATTTTCACTTAAAACAAATATAAAATAATTTGTCCCAGAAATTATATAAATTTCTCCCCAGAAAATCCCTTTTACTTTTTTTTTAATCATTATGAAATTCAATTTTTCCTCTTTTCCAGTTACCTGTGACCTCTCCTAACTAAACTAAATGTCCATTTAGACAAAGTTCATTCTTGCTAATGACATCTGTAAGCCTTCCCTTGTCCACTGCTTCACAGAAGGCCACTCAGTTGGTCAGATAGGACTTGCCCTTTGTGAAGCCGTGTTGGCTGTCTCGAATCACCTCCCTGTTCTCTGTGTGCCTTAGCACAGCTTCTAGGAGAATCTTTTCCATGATCTTCTCAGGCACAGAGGTGAGGCAGACAGGTCAATAGTTCTGAGAATCTTCCTTTCAGCCCTTTGTAAAGATGGATACAATGTTTTCATCCTAAAATATTATTGAAAGAAACTATGATGAGTGGCATGAATTTTATGATGCTAATTTTATTCTTGCTCATAAAGGGAAAGGTTATCGATTGAGTAAGTTTATTAATGTAGTACTTAATCCTCTCAAAATCAACATATTAAACCTGGTCCTGGATGAAGATTAACACAGTTTACTCCGTCAAGATTCTGTTTCCTTAACATATGAAGTAATTTCACTGCTTTGAGCAATAGTAATTAATTACAGCACACCTAAATGTCACTGTCATATACAATAGATTCATATTATTAAAAACAGGTATCTAGATGGTATAGATCTTTTAAATCACAGTATTTCTTGTTTAAGGTAATGTCCCATCACTAACTCTCATAAGAACACACCACTGCAGCCTCAATTGGTTTAATCTTTTGTATAAAGGAAGCATTTTGCCTAATCTTGAGAAGTCTCTCTTGAACAGAAGTTACAAATCTTCCAACAAAATTATTTTACTTTTTATGAAACTCTGCAGATATTAATGAGACTGACACACACTCCATTCAGAAAGAATAAGTAGAATCATAGAATCATAGAATCATAGAATCATAGAATCATAGAATGGCTTGGGTTGGAAGATCATTTAGTTCCAACACCCCTGCCATGAGTGGGGACACGTTCCACTAGACCAAGTTGCTCAAAGCCTCATCCAGCCTGTCCATGAATGNGGATCCTAACATCTAATCTAATTGTACTCTCTTTCAATTTGAAGTTTGTGCCTTGTGCTATCACTACAGTTCCTGATGAAGAGTCCCTCTCTGGCTCCCCTATACACCCCCTTCAGATACTGGAAGGTGCTGTGAGGTCTCCACAGAACCTTCTCTTCTTCAGGCTGAGCAGCCCCAAGTTTCTCAGCCTGTATTCACAGCATGGCTGGTCTTGTCACCTTATCATCTTCGTGGCCCTCCTCTGGATTTGCTGCAGCAGTTCCATGTTCTTCTTATGTTGGGGACACCAGAGCTGGATGCAGCACTCCAGGTGGGGTGTCACAAAAGCAGAGTAGAGGGGCAGAATCATGTCCCCTGTTGGCCATGTTCCTTTTGATGTAGCCCAGAATACAGTTGGCTTTCTGGGCTGCAAGTGCACATTGCCAGCTCACATCACTTTTCATCAACCAGAAGACCACTAAGAAACTAAAAGTCAGACACAGTAACAATTCTATGACCCTGGGTCACAAATTGAGCTGCTGAAGGACAAAACATATGGGGTACCTAGCAGCACTTGAACACTTTCAGATCACTAAGAAAGGTGTTAATCACTCAAGATAAAATATAAAAGTACAGGCTCCATTTTTCTTGCCTTACTTTGAAAAATATAGGTAAGGGTGTAGAAATATTTGGGTTTATATCCTATCTAATAGTAAAATACATTAGTTTTATTTGATATTATAATACTATTCAGTATCTGCAGTGTTGTAGTTGAGGAGAAAACTGATTTCATTGTACTTCTTTTCATCTTAGATGCTTGGATGGTTTCCTTGCCAGGTTTTATTTTTCCTCGTGCAGATGCAAATTATTTTTTCAAAATGAGTTTGACAAATTTCCAGATCTGATTAGGAGTATTTTTAACAGGACTCCAATAAGAGTAAAATAAAACTCTTGAATAGAATGAATTGTAGGAATAATAAGGTCTAGTGCTGCACATTATAGGTGGATATCTACTCTTTACCAATCTCTCCATGTTTACAATTAACTAGACAAACAATGTAAAGAATCCTCTGGAATGGAAAATACAATTTTTTACAAAATTACTGATCCTCTATCAGAAATTAAATAATCATGACAGGTCACAAATAACAACATGCTTTGGACCTACGAGTAGAAATGCAATAACAGAGAAAACTGATTCCCCAGGTTCCCTTATGAGAAAGGGCAGAAGAACGGACAGAAAAACCCACAATGACATAAAGTTCTCTTCTTCAAAATTTTTCTAGGAAATGATGGAATTTGCTATATTACATCAGTGTCTTGTGCCTTGCTGGTTCCAAAGGACAGTGCACTATTGCTATCAGGACACACATCAGAAATCTCCTGGCCTAGAAGCTGTGTACAGATATAGGCAAGACTAATTCACTATCTTCCTTCCACAAGACAGATTCATTTCCTCTGATATCACAAATATTTTTTTGGTGTCAATCTCTACAAATTCTATATAATTCTGAGTACTACCTTTTGAAATGACAATATCCTAGTCTGAAAGAACTAAGATATTCTGGTTCTGATTACAATACTTCCTAAATATAAGAAAGCATGAGATATAGTGGGAGATACAGATGTTCATCACCCCTAAATGACAGCTCATGAAGTTGATTCAATTTACAGTGGAGGTTAACCTTCACCTGTGCTAGAGACAAGCTGAGTAAGTCTAAGTCACATTGACTACCCAACTAAATATCTGTTGACTTTAATGGGAGCTTAAACAGGTAGCTTACCTGCACATGTGGAAACATGGATTTTATTGTCTTAATGTTAAAATGAATTATCCCATTGTAGATGTCCCAAAATGGACTTCTGGAAAGGCAAGGAAAGAAAAAACATGGGCTGTTTTTTAACCTGGGATCACGTGATGATTAAGTGTAAAATTTAGAAACAGTCATGTAATTTATTTGTTCAATGCAACTATAATAACCTTTCATAATTTACTGTAATAGTACTGAATGCCACTTTGAATATTTGTCTTCAGCTTGCATTTTATTTTTTCATATGATAAACTAAAACATAGAAAGCTCATTTTTCAAAGCTGTTAAACTGAAACCATACTAGTAGCTCACAACAGATTTTGAGAGAGATTCTATATCTAAATGCCAATAATTTTCTCACTCTTTGAAACAGTAGTGAAACTAGTACAGGATGTCAAAGGAGAAGTATGGAAATGAGCGAAAATATATCCTCTGATGGCCTCTGTACTATTTTTATTTCTTCCTGCCAGGGGCTGCAATCAAACAATGCACAATGAATATTCATTATGGAGCTGAGTAATCGATTCTATTATTTGCTTTTATACACTTTACAAAACTAAGTTCAGAAGAGAAAGACACATCTGGTTGAGTGATGAAGCAATGTCTCTCTGACTCTTTCGCTTCCAGAATGCTGACAGAGACAGTATTCAGGAAATGAAACATTCCTCAAGAGTTCAAAAACTAACATGAAAGACCATTTTTGATGTTGTAAATAACTTAGAAAATTTTTTGCTGACAGCAATATAAATGTGCATATTTATGTTATCAAATGTATGATCCTTAATAATTTGCTTTAAGAGGGGATAGGTTTCACTCTATATGTGGAATATTCTGTATAAAATGCCCTGATTAACATCATCTTTGAGTTACTTTTATTTACACTTTCATGTTACTCTTATGAAACAGCTATCACTTTAATGATAATTGATACCAACTAAGTCTTGGGAGATTTATGAAAAAAAATTTTAGAAAAAGGCAGTATTAAAATTGTGTTTCAGTCTGCCAAGAAGCTGAAAGGCAGAAAGAGATAATTTTTTTTATTCCTACTGGTTGCATCACTGCTACCATGTGAATAACTTCTTCTTCATGTTCTTGTAGCTGTGAGCAAAACTGTCATGGGAAACAGTCTTAAACATTTTGCTTGTCCAAACGTACAAAAACTTCTCAAACTTTCTTTAACTTTACAGGTCTGATGGGAGTAGAAATCTTTCAAAATGTTATTTTCCACCTGTGTTCTCTAACTTTTAGAATATTAATCCAAATCCCAGTGTGCTTTTATTGCTGCAATGCCAGTGTCATTTTAAAAGCTTTCTGTTCAGCATGATTTTCACTTTATAGCTTCCCTCACTCTTTCATGTTATTCACATTAATAAAGGTAATTTATGTGGCTCCTTTGTTTAATAGAAAACAAGTATCATTTATTCATGATCTGTAATACTAAGATGGAACCTTATAAACTCACAACAAAAAAAAGCTGGTATTAACAAATATTTACACTAAAATTATTAGGTCATTCATAACAGTGCATGTAGAATTTGATTGGTATTTCTTCCTATAGCTAAGGCATCACAGAACATAATTAAGAATACTTAGAAACATCACCTCCATAATTTAAGAATGATTCATGATGTTCTTTGCTGACTGAAAACAACTTTTGAATATAAAGTCCTAATTTCTTCTTAATCAGCAAACAGTTCCACAACACATACACAATGATATAGACAGTTTTCAAGTTTGTCTCCTCATGAACTCACGTGCCTCTGTAGAAAAATCTAGAAAATAATTTTCTGAAAGAAGCAATTTAAAGAGTGATATGATTTTCAGAAGAAAATTAATTTTGTAGAATTAACCTTTGTTTTCCCATCACAGAAGTTTGTTTGCGTGTTTATTTTGCCCCTTTCTTTGAATGCAGACTACTCTTACATGTTCTTAACTTTGGCGGCAGTTAATTTGCAGATGTTTTCAAAATGTGAACAATGCAGTTTAACCAGTATTTCTCTGTAGGTTTGTCAATAGAATATATGAAAACGGTAGATAGGGAAGAAAGAAAATAGTCAACAGAGACTATATGCTCTAGGTTTATTGTATGGAGTGGGAGCTCTTTTTTTTAAAAAAGCAGGTTTTATGCTACTATTTCAAGCTTCTCTCCCATACCATCAGGGAAACACAAAAGCTATTGGAAATGCTGTCTTTTGAACAATGGCTAAATGCATTTAGAATTTAGTCCCAACAGGTAAGTAATAGGTATTTGAGCCTTCTCTCCCATTTTTTATAGAGGCAGTGAAATTGTGTGATCAAGAGCAAAAGTAGTCTTTAATAACATAATACAAAGGATGTAGGCAGTTTGGCTCAGTATCAGATAAACATTTACTCTGAGAATCCATGTAAATCCAAGGAATCACTGTTTGTGAGTCTTGGCCCTGGACGTGCTTAATCAGCCAGAATTTTCTATTAATGACTTCTGAATAGTCGTGACAAAACTAATTATTTTAAAGATGGGCAAAGAGTTTTGGCAGGAAAAGACGTGACATAGTCGTAAATAATATCTCTCCTTCTCAATATGCATCACTGCTGTAGTATGTGCAGTGCATACAAAAAAGGAATGGGTTATGCATTAAGTTCATCAAATAAGAATTCTAATGCCAGGTTTTTCACAGTTCTGAGGTCGTCTAGGTATTCTCAACAAGAAATTTATAGGATTGATCTCATTGTCTCATGTTTGGGGTTTTTTGCTTCTTTTGTGGCTGGATTTTTTGTTGGTGTTGTTTGGTTAGTTTTTAACTACAGTAGAGGTGAATTCAAGGAGAAGAAAAATGGTTTAGAGAATAAAGCACTGTTCAGGATTTGTTGCAAGACTATTACAGACTGTTCATCTTAGCTTTACCTCTCACTTGCGTCCAAAGTCTTCAAGGTCATCTTCTTTGCTTTCAAATACAACATAAATCAAATTATCAGCCTTGCTATACAGACACGTTCCTGAGGATTAAGAAAAGCATATGGATCATGTTCCTTAGGATTGTTTTCCTTAAATCCTCAATGATTTTACACCCAGCCTGTAGTTGAAGGTCATCAGCATTTACTTCATATTTTCTAGTCATATTTCAGATTTGAGGGGGGAGTAACCACTTAGTAAAAGGTAGAATTTGCACAGATTTGCAATTTATTGTGGTATCACTTGACATTTCCAAGCTATGGAATATTATACATCAAATAATAGCTATGATAAAAATTATTATGCAAAGAAGATTTTTTACAAGAAGCCACAAGTGCCCAGTTCCCTTTCTTGTATTTAAATTGTTATAACATGTTATTTCCTCTTTTGTAATGATAATGGGCATATAGCAATTTTCATGCTAGAATTAGAAAACATTTTAGAACTATACACAGTATATAATTGATGTGAGATAGTATAATGCTCTATGTAAAAACAAGGAAGCTTTTTGTAGGCTGGTATTTAGGTTCCAAGCTAACCAAAACCAAGGACTGCAATACTTATAGTACTGTCTTTTTGTATTTGTAGGTAGAAGAGCGTTGCTAACACAACGTCTTGGCTAGTGCTTAGCTGTACTCACAGAGCATCACGGCCGTGTCTCCAGCAGTCCTTCCCCAACAAAGACAGGCTGGGGGTGGAGTAGAGGTTGGGAAGGGGCACTGCTGGGACAGCTTACCCTTAAACTGAACAAAGGGATATTTCATACCCTATGACATCTCCTCAGCTATAAGGAGGGAAACTGTTATAAAAGTTTTTCTTTCAAAACCACCTAAATTTTCCGTCCCTTTCCCTTCTTTTCAATCACATCCATAATTCAAGTATGATTTTCTTTTTCTTTAGAATTAAATTCACTAGAATTTGTTCATCTTTTTCTCTAGGTTTTTCTGAAGAGCTTCCACTTCAAAAATAGTCCAAGGCACTTCTAACAGATTCAGCAACATTGAAATATCTGTACTCTGAAATCTACTTTGTAGAAATCTACTTTGTCCTAATATGATACTTTCAGCAGACTACCTTTTTTTTCTGTCTTTCTTAGGCAAAGATGTCTTGACTCGTGTCTGATTGTTCTAAGGTTCTGCTCAAATTCATTATTTTGTTGTAGGAGACTATTCAAAGAAAAAAATAGCACTACTAAATTCAGCAATGATGTTGCATTTTCCTCTTTAAAAGGCAGTGTTTTCCCACTGGCCTTTGGAATTCCTAACCATCAACTACTATTAACAGATCAGTCAATTGTTTGAAATTCATTATGAAAGCATTTTTCAGATGGCATTGTTAATTGAGTTTGACATTAGATGTAATTCAGGGTGAGGTAATTAAAATTTGCATGCTATTGACACTGGTTAGTCACATGTACACTTAATTTTCTTTGATAATTTTTAGAATAAAATATAACAGTATTTAAACAGTTCTACAGATTTAAGACAATCCCCATTTTTCACTTCACAATTTTTTTTTCATTTGACTATAAACTCAAAATAATGGAATTTACAGTTTTAAATTGGCTTCTGTTATGTTAAGGTATTTAAATGCAAGCCGCCTAATAAGACTTGCTATGGCACCTCTGACCTAGAACTGTCTCTACATTAAAAAAAAAAAACAAAACCAAAAGGAAACAGAAATCAAAAAAAATAAAATTAACTGAAGAGGAAATCCAAGTCTTTCTCACTTTTAGATCCTTGCCCACAAAATAAGGCCTTCTATCCTTTATTTTGTCTGAAGAGTTCTTGCATTCTGAAAAGTCTTCTTTTAACATTAAAGAATATCAGTAAAATCATTATCTTTCAGTTTTGCTTGCAAATATCAGAAGTGTTTCCTGATATACTATTTCACACATATTTTCTTGGTCTGAGAGTGATCTTGTCTATGAACATTGTATGAGAGAAGCAAGGATTCATCTCAATTTTAGCAACATGAATGTTGAGTCCTCCTCTAAGCAGTGTATCTTGGTTCCCAAATCCCACTGGAATGAGGAGAGGACAATGTTTTCTACCCCTCATGTACAGTGGTAGAACAGGGAACCTCATTTCCTCTATAAAACACAGAGAGGTTTCACTTTTAAGTCACTCCTTTCAGTCTTCCTGTGTTACATTGCATTGGAAACCTGTGGCAGAAGTGGCAAATTAAGCCCACTTGTGGAATCCCAAGTGAAAACTGGAAGTACTAGATCCTGTTGTAAAGAATGGAAAAAATTGAACAAACAAACAACTGTTCATAAGAGATGTAGCTAGGAAAGAGTCTCTAGAAAAACCACAAAATGTGAATCTGATGTCCATTTTCTTTTTAAGCGTAGCACTTCTCTTCATATTGTAATAGCTATTATAGTTTATATTCAAAATATGCTGCTCCTAAATAATGGTAAAAGTCCTGCATTGCCTTCCAAGTGCCTTTACTAGTCATTTAAGGTGAAAACTGAAGTGAATTCTGAATAATCTCATTTTCCTTTCTTCATCCTATTAAAAACTATGCTTTCTTGAAAATTTTTTTGCTTTATTTTCTGCCTTCTATGGTTATGTTGCAAGAAGCCTTTATTTATGGTGGAAATTCTCACCATAGTTGTATTTCAGTATATTTTACTTCTCTAGTTATCCTAAAAAATATGCTCCCACTTATTTTTATAGATGTCTCATTTTTCTTCTTCACCAGACCTAGCTAAGTAATTGCAAAATAAAGTAAGTTCTATGAAAAGGTAATTGTAGTTTAACACCAGTCAAGTACTAGGACAAAAATTGACTCTATCCCAGCCACAACCAGGAGGGCAATGTAAAAGAATTAGAAATGTTGGACATTGATATACTACAGTCTGCTGTAAATGGTGATGGTAAATAACTATTTCAATCTCAGTATGATAGCAATGTAAGGAAGTTATATTGCTTAATTTTGTGGGGGACAAATCAGTTGCACATAGTAAAACCAATCACAATTTAACAGATTTAGGGATTTTACATTCATAACATTACAAATGTTTTTTTCCCCAACAAATTGATAGTGTAGTGAATACATAGGCTCTTTTATTTCCCATTAGTGAACATCAGGTAATAAGATGTCCACTGTAGAATAAAGAGTATTTTCAATTCACTAGGGAGACTTTATTTAAAAAAAACCATAACAAAACAAATCCCAAACCAAACCCTGTTTGTCTGTAACTCATAAATTTTCTAAACACTGCACTTGAAATTTTTAATCAGGAAAATGCATCTTTTTCCATGACATGTTATTAATGTCATAATAGTTAAAATTCTATTAGACTTTGAATAGCACATCTTAATTTGTATCTGTTTATTACTTGGCTTTAGGATTTTTTCTCCATTCTAAGTCTTATTCTGCCAGGACTTAACTCTGGGATGTTTATATGAAGCCATTATAGGTAATAATCTTTTGTGATGTTATGAATGGAAATTTAATTTTCAGTTTAATAGAGATTTCAGTTCTATTTTTGGATGTGATTAATTTTCATAAATTTCTTACTGTAGCTGTTGTTACAGTGAAGTGAACATCAATGACCACTGACATTAACACATTTGTTCCATTGTAAATCAGATAATTTCAGTAGGAATAAAAACTTAATTACAGTCAAATAATTTGATAGTATATCAGTAAATTTTATACATTTTCATGCTCACCTTGTCTTGATTTCCTGATGAGTCCTCCTGATTAAGGACAAAATTATTTAAAACTTACAAAAATTTTCATTTTAGTGACACTGACTAGTAGCTACAAGGAAGTTCACACTCATGGGCTGAGCTCTCTGAAACGTTTCCTTACAAGAAGAGCTCACGCATTTAGAGAGTGTCATACACTGGCAGGTTTGATTCAGTCCAGTTTGCAGTGTTCATCTTCTCTTTTAGAGGTGATAATGGCCAGGGTTAGTTGAAGGAAAAAATGCTTTTGTTCTGTGTGTAAGAATAAATTAAACATTAATCTGAATATAAATTACTTTAAGGTTACTTAGACAAAGTCCCCAATGTTTTCTTCATCAGGAGTTACTCATGTGGCTTTTAATTAAACTGATGATTCTCCTCCCTTAACTTTCAGTTCAGTTCAAACTTCTGTTCACTATCATGACACAGTACTGGTGTTTAGTTTCTGATTCTCTACTCTCATTCAATCTTTAAACTCAAATTAGTCATGGAATAAACTGAGTTGGAAGGGACACTCAAGGATCATTGAGTGGAACTTCTGGCCCTACCAAGGACTGTCCCTAAGAGCCACACCAAGTGCCTAAGAGTATGGTCCAAATGCTTCTCTAATTGTCTCAGTCTTGCTAATGTGACCACTTTCCTGGGGAGGCTGTTCCAGTGCCCAACCACTCTCTAGGGTGAAGAACTCTTTTCTAATATCCAACCTAAACCCCCCTGGCACTACTTCAGGCCATTCGTTTGGGTTCTGTGGCTCATCACCACAGAGAAGAGATCGATTAGGTACCACAAGATTGCTTCTTACTTCAACTGTTGTAAATAGAAAAGCAGTTAGTCTTTCTCCAAATCCCTTTGAAACACTCTCTTCTATAACTAGAAAGCAAAAAAACCCCCAAAACTTATTGTGCATGTATCTACTAGGTAAATAATACCTTTTTATCAAAATCAGCTTTTTAAAGATATAGAGTTTAAAACAACTGTCAAAAACCTCTTCCATAAAAGTATACACCAGACAACTACAAAGAATTGCGAATGCAATTCAAACGTATGGACAA
The DNA here is from genome assembly GCA_013397175.1 of Platysteira castanea. Classification (NCBI taxonomy): domain Eukaryota; kingdom Metazoa; phylum Chordata; class Aves; order Passeriformes; genus Platysteira; species Platysteira castanea. Next base: position 38,700 of record VYXC01000150.1, read on the forward strand.
TTACTAAGATTAGACAGGGATTTTGTGAAATTAGTTTTGTGACCCTACTAGTAACATCAGATGAAAAAGAGGACAAAGACTGGAATACTTGAAGTATGTCAAATATTTTCCCATTCCAACCTTTGGATCTCTGTCTATGATTTAACCAATCAAATTTTGCACTAGGGAAGATCAGATCCAACTGTCAAGTAGGAAATTCAAGTATTTTAACTGATGGTTTAATACTTACATCCTTCCTGATTATGAGTGGTATGGCACCTCCAGCCTAGACCATTCGCTTTGTGTATGTAATCCTCTGCTGGTTTGGCTCTTTCCCGGGAAGACCAGTCCTTTTCATGAACCATACCCTGGCAAAGATCCCAAGCACTGTATGTGTCTGCAACTCATCTTTCCTACTTTAAAAAAACTCTGCTGCTGAGTTTTCAAGTCATGTCTGGAAACTGGCTTCCCTCCTTTGGAAGATAAGAGATCTTTGATTTGTAAAGAGGTTATGATTATAATGGACACTAAAGTATGTGTATACTTGTACATGTGTGTGTGTATTTGCGTAAATATGTGTAGGCAATATGCAGTATCATTACTATGATTCTTAATTTTTAGTAATTGCTTTAGACAAAAGAAATGTATAAGGAATGCCTTAGTAAAGATATTTTAGTAGGGAAAATGAATCTCACCTGCTACAAAAGCTAAAATAAAGCAGCAAGCACGATATGAAGCACATAGAAAAGCAATGCTGGCTGGAATTTAAGCAAAAAAATGAACAGCTTAAGTATGTACGCCAGTATGTGTGAGAGCTTAGGCATGAAGTTTTAGAGGATTTAGAAGAGAGTGCCAGAGAATTAAATTTTGGGAAGTGGGCAAAGACTTCTAGCAGTCAGATTTGCTGGCATGCATGCTGATCTTCCCAAGCACACAATATTCAGAAACCATTTTCTATACCTGTTCCTTACTTGGAAGTCTGGTCAGATTAACTATGAGCTAAAGTTTATGTTCTCAAGCAGCCCAGGGGCTTAGCTTCCAGCAATCCTTTATAGTAAGCACATTAGTCATCTTCAACTAGAGATGAACTTGAAAAATAGCTGAAATATCCTCCAAATACCAGCCAGATGTAGAACTGCCACAGGTTCTACTCATGGGAAAAATGTCACTATGTCTGTTAAACAACATTTTATTTCAGCTGAATCTCTTTTGACAGCATTCTGAGGACAATATTCAGGCATGATATGAGAAACTCAATAGCGTCTCACTGCAGGTGTATAGGTTATGCCATGTCATATGTGACCTCAGCCAGCCAAGTGCAACATTTTCATCCTTTGCCTCCCTATCAGCAATTCCAACTTTCTCCAAACTGCTTTGATCTTTCTCTAAATTCCACTTCTTCAGACAGAAGTATTTTTTAGACTTACCTTATCAGTACCCCAATGTGTTTACACATCAGAAAGAAATAGCATAAAAATAAGTTCTATTCATCAGTGACAGGCAAATATTTTAATTTTCATTAGTTTTGACAGGACTTAGTTTGCCATAGGTAATACACATTTACAAGTTGTATTTTATTAGCACATCACATCATGTTGCAAGGAATTACAATTTGTCACATAGTATTAATATTATGTTGCATCTGACAGGACATTGCTTCCATCTAAACACACTAAGAAGTTAGTAAACTTATGGGAATTTTATGTGTTTTGTCTGTATCTTCAGCTCTTAAAAGGTGGGGTAGTTTGTTGTTGTTGAGCTGAACAGATAACTGGTAATGTATGTTTTGGCATCAAATAGTATAATCTATTGACTGAAATCTTAGATTTTTTTTTCTCATGATTTTCTGGCTTTTAAAAATTCAATCATTAGCAAGTTTTAATACAACATATAAGCTCCAACCTGCAGAATCCACTAGTGGCCTAATCCTGTGCCATTTAAGTAATTAGGGGATTTGTCACTACCTTCAGCTGTTTGTTCCCTTTCAGTAAAAGTGCTCAAGCTCAACTGCACTTCTATGTGTGAAATGCAACGTATTCTAAGCAGAGTTTATTCTGATTGTTTCATGGAGTACCATGATAGGATTGCAGTGCTAACTGAAATCTTGTGCATACTGAGGAAAAGGAATTAGGAAGGATAAATTAGACATGCTTCCAGAGAATTGTGGAAGAACATTGATCTGATAATTCCTTATACAGTCATTTGCATATTTGAAGCAGAGGTAAAATCTCATGAGACTTAGAAGAAATTATTAATCTATGCAAATATTTATTACAGCATGCATGGGTCCTCCTGTCAGACAGACAAGGATTCCACAGTATTAGATATTTCTCATTTTAACCTAATAAAAACATAGAATTAAAAAAAGAGAAAAGAAAAAGTTTATACTAAGGAATTCATGGACTAACGTGATTAGACACAACTGAATATTTAAATAGTTGTTTAACAAAATCTTTTTTCATAGGTGCAGCTTTCTGCTGCTTTAGTAAGAGCTTTTTACAAGTGATAGTGAATATATACTGTTCAAAACATTCATCTAGACAGGAAATCTGATTCAGAATCTATATAGTATTTTGTTGCAAATAGTTGTAGTCTAATTAATTACTGTTTAGTATTTCCTATTATTACTTGTCGCTAAGAGTTTCATATGGATTTACAATATTTTCCCATGAAATCTTAACTGCACACAAACTGCACATATTAATTTTCTATAAATTATAGATTAAAATCTATACATATAAAGAACATAAAAATTTAACTCCATCATTCATGAAAATGCCACCAGAATCAAAGCAATTTCACCTCTCTCCATCTTTACAAAATAGCTCTTTACATTCATTTTGAGGCATCTTTTTTTATGATGATGTATTATGAATGTCTTCTTAACCCAACACCTAACTGATCTCCACCACCACTGTTAAGGTTACAGAAAATTGCTAAAGCTTTTTCATTGTAGTTTTGATGTAGGAATTTAACAAATGTTTACTGAAATATATGTCTAAGTGATTTTGTGTAAAGCTGCATGACCCATCAACATTAATTTAATAATTTCACGATGATCTCTTTTATATGCATCATGTTATTAAAACCCTGCTTTATTTTTTTTTCCTCTTGGTGTGATTAGTTGACTTTGGCTGCAAAGTGCCCACTGAGCCACTCTCTCACTCTCCCTCCTCTGCAGGACAGCAGAGAAAATAAGATCGAAAACTCATGGATTAAGATAAAGCCAGTTTAATTAAGAAAAGCAAGGCTACATGGAGAAGTGAAACAAAGCAAAAAGATTCATTATCTATGTCCAATCCTCATGCAATGTCTAATGTCCAGCCAGTTCCTTGGGAACATGTGTACATGTGTATGTGTGTGTACAATAGGTGCCTTGTCATGTTTTTTAGGCAACTGAAATCAATCACAGATGTTAGTCAGAATTTCTTACATATTATTCAGTGTTTTCTACTTGAATAAAGCCTGAATGTTGCAACTTTACTGCTAAAGAGGGAAGGAAAATAAGCTTCCTACCATTACAACCAAAGGAAAAGAAAGGGCGTTGAGTCAAATTAATTTTACTGCTTACTGCAACCAAAATTCTTAAGCCTTTCAGGAGAAAAAGTTGTAAAAATGTAGCTTTGTACAAATTATACCCTTTTAAAATTTCGCCTTAGCTTATAAGCAGGATAAATTTAAAAACACCTGGAAAATACAGATTTTTATTTTGTTTTCAACAACATTAATAGAACAGGAAGATTCTAGGGGGGTGCTTGGGTTTTGTAGGTTGGTTTTTTATTTATTTTATTTTGAAGGTATATTTTCACCCTTATTCTATTAATTGTAAGTCAAAAAAACCTTACTTTTGATAGCTGAGAAGTACAAAAATACCTTATTTCATAAGGCATTGCTAACATCTAAAATGTGAAGCCTTTTTAAAATTAAATTAGACTAATGCAGCTCTATACCTAGAGGTCAAAAATTTATGTGTATATTTCAATAAGCATAAAAAATATATATAACAAAGAATATACAAAGTATCCTCCCCATATTAAATCTGAAACAACTATACCTAGGAGTAAAGGTGCAAGAATGATTTTTTAATATAGTTTTTTGTATATTTATATTGAAAATAATGTAAAAAATAACAACTAATTCTGTTTCATGATTACTTGACATTTTTTCCTCTTTTTTTTAAACTTTCATAAAAAGCAAATGTTTATTGGAAGAAGGACAATCATGCAAATAAGTTAATACCAGAATATCAGTCACAGTGAAGTCATGTGGCTCACAAACAAGTAGGGCACCATTTGCAAGAATAGTTAATAAACAACTAACACAGACACACACACACACAACCCTTTCTCTTTTGGCTTGCTAACTTTGAGAGAAGAGCTTTCTACAAAATTTCTGCTGAGTATCAAACCAGCTTTTTGAAGTCACGAATCTAATGGAGTAGTTGTGCTGGGTTTATTTCACGTGAATAAGGAAGAATTGGTTGGTGAAGTGCCTATTGAGGGCAGCCTTGACTCCAGCTATTAAGAGACAGTGCCGTTTGAGATCCTGAGAAAAATGAGCAAGAAAAACAGCAGATCTACAACCACAAGTTTCTGGAGAGGATCCCAGTTTGTTTAGTGCTCTGCTTGGTGACATCCCATGGGAGACAGTCCTGAAAAGAAAAATGGCACCAGAGAGCTGGTTGACCTCCAAGGACAATGTCCTCAAAACACAGAAGGATTCATTCTGACATGCAGAAGATTGATCAGATGAGGCAGAAGACCAGTGCAGATGAGCAAGGAACTCCTGGCTGAGCTCAGATGCAGAAAGGAGATGCAAGGAGGGGTGGAGGCAAGCACCAGCCATGTAGTACCAGAGACATTCCTTGTATGTGCTGGGTTGGAGATCCAAAAACCAAAGCAGAGTGAGAGTCAGCACTCAGAACGTATGTCAGGGGCAGGAAGACAAGCTTATAGAAATTCATTGGTAGGAGAAGGAATGTTAAGGGAACTGTTTGTCCACTGCTTATTGGGGAGAGGATAGATGATAGACATAGAGAAAACTGAGGTACTCAGTGGGGTTTTTTGAAAACTTTATCCCTAAGTCTTAGAGGCCCCTGATCCTTTTTTCTGGCTTTGTGGAAGTGAAAGTCAAGGCAGAGTCAGAGATCACTTAACCCACTTGGTCTAACACAAGACCACAGCACAGGGTGGTTTGCAGTTGCTGGTGTTGATTGAGCTGGCTGATGTCTTTACACCTTTTTTTTAAAAAAAGGCAAGAAAGAGAGTGTGGGGAAACTACAGTCTAAGCAGTCACACCTCAGTTCCTGGAATTCAGGTCTAGGCAGTCATGTGGAGAATTTCACTGACACTGATAGCATTTTTGAGATAATTTAAAATTGTTTTAAAAAAGTTAAGTCAGTATCAGTCTCTAAGACTTGAATAAATCATAAAAAACACAAAAACATAAATCAGCTACTTATGTATCTATTAATTGCTCCTTGGCACCAGTAGTGGTTCTCCTCAGCTAGAGTTTTCTGTCAACCTTTTCTCTAATTTGTGTTTAGATTTGAGTAATTGGTCTAGTACTGAATGTGTACTTTTCAGAACACGGAAAATTATCTACCAAATGTTATAGACTTTCAAAGAAAAAATAATTTTCACTTCGATAACTGAAAAGTAATTTCTTTTGCAAAACCAGATTTTTTCATATCTATTCCATGTCCAATGAAATCCCAGTCGATCTGGGTACAGTGTTCTTTTGTCTCATATAGTTTTACTTAAAAAGAAAGGGGAAAAAAATGTTGCCTTAAATCCATGAAATGCTGATCTGGCATAAAAGTCCCGTTTTTGTTTTGCTATCAGTCAGCTTGTCTAGAATTCCTGACAGTGCTTTGCCTCTGACAGTCATACACAGCATGATGTATTTGTATGTAACACATCGTTTCTCGGATATGCACTTGATAGTCATGTTATAAAAAATCAAATTACTTCAGGTTTCTTTAGAGTATTAAAGAAATTACTTTCAAATTTTATACACAGCAAAGAATATACAAATACATAAAACTGATGCTCCTGTAAAATTCACAAAGTTAACAGCAATTACATTTATTGAGACTGATGATTTTATTATTGAGACTGTTTAAGCCAGCAGTGCATATTTCAATTTAGAAGGTTCAATTAAACAAAAAATCAAATCTTTATTACTTTTAAAGAGGGAGTGTTAAACAATACAGTCTTAGTTCAGATTGAGAGACTCATGCCTCTACTGAATTTCATTCTGTTCCTTGTCAGATCCCTTGGTCTATACTTAAACTGCTATGCAGGAAAAAGAAAATCAAAGCAAGAATTCACTATGCAGAACCTCTTCAGTAGTCTCCGAATCAATCCATAAGGGAAATCAACATTCCATTTCTATATATATGAAAAAACTATAAAACCCCAACCAACCAACAATCAGAATAACCCCAATACTAATCAGAATAACCCCAAAACATACCAAAGAAAACCCCTCCAAACTGATGTCCTCTATTATGTTCTTTGATGCAGTATTTCTTATAAACTTAGAAACTGCATCAAATAGCTTCCTGAAGCCAATGACATGGTGTTTCTTTGGCAGAGAGTTCAAGGGAATGAAGAGGAGATAAGCTTTAGTACTCCTTGTTTAAGAAAACACAAGGAACTCCAGGATGCATAACATCTGCTCAGAAGGACTGCTTGCACGGCAGGTATTGCCTTTCCTAGGTCTGGGAACTGGGGACTTGGCACGTACGTGAGGACAGCTGCCTCACTCTGCTTGTCATACCTTGTGTAGATCAATTCTGAATAACCTGAATGCGCAGGGACGGGTTCAGATGTGGGAACCAGTTACTTCTCACACTTAATTGGACAGAGAGAATTGCCATAGAGGACAGTAAAATGCACAGCATTTTCCTATAGGACAGCATTGTCCCAATGGAATACCATGATTATTTTACAGGGACTGATAGCAATAGAACAAGAGAGGAGAGTTTTAAACTAAAAAGAGAGATTTGGATAAGATGTTGGAAAGAAATTCTTTTGTATGAGGGTGGTGATAACCCGTTTCCCGAAGTGTTCAAGGCCAGGCTAGGTGGGGCTTTAAGCAGCCTGATCCAGTGGGAGATGTCCCTGGGCATGACAGGGGACTTGAACTAGATGATCCCTTCTAAGCCAAGCCATTCTATAATTCTATGAATCTATGATGTACTCCTTCATGCCCCAAAATATGAATACCTGCTTAGATATAGACACAAATTGTTTTACAACCAGAGTTGCCCTTCCATTCCCTTATGTTCCCTTGCCCTTGCCCTTTCTTTTTTTCCTAGTCAAATCATGATTCTTTTAATTCACCCACAAGTGAGTGTTAGTTCTGGTAAACTAATCTGCCAGACTGATCTTGAACGCCTCTTAATGAACCTTCATTTATTAAGGTGATTTACTGGTTCAGTGGAACTGGTGGCATAAATAATAGTCTGTTACCTTTTCCCTTTAATTATGTTTGTGCAGCTTAAAATCTGGGGGTCTTGGTCTCTCAAAAATAATTATTAATCTAGGAAAATGTAAATAATACATTATTAAGATTTCTTGAACCATTTACATGTGTTCTTTTTAGAACCAAAACACTTCATCAAAACATCTTTACTTCATTCTTTTCATTTTAAGCAGGTTGTTCTGAGACACCTGAGCTCATGCCAGTCTAGACTTTCCGCTGCTGGTGCATACACAGTCCTCGCTATGAAAAATGTCACCTGGACTCTCTTTGACTCATGAACTGATTTAGTAAAAGGTTTGTGAGGTCTGTGTCTCAGCTATGCGAAGCAACATCTCATTGCATAATTGTTCATTACTGCTACTGGTCTGTAATTTTCAGTGTGCAGATTTTAATTACAGAGGAATATCTGCTGCCTTGCTTGGTTTTCTAGCTGCTTCCATGGCGAAGATTTGTTGAGGGATATAGGAAGATATATTTAAATCTAAGACATTTATTCTTACAGAAAGTTTTTATGAGAAAGTTTATGAATCTCACTCTGCTCATTTAATATTTGCTCAAAGCATATAAAATACTTCCTTAATGTATTCCTCTGTTTCTCTAGGACCAGTTTATAAAACACCTGAAGTGTAAAAGAGCCCAAAATTCTGAATCTTACATCACTTTGAAGTATAAAGTCTTATTTTTTAAGACTGATAGCCATTTACAACTTTGGCCATACTCTCCTCTTGTAAATTGTATGAAGTAAACACAGGGTAATCATCTGCCCTCTATTTCTAATGGTTAAATTTATTTAAATATTTTCTTGTAGCTATACTGGGAAATGTGAATCAGTCAGTGAAATCTCTACATAAAATGCTAAAAAATGTCTTTATTGACTAGATGACATTGCTTCTGGTGTTCAGCCTAGGGAACAAAACCAGGTTGCTCACAAAACCATAAAACCACTAGACCATGTTGCTCAAAGCCCCATCCAACCTGGCCTTGATCACTTCCATGGATGCAGCATCCATAACTTCTCTAGGCAGATTGTTCCTGTGCCTAACAACTGTCACAGCGAAGATTTTTGCCTAATGCCTAATCTAATTCTACCCTCTTTCAGTTTAAAGCCATTTCCCCTTGTCCTATCACTCTACACTGTTTTCAAAAGCCCGTTTCCCAGCTCTTGGAGGCCCCCTTCAAGTACTGGAACATGCTCTACCATCTCCCCAGAGCCTTCTGTACACTTGTAGCAGAGCTAAAAAGAGGCGTGAACTTAAATAAAGTTTGGGCGAATATCTGGGTGAGAGCTTCAGAAAAAAACTACTAAACTACAGAGAGTTCCCATAAAAATGAAATTCCTTCAAGTTTCATCATGAGACTCTGGTTTGAAGACTGAAGAGCTTTTGAACAGAAGAGTTTCATGAATACTCACTCTCCTAAATTTCCTGGGTTAACTCTGCTGAAAAAGTTTCCTTAATAATGTAATTAAGAACACGCTTCATGTAACTCTAATCAGCTATGAGCAACTGGTATTTTTGCCATAGCATTGCATTGATTGCCCTTATGATGATTGGTGTTTTTATTAGAAATATCTTTCACCTTCATTGAAATGTAGAACAATATATTTGAAAAAATATCTGTAGTTTATCTGAAGGGACTGTGAATAGAGCTTCCTTCACACTGAATCTTTTGGTGACTGAGCCTTATCAAAAGATCCTGAAAGAAAAAAAAAGCAAAGAAACAAACAAAAATCCTAGCAAATGCAACCTTATACAAACCTCCTTATAGAGCTTCCCATACATGAAGAAACACCTATTCTATAATTACAGTGAAAGAGAGGGATGCCTCACTCTGAGCATCTGAATGGATTCTTGCAGATTCATTTAGGCTTTCTCCCAGACAACCTGAAAATCAAGTGTACTAAAACCAGTCATTCAACTCTCAAAATCCTGATGTCCTAGTAATACAAAAGGATCTGAGATTACTTAATGTTTCATAGGACTTTGCCATGTGATCAAATGCTCTAATGTTAATGGGACCATCCATACATGGAAGTTAAATACAAGGAAGGTTTTCAAGGAATATGACATTGAATACCAGTGCAATAAACATTCTAATTACCTACATCTTAACTGGACAAGAAGGATAGATTCTGGTTTGGACCATATAGATACAAAATAAGTCTTAAATCAGTTGGTTTATGTTAAGCACCCAACTAATTTCTACTCAGCTAAAGCTATGCATGCATTCTGGTTTAGGCAGGTGACATCTTCTTTATGACAAGGATCATTTGCTCACCTGTTTCCTGAAATTGATCCAAGTGAAAAGGGAGAGAGAGAGATGCAGAGATATAGGAGAAGGGGCTAGAAAAGAGATTTGAACATTCCATTAACTAAAATCTTTTCCCAGAAAAAAAGTAAAATTGGCAAATCTTTCCACTTATGCTGTAGCCTGAAAGAAAAATTTAAAAAAATGCCAGGATAATATGATTTAAATACTTCTCTTTAAAATGCTGACAGAAATAGCAAAGCACTGCTTCAAAATACTGGTAATTACAAAGACTTGCAAGAGAAAGGACATATACTTTAGAAGTACAGAAAACCAGTTTACTTATTGTCTTGGTTTGAAAGGCAGCTGTCTGCTAAGGAAGGCAGGAACGTCCCTAGGAATGGAAAATATGACCCTCTTCCCTCTAAATTACTGTAATTTTGAAATTAGGGGGCTTTCAGGCAAAGATATGAGAAAAAGGAAAAACAGTTCTTTACTAGTATGTAAAACAAGGCAAACAAACAACAGCAGTGGCAGCAACAACAAACAAAAGAAAAAATAAACCAGAAAACCCCAGTGAACGGTCTCTTTCCGCTGTTCGAGCCCTTTCCCCTTCGGTGCAGTGACGGTCGCGGCCGGCAGGGGCGCTGGCGGCTCTCGGTGGGCAGGGCGGGAGTGATGACTGCCCCTCGTCTGCAGGGGGCGCTCCGGAGCGAGCGCGGGGAGCACGCGGCAATGGCCGCCGGGCTGAGTGGTGACCATGGGCGCAGCAGGAACGTCGGAGCAGTGGCTAGAACAGCAGGGCGGGCTCGCCCAAGGTAGAAAGCAAGAGGTGGCAGAAACTCCGCAGCTGTAGCTGGAACCGCAGAGACGCAGGGCTGGAGTCACAGGGCATCCCGGCGGGGCAGGGGATGCAGAGCTACAGTGTAGTGAAAACTCAGAGCCACGGGGAAGAAACGGAGGAGGCAGGGTAGCGGCAGCCCCGCTCCCAGCAGGGCAGGGAAAAGCTCTTTGGTGGGGGGGAAGACAGCTCGGGATCCCAGGGTTTACCTCGGGCCCCTGAGCAGATGGTCAAAAGTCCGTTTTTTAGTGAGGCAGGGGGTTAAATAGGGTCCCAGTGCAAAGGCCGCTCCCCCAGCAGAGCTCTACTCACGGTAGAAGAAAGGCAGCAGAAGACAGAACCCCTCAGTGGTGACGAATTCTCCCCACAGAGACCGCAGCCTCTCTCCCCTTCCGAATGCCAAGAGAACATAGGAGCTAGGGGCTGCATCCAACCCCATTTTCCCAGTCCAGATCTCATGGTAACCCTGCCCTCCACAAGAAACCCTAGCTAAAGAGAGAGTAGCCAGCTGGACCCCTCTCCTGAGCTGTGGCCACTTCTTTTGTCTCTCTTAAGATACCAGTTGTTATTGTTTCCTAGCAACATGTATGGGGGAAATTCCTAAAGAGAAAAAAACCAAAAGGAGAGCTCCTAAAACCCCAACACTTATTTTTATGATAGCTGTCTCAGTGATATCATAATTTTAATCAAAATGTATTGCAAAGTTCTCTAAAATAACTGCCCATGAGCTACAAGAATCTACAATATTTATTTTAAAATATTTTACCACTTTTGTTTTTTCAGATGTCTCCTTTTGTTTTCAGAAGATGTGCTTTAGCAGAGTTGCTTTCATTGTCAACCTCACTGTCTCTTTAGGAACCAACACTGATAATCCTTGGTGTACAACACAGTTCTAGAAGAACTTAAAATACGTTACTGAAAGAGGACAGAGAGGCTTCTATAATTGTGCTGCAGCAACATTTAGTGCACTGAACAAAAAGATTTGGGTTTGTAATTGAGTTTACTGCAAGTAGAATTTGGAAACACACCGTAGATTTTCTGGCTTACTATTTTATGGCATGTTCTTGCAATTAGGAGGAGAACCATTGAAATGCTTAACCAAAGCAAACCTCTGTAACATTTTTAGAAAAGTCTAGATGGTTTCCTGATGCAAATTAAGAAGGAAAGGCTGAGTGCAAGAGTAAGCATGCAAGCAGTGGAATTGGTTTTTCAGGCCAGAGCACAGACTAGAAAGCAGACCAGGATAAGCATTTTGGTATGTTTAGGGTCTTTCATTATTACTCTTATCCTGGAGTTAGCTGTCTAGTCAGCTTCATAAAGAACTGACAGCCTGGTACATTAAATAGTCTTGATTGCTCACCTCATTGATTCATCTTTTCCTCTAAGATTGCTTTTTGCATCCGAGTTGAGCTTCTGTATCACTTACTGATGCTATGCTTGCCTTTCCTGATGTTTGAGCTGACAGACAGATGCAGATTCTGAAAGTTCCTCAGCAAAAGCTACGTGCATTTTTAGTGAAAATATTAGCTGACAGAAACAAAGGATGGTTTGTGCATTATTAAACATTTTATATGGAATAAAAACATGTCAGTAGCACTAAGATGTTTTGTAACCAAAGCCTGACTGCCAATGTTGAAACATTTCAGGTTTCCCTCTCTTTGGACTTGGATATCTCTCTCCCAGGTGTGGTACACCTCTTGACTGTGTGGGTTTTGCATGGCCTGATTTTTGGTAGCAGGGAGGCCCCAGAGATGGCTCCTGTGAGAAGCTCCTGGGAGCTTCCACAATGTCCAGCAGAGCCAATCCTGATGGTTCTGAAGATGGACATGCTGCTGGCCAAAGCTGGGCCAATTAGACAGATTTATAACGCCTCTGTGGCAACATATTTAAGAAGAAAATAAAAACAAAGTGCTGGCACAATTTTAATTCCAGCCAGAGAAGAGGAGGAAGTGAGAACATGTGAGGGAAAACAACATGGAGACACCAAGGTCAGTGGAGAAGGAGGGGCAGGAGGTGCTCCAGGCGCCAAAGCTGAGGCTCCTCTGCAGGCTGTGGTGAGGACCATGGTGAAGCAGCTGTGCCCCTGCAGCCCATGGGGATCCACAGGGGATGCAGAGATCCACCTGCAGCCTGTGGGGGAGGTGCTCATGCCAGAATGGGTGGATGTCTGGAGGAAGCTGTGGTCCAGTAGAAGACCCAGTGGAGAGAGGGGGCCCTTGCTTCCAGGCTGGAGCAGCCTGTCCTTGGAGGACTGCACCCCATGGAAGAGTGATCCATGGTGCAGCAGTTTTGGGAGGATTGCGTGCCCATCAGAGGAACTCATGTTGCAGCAGGTGTGGTAGGACTGCTGCTCATGACATTGGAACCACCCTGGAGAAGTTCATGGAGAACTGTCTCCTGTGGGAAGGGACCCTATGGTCTCACAGGGGATGGACTCCTCTCCCTGAGCAGTGGAAGAAACCTTGGGGGACAAATGGACCAAAACCCCCGTGCCCTGTCTCCCTGCGCTGTTGGTGGGAAGGAGGGAGAGGTTGGGGAAAAAAGGTGTTCTTTAAGGGATTATTTTTACTTCTCATTGTCATCCTCTGATTTTGTTAGTAATAAACTCATTTTGTATCTGTAAGATGAGCCTGTTTAGCCCTTTGAGTGTTTTCTCCCAGTCCTTATGCCAACTTATGAGCCCTTCGTTAAATTTTTCTCTCCTCTGTCCAGCTGTGGCAGGGGAGGGTGAGTGAGCGACTTTTGTGGGTGCCTGGTGTTCGGCCAGTGTCAAACCACAACACTGAGCTAACCCCCAGGCTGCAGCCAGACACTGCCTGGGGGGTGCTGCTGTACTGCTGACAAAGACCAAAACTGCCAATTTGTAGTTGAGCAAATGATAAAAATAATGGTGTATCAGCACATTCCCTCATTCTATTTAGTTTACTCTTGCACATATTTCCAAGCAGCCTTCTGTAGGGAAAAGCAATGCAGAGATACATGAGCTAGCATAAATTTACTGGGAAAAAAAGCAACCAACAACATATGGAATGCCTATTTTGGATAAGGCAGAGATATAACACCTATGAATTTCGATTAATTAAACTCTTTTTATTAAGTAATGCATAGTGATCTAGATATTGTGCTTGCACTGATCTGTGCAAGTGCTTCTTTTGGACTGTTGTCAGCCAAAAAAGCAGGGTATTTTTAAGGACTTCCCTAGCACTCCTCACCACACTGGCACTGACTTACTAAGATGTGAAACATTATAGATCTGTTTTTCTTCCCTGACAATTATTTCATGGAAAAGGTGGAAAAACTGGTATGTTTAATGGGAAAGACTTAGGCTCCTTAGATACATATGCAACAGGATTAAGCAAAATATAAACTAATAAAATATAGTCATACAGATAAGACTAAATAACCAAAGAAAGTAGGGCAAGTCTTCCATCTTTATGTTGTTTGGTGTAATCCAGGCCATACTGGTATTGATTTACTGCCAGCAAATTACTACAGTGAAGTAACTACAATGTGAAGTAACTTTATCATATTTTCTACATCAATTTTAATTACACACAAACTTTCAGTAACTGCTGACTCATCTAGAAGAGTCAAGAACTGAAGGATCAGAACTGAAAAGATACTGATAATAGATTTTGCTTCTCATCCTGGAGACGCAAACTAAGTTGGGGTTCAGACAAGTAAGTTGGGCAGTATAGGACACTTCCCATCTTATCATCTAGATTGACTTTGCAAGTATATGTGTATAAGCCATTTCTCAGTGCCATGATATTACAGTTGCCTACAAATAGGAAAAGTAAGTGCATGTAATACAGTACACTCTAAAGTCATCTAAGTGGATCAATAAGTAAGTTCCAGAATTTCTAACTGTGAAGAGTGCTGTTCTCTTCAGTCTTTACCTAGTAAACAGTAGTACTCGGAGGCTTTGAAACATAATCTAGTATGGGCACAGAAGGCAGTAATATATCCAAACGCCATACTTCCATTCATTACAGTGGGAACAAAGGAATACCAATATCAAAACATTCTGTTCTCAACAGAATTTTTCATGGTACCTTTTAACTTGCAACAGTATATCTAGTGTGACTTCCATAAAAAAATACAATAAAGAATTGTAAGAACAGCCCTATTTAGGACACTAAAGGAATGAGAAATCAATCAAATGAAATTATTCTGTGGTAGTGTTGGCTCAGCAGCAAAATGACACAAAGGCACATCCACACAGTTTACTAAAGCTTAATTCATTTGGATACTTGTGATCAAAGGCTTTGAATGATTACAAAGAAATGTCAAGGTTGTGACATTGCGGCTAGAATAAATCAGATAGAAAAAATAAGACAGGAAGGAAAAGGAACAAAGTGAGAACCCCAACAACAAAATTACATTTCCAAAATTGCTTTTTCCAAGGGGGAAAAAAACCCCTGCTTATTTTTTTTTCCCCAGAAAATGCATTTTCTGAACTATGAAACAAAAGAGTTCCTCTCATTTTTTCTTTCAGACTTTGTGTGACTGTCACAGTGCAATGGTGGCACCTATTGGTCTGAGATATTTATGAAAATCACACTCTGCAAAGGGCATTTTTAAAAAAATTAATACAATTCACTCTCTTTCTGCATGCTGGGAGCAGCACTAGAATGACAATTCCTGCATTGAGGTGACAGCATGATTCATGGTAATAGCTCTGAATTTAGTAATTTCTGATTCATGATTCTTCCCACATGTTGTGACTATATTCTTGAATTGAAGCAACTGCAACAGAGCTGATCGTTTAACAGGTAGTGGGTCTATCATTCCCTCCAGAATAACTGGATGGGTGCTCCCTTCTGTGCATGAGTCATTTCTCTGATGTTTCCTCAGAAGAGAGAATAAATAAGAAGAGTGTACATGTGAGAATAGGTAATGAGAGTCCTGTGCAAATCAAGCTGTGCAAAATGGGGTTTGCGGTTTCTTAATCTGTCAGACAGAAAAGTACAAAGAAAAAGCTGAGGTGATATGAGGAAACGACAGGAACAGAGGGCAGACGTAGGTTCACAGCTGTCCCTGAGCACGCTGTCCTGAGCAAGGGTGCTAAGCAAGCACACTGCTGACCTGTAGATCTTTGAGCAAGTTTGTATGTGTAGGCAAAAAGATCTATTATGCTTCCTCCGACTTTTTTTTCCTGAATTTTCTTTTTAGGATAAAAAGCTTCTCAGAAAAAGACAGTGAGAAAACCAATTTGTTTTTACTAAAAAAAAAAAGTGATAAATATTTGGGAATCATAACAGTGATTCAAATTACAAAACCAAAAATACTCCAATATATTCTGCTTTGAAGAAACAATCAACCTCAACAGTAGCTGCCTTCTCCTTCCTTGCTTACGCTGCCTTGCCTTGCCTTCTCTCTCTTGCCTTTGCCTTTCTCCTGCATTACCCTAATAAAACTCCAGCATATATTTAATCTTTTTTATAAATAGAAAATAAACTGAATCTGGGCTATTTTTATCTATTTTATCTACTATCTATTAATTTACAATTTAGGTACTTTATTTAATTTTGTATCTGTTTTAAGATTAGAGAGATATTTAGACTAGTCAATATTTGTAGTAAGCAGAGCCCACTATGACTTCCTACTGTCTCAGGTAATAACTGCATTCATAGTTAATTCAGAAAGGGAACTTAGTTAAAAATATGGATGCTGCACAGGCAAATCTGCAAGCAGCAGAATGGGCAAAACACTTTCAAGTGTAAGAGAATCTTTTCTAGACACACTATAATAAAAGTTCAGAGGAAAAGTAAAGGGACAAAATAAAAGCTTACATAGCAGAAGAAAGGGGAAAATTAGTAGTATAATATGTCTTCAAAAAGTGGAAGTAATTCCCAAACCATGTAAAAATTTTAAAAGAAGAAAATTGTGACAAATTAACAGCAAAACTGTAAAAATTGAGGCCAGAAGATGTAGGAGGAATGTGAAAACTACCAATAAAATCTTTTTCACAGCTTTGTAAGAAACACTTGAGAGAAATTGAGGGCTGGTGGGTTATTGGTGAAAAGGGTCATTCAAGGAAATGAGTGAAAGAAACTCTAAAAACTTTTTCACCTTGGAGTTTAATACAAACTAGTCAAAGGCAGTTTCTTTCCAGAGGCTTTCTTTGTAGTACCATCTTAAGGAATAATATCTTCCTGAAGCTGAAGAAGAATAAACTCAAGTTATTTGGACCATGTACTATATAAAAATATAATCAACATATTTACTCGGATTTAATAGATATTGTAGATAACAGGAATGGATGGTCATGCACGCAAATTTAAAAAATTTCTCAGAAGAAGAACTGGAAAATATGGGAAAAGAAGACTGATTTTCAATAGGAAAATCAGAAGAGTATATAACAAACAGATCTACATTCTGCACATACATAGAGTAGAATCTTTAGAATCTATAAATATTTAGAAAAAAGATAATATTTTGTTAAGAAAGTCAACTTCAAAATTATTTTAGACCTTTGAGACATGCAATGAGAATTTAAATAAGGACTGAAGATGATATTACCATTTCTGGAAATACTGGAAGTTTTTAATAAATATTAATTCTTTGCATGTTTGGCTCAAAGGTAAAATTTCAGATTTTTTAAGTACAGTGTTGAAAATACATGCTGCTGTCTAAAGCCGTGGTACCTCCTCAAAATATACACAAGATAAAATAACATGGCAAGGTTCTTCAGTAGTACAGAATGCTTTAAATGTATGGAAAACCAGGATTCTTCAGCTCAAGAAGTAGATGATTGAATCTGGCTTTGTACTATAAAGTTTTAAACAAGAATGAGAAAATAAAAATTAAAATATTATTTGCTCTTTCTTATAACAGAAACTTAATCTTGAATGAACAATTCAAGCATCATGTGCAAAATAAAAAGTATAATAATAAGCTTGAGTTTAAACATAAAGAAAAAAATACATTATTTTTACCCTCATAATATTTGATACTTTGAACACCTTGAAAATTATTGATTTGATTGATTCTTACAGGCAAGTTAATTTTTGTGTGCCAGAGAGAGAGGAAATCATTATAATTTTTGTATCTGTAAATTTCTGCATGAATGTGAAGTTTCAGTTAGTCCCTAATACCACATCAGGATGTTACAGCAGTATTTGAGTCACTTGAATTTACATTGTGCTGGAATTAATGTGTGGGAGTGAGGGTGGGTAGGACAGTCAGGACGAACAGAGATGAGAGATCTCTGCAGTCAGGTCTTGGAGCACGCGGTTTATTGCAGAGGGTGTGGGTGCATGGGCCCTGCTTGGAGCTGCCAGCCGCAGCTCGGAGCAGGCCCCAAAAGAGAGCAAAGTTCCCGTTACAATACAATAAATCTTCTGTGCTGAATATTCTAATTTTCACTAACCAATCTAGTACAAGATACAAATCCTATAGCATTTACATACAGCCTATTACATTACCATACTGGGTTATATTTTAAACCCTAAAAACTACTCTTTGGACCCCTTCTACCAAGCTAGTAGGGTCTGACCCTTGGACCTATCTGCAAGCAGAGGGTATTGTTCAATCAAAAGGGGATTACCTTCAGCCGGCCATACCACTGTTTTCCAGTTGTTCAGTAACTAAGGCTTGGTATCTCAAAGCTTGCTTTCATTTCAATCTTGCTTATAGTTTCTATATTCTCAAAATCTTTTGCCAGGCAATCATATTTATGAGGCTTTCCTGTTTCATCTTTCCCAACATCAATGAAACTGTTCTCATAAGCATAAATGTGCACCTATTATTCATGATTATTCACATCAGCTTTAGTTGTCTGGGATTTCTATATTTCAGTGGTTGACTTACAAAGCTCACTATTAAAATCAAGGCACATAAATGTTTATTTGAAATGCTCTGTCTACCTGTCAGTACATACTGGCAGTTCCCTGAATTCATACTTTTTGGCCATATCTACTCGCTCACCATTACTACTAAAGCCTTTGCACTTTTTACATCACATTGTCTGTCAACTCTTAAATATATAATTTGCAATATAATTTTACAGAAACATGATTCTGCCAAAATGGTGGCAAAGGTCAAAAACTCATTTGATTTACTACTAGGTTAGCATGTGTTTAAATCTCCTTCAGAAGTTTGAATTCTCATTTTCCATAGGAATTTAATATTTGAAGAGACCACTTGGTCACAAGGTTCCCCATCTCTGAAGACAATCATAACAAATCATTTCTTTCATGAAATGAACTGCAGCAAAATAAAACTTCATGTCAAGGGAGTGTGGGATTTTTCAAAAAATATGCTACTTCTTGAAAGATCTATACAGAGCAAAAATGGCAGCTATTTAAACATGTTTTTTTTAGCCTAAGTTCACTGTAGGAAAAATTCATGGGTACATAAGAGGCGGTCTCATTCCCTGATGCAATAGATCACATACAATGCATTAAAAAAAAAATTAAAAAGACTCATGTTTCACTCTCTGTATACATATTTTACTACAATGAAGAACAGATGAACTTTAGGATGAAAAAAGATCTAATAATCTCACAATATGCACTGTTATCTAGTGGATATATTTTATTGCCTTCTCAAGATGCAGGAGCCAATATCAACAGTGTTCAAAGGATTCACTTCTGGCATTAGTATTCAGTGGGTTTATGAACTTCTAGCAAATTTTAAAAATATGTTGTGTATTACCCTTTATTCTGAGACTGATCCTTATGGACCATAAGCATTCTTCTTTCATTCATAATATTTTGAACTGATACGTTTAATATTGTGCTTGGACCTTATTCTCAGGCATATGGTGTGACTCTTGGGCCTGTCCTGTGTAGGGCTGGGAGTTGGACTTTGATGATCCTTGTAGGTCCCTTCCAACTCAGCTTATCCTGTGATTCTGATAAATACCTAGTCAGTCTATGAACTACCACAATAATACAGTTTTGGCTCACTTGAACCAAAGTATGACTTTTCTTTGCTGTTCCTGAATAGAGGTAAGTAACAACATCAAGATGCAACATTTGCATCTTTTACTGTTAAGTCCTCTTAATATGAAGAGTATGCCTCTCCTGCCTCTCCAATGACTGTCTCAATCTAAGAACTAAAGAAAAGTTTTAAGTAAAAAGCATGTGTGGTATGGCTATCACTTTATTTTGTTCTCTTATTCTCTGATATACTTACATATGAGAGTAACTCTTTTCTGGTGGTGCTTGTATTATTGTAAATCTCTTTTTTTTTGTTGTTAGGATGCTGAAATGTGTGAGTATGTCTCCCTTTCTGTCTTCAAAGATATATAATGTAGTTTTCTTTTCCTTATTCTTTAATTGCATTTCCACCCCTTAAAATCAATGTATAATATTTGTCTTTTGTTGAAACTCTAATGATTTCTTGGGCACACTGAGTAATATTACATGTTTCCTTGTGGTTTCCAATAGTAAATCTACTTTTTTTGTGAGTGCTGGAAATGTGTATAGCTTGTGTAGCAGTAGTGACAAAAATAGGAACGTATTAAAAAATATGAACAATACAAATACCTCAGACATGGTCTTGGTATTGTACTAGACAATGTACTATTATATGGGTTCAAGAGTAGACTAGTTCTAGTTCCCATTTTCTCTTTAAAACAGTAAATGTCAACCTTTTTTTATTAGTACTGATCAGAGAATAAAATTTACATTCTGCAGAATATTTTTTAATCAGAGCAAAGAAGTCAAAATTTTTAAGTATTCACTGAAACGGAATAAAAATTTTGGAAATATTCTTCTAGCATGAAACATTTCTTGCTGAAACCTTTCATATATTTAAATGAGCAAAGACACAATGATGAAAAAATTTTCCACTGAGGTAGTTTAGAAATTTCAAGGCCTGTCATGTAACAGGAACGCTCCCTGCTTGTTGACTGTTAAATGAAAGCACATCAATTTAATTGATTATATTTAAATTTCATTTGTTCCAGTCACCGGATTATATCAATTTCATTTTTTATTACTGATGTAAAACATTATATTAACATTATCAGAAACAATTCTAATTGTAATTGCATTCTCATCTTCTCCAGCTTGTCAGGAACAAGACATATTACTAAGAGACTAATGATATCACTTAAACTTTCTTTAAATGTTCCTCCACGTGTTTTTTGATCTTTGAAATTATGTAGACCACATATATATTACAATTTTTATTTACTACAAGGAACTGTATTTTTTAATCTAATTCTGTTGATAACCTTATTTTGATAGCACTCTATTTTGCAATATCACTGTACTTAAAATAGTATTGGCCAATGAATAATTATTTAATTGTTGCTCATATGAACACATCCTCACTACACAACAAGCTTATAATGAACTTTGGTATTAACACTTAATTGTTATCTTCTCAACACATGTTTTAAATGAACAGTCTAACTGCATTTGTCAAAAGCTTAAACCTTTTCTCATATAGCTACCATATATTTCTGTCCAAGGTCCTACATTTGTTTCTGCCATAAGAAATGAATAGGACTTAGGTAAGTAATTAAAAAATATATTTGGTTTATGCTTGTGTGGCCACTTGTATCCATTATGCTGAAAGCTTTCATATAAACCATACATCAAAATATTAATATATTCAAAATCTATTAATGAAACCCAGATCAAATATACAAAAGGAATTGCTGTGTCTTTCTAGTTATTTCCTCAATACCAGAAATTAAAATATTGAACATCAATATAAAAATGAGCAAGACTATGTTATGTCTGTTATGGAAGACTTAACCTAAAAACCTTGGTTTTGTTATTTTATAAGACTTTTTTGGCTATCCACCACTGATGTGAGATTGTCACATTGTCACTTCTGAAAAGAAATATTTTCAGAAGGCTCTTACACAGTCTCGACATTTGTGCAAGTTTATTAGCACAGTTCTGGAACCAAAACAGTCTGGATACATTTCTGATTTTCTGCTTTACAAATTGTTCAAGTACTCTTACATAATAATTCCTATAGACAACCTTTCCTTTCCCTTTTATGTTCAACTTCTTTTCTCTGCCTATCAAACAAGAGTGACTCTACCATAAACACAAGGGCCACCAGCTAGACATCAGATCAGGTTTAATTCTTTAGGTACATATCTAGGCTGAGCTTTTCTCATCCATGAAAGTAGCTGATTACTTCTTCCTGTAGCTGTTGGCCATGGAATTATAAAACTTTAATTCTGCATAAGCTATTTTTTTCTATTAAGGTTAAATTTCTATTTACTAGCCTTTCAAATAGACTTATTTAATAGCATTATTTAAACCTTCTACTCCTCTTAATCATTTTTATTATACCATAGTCTATAAACGCAAGCTAAGACTGGAAATCCCATTGTACTGGGTGCATGATTAGAGTGCAGTCCTTGCCCTGAAGAGCTTAACATCTAATTAGATAAGACAACTGTGACAGCAATGTTCAAAATGTCACAAATATTTTTAAAGCTTGCCACAGGTTTTCCACCAGTACCATCTCAGGCTTGAACATAAAAACCCATAAACTAACAGGATCAGGATTTCCAAAGAAATATCAGGCTTTTACACAAAATAGAAAATAGGGTCCTGAAGTGGGATAAATTAGAGTCTAGAAGTCTATAATCCCAATTCTTACTCTCCCCCTTTTGATTTGTGCTGCTATTTTCATCTCCAGGAGAAATTTGTTTGCTTGACATAAAGCAAATAATGGTTTATCTAACTCTCTCATTTAGGAAGACTGACATGTTTAAGCAATTCTATAAATTAGACACAAACCTGAGGTGAGTATAAATAATTCATGATGTAGTTCTCTCCAAATGCAACCTAAATCCTTACACACACACATTTAAACAAAAAACCATACATATATGTTGGTGCCTGAAGGTACAAGCATTATTAAAGACACAAAAGACATTGGAACACTGGCTACATTTTTTGATGTTTTATCTATTTAGGTGGATTCAACCCCTTGCTCACTGGAATGTGGGAGGATCATGCAGTCACACTTAGTGCTGAGCTGCTCACTGAAATGGACTGCACAAAATATTAAACTAGGAAGTTTCAGAAGTGGGTTTCACAGTAACTGAGTCACAATGCACTCATGGATATTACGTGTGACTACTTATACTATTCTCATCACTGTAGTACCAGATTTTCTTTCAGAAAGGCACTAAGCAGTCTGACAAGTTAAAGTCAGGTATGTTTTTTCCTCCTATTTGTCCTTTACTCAAAAGAAAATTTCTGTGTACAGTAATGCAATATGGTTTAGTAGCATTATAGAATTGTGAGAAACAGTGTCAGAGAATGGGGTGAAAGAGCAAACTTTCTTTAGCTCTCCACAGGCAGAAGGGTGTGAAAACAAGTGAATATCACTTGTTTAGACAATAGCATGTCTCTGCTTGCTTGGAAAAAGGAAAAAAATGAAAGCGTACACACCTGTAGATTATGCATAATTTACACACAATTCATAAAATGTACATAGTACAATGTATCATCATTTTAATTGTGTATTACTGCAGATTTCTTTTATCATTATACACTGAGTTGTATTTTCTATGTACTCTTACTTTGTGCATTATTACCATCTGTATATATTTAGTATTACATTTCTCTATATGGTGATAAAAGGACCTAGGAAGACCTCATATGGCACTCTATGATTAAACAAAGTTATTGCCTAGTGGGCTGGGACAGAAGAGCAGAATTAGTGTACAGGAGCTGTCTGTGTGGCAGAAAGCACTTGTGACACTGGTAATCAAATGTTTCAGCAATTAAAAATACAGCAAAGCACTCACCCTTTTCAGGTTCCATGGGGAATTTAGACTTCAAACTTTTTTCAGAGTTAAGTTAAGAAAGCTGCAGTGAGAAAGTCATAAAAGAGAAGATCAAAGAATATTCTTTTTGGGAAGACCTAAAATACATGTTGCATTTTTATCCAGGAAAACCTTATTTAGGCTGTTATTCTTGCACATCCACCTCCACTGTTGAAACCACATAATCTTTAAATTAATTATTAAATAGACAAAGGTTAAGGAAGAATGGCAGTACAGCCTGGTGATCATGGAATTCCCCAGTTTGATGAATATCTGGATCTCAATGCAAGTACCCTATGACTTTTTATATTTATAATAAAAATTGAACTACTTAAGTAGCTACTCCAAAACATAAGTTCAGTAAAATACAGTTTAATAAACTCTAATAACTGGATACAGAGAAAATTAATTGAGGAGGAGGGGGAAAGACATTTTTGGCTTTGTCTCTCTCACCATTCTACTCTATTTCTAATTGGGAATAAAGCAAATTAATATACCTAGGTCAAGTTTGTTTTGCCTGTGATGGTAATTGGCAAACAATCTCCCTGTCCTTTTCTCAGTCTGGGAGTTCTTTCATCGTATTTTCTCCTCATGTCCTGTGGAAGAGGGGAGTGAGAGAGAAACTGCTTGGGGGTCTGGTAGCCAGCCAAGGCAACCTACAAGAGGAAGAAAATCTTTAATGAATGTATGGAGTTCAATCTGAGAAAGAGCAAAAGGGCATGAAACAGAGGACTGAACTGTACTTCATATTGGAAAAAGAACCTGGAATGAATTCATAGGTATGAAGCAATTTTGTTTATCAAATTGGAATCAAGTCTTTAAAGAGATTGCTGAAAAAAGATAATTAATGGTGAAATTTATATACACCATATTTCTGAATTTGCCATAAATACAGATATCTTATATCTAAAAAAGAAAAAAAGAATAAATATACTGATTGCAAAGAAAATATAATAAAGTATAAAAAATCTGTGGCTGCATACATGAAATAATTTATTCATATCTCAGTTATGTCACAATTTATCCTTACATTCATAAAATAGATTTGCTGTTTGAGGAACAATAAATGCCATCCTCTTAAAGAGTCATAACAGTTATATTTTCAGACTTCTTTTGCCATGACTTTTGGATTTTTAAATAGTAATAAATATATGCAACATATTTGATCTTTTTAAAAGGTAGCTTTAAAATAAATAATTTAGAAACAATAGGAAATGCCTCAGGTTTTTTCAGATAATTCTTTTCTGTATTGAAGGCATGAATCTATACGAAACAACATGAAAGATGCAGCAAAATGAGTTAATGGAATACTCACAGTTTAAGGTCATAATTCTACATATTCATAAGCATGTTTGGAATATGCATGTATTTTAAATATGAAACTGTAGATTAAACATTCGTAGACGGCATTATATAAACTTGTCAAATACAAATCTTTGAATAATGAAATTCTGAGTAACAGCTCACATTTAGAATTTTCTCATGATTTTGTTTTTACATTTGTGTTTGAATGCAAAATACTATTTAGTTAGCAAAATAAACAGATCTTTATCTAAATGAGTTCTATTTGAAATACTAGTTTTGTTACATTATCATTTGACACAAGAAAATGAAAGGGAAAGCACCTGAAAAAGCCACAAAAATAATTTTTGATGGTGGAAGTAAGATTCTTTAATAAATATGATTTGAGGAAAATCCTTTACTAACATTACCAAAACCCAAAAACAAGTAGTGAAAGAGAAGCACATAGTATTTAGCCAAGAAACCTAATGTTCTCAAATTTTTAGGAGCTGTATTAAAATTAGTTAAGATATTTGTGTTTCTGTATATCACTATTTTAGTTTTTATAGTTTTGTTGCTTTAGTTGCTCTTAGTCCTAGTTAATAGATAACTTTGTTCTAATAAAATAAGAGAGATATTATAGGAAAACTAGGAAGTAAAGTTTTAATAATGTAATCCACTTGCACAACTTATTTATTAGAGAATTGTTTAGCTAAGAAATTAAAATTAATATAGTATAGTTAAAGAATCCAAGCTTTAAGTTATCCTTAGAGATGGATTAAATGTTTTAGTAGTAGTTGGAACAAGAAGATGAAAAATTGGGACTTGACAGCGAGAAGTGGGGCTTTGGGAAGCCTTTGTGTTGCAATGTATATAAACCCTGGAAAGTTTTTTTCTTTGGACATCCTTGGCAAATAAATGACCGCTTGTCCCTGATACCAGCCAGCGATGTTATTAGGGATGTTACTTCAACAACTCATAAGTTGTTGAAGTTTGAACCTTTTGGTTCTCTCCTTTGAATCAGTAGACTAAAGAAATAATTGCTGATTTTCCCACATGTCAAAGAAAATAATAATATCTTTGCCTGCAGGAACACTGCAATTGGATGTACTCTTTTTCTTTGTGAGAAATGGCTTTTTATGAAGCAACAGACGAAGGCAATTTCAGGATTTAGATGATTATGTTTTCCAGTAATTCAATACCAATTTCAAAAAATGGAAGAATGCCCTCTTTGGTAGCTTAGTTCAGCTACTGGATGTTATCCAGTGTGTAATATTCTCTTTTCAGGAAGCAAAACACTGAAATAAAGGTTTCCTCCTTGCAGTAGGTCTACTGAAAACGATTCTGCTATAACTGATTTAAATTATGAGCAACACAGTACTAAAAATATTTTTCCTAGGCAATACCTCTAACCAACCTCTAAATGAGAAAAATAAGATGCTCAATCTTCTCTAGAATATTCTGGTGCTGTATAATAAATCCCATCAGTCTCTGAAGTCATTACTGCATGGTATTCTGTCATCAATGAGATAAATGCATGGCAATAATCAATATGATAAAATGATACATTTATGATGGCGAGGGAAGATGACTGGGGGTAAAATGATAATGGTACAGAAGTTATAATGAAAAATATGGTTGCTACGGCCTGGATGGAACAGAGTCAGCATACTCAACCTCCCATACACAATAAGATCTAAATGGCACCAAATGGAGGGATGAACAGAGTGGAGACACTCTGGCCAGGGTCTGTTGAAACCCTTGCAGAGGGAGCTCAGTGGTACTTTTTAGCTCATAAGCCACACAGCAGCTGAAAACCAACCAAAATAAAGGAAGATGTTCTGCCCTTGAATTAGCAACTGTGGTGAAATCATTTTCCTTGGACTGACATCTAAGCCCATCCCAAGGTTATTGCAGGTACCATGCTGAGATACCCACCCCTGTGTACAAACACCCCTCAGTGAGTATGATGTATGACTAAAGTCACTCATGCTCCACCTAAACACATTTTCCAACCGTAACCTGTTACAATTTCGCTTATAAAGAGTGTTATTCTGTAAGCTGCTCATGTGAGTCCATCAAGGGCGCTGGCAGTCCCCAGCAGTGTATAAAGGTGTGGAGACCCAGAAGAGATTTCTCTGTTTGGCACGTGACCCTGAAAAGTCATTTGAACCATCCTCTGATCCAGCAAACTGCTCGGTGAAGGGTCCTCATAATGGGATGATGACAGACTAGTTGGGCACAAGGGTCTCAGCTTTTCTGGGGCAATGGCTGACAAATCAACACCGAGGGTTTGAGTAAATCTCCACTCTTTACGTGACAGATGGTGTTTCACACATGGTAGCTTAATAAATGAATAAAAATACTGCTTTCAGTTGAATAAAATTGAAATTATTTTTAAAGAATTAATTTAGAATGAATTTGCTGATATTCAGAAATACAGCTTTGAATGCTTTTCAACTGTAATTTTTAATATGTTCAGAGATTCAGACATAGATATATCATCAGTCTATGCATATTCTTCGTTGACAGTTACTGTATTATGTTTGCTACTTTTCAGTTAAAAGTAAGACTGAGGCTTTCAGAAAGACAGTTCATAAAACCAGAAAGGAAGTTGCAATATTTTCTTTTCTATCTTGCTTATAATCCAAATAAAATTTCTAGAAATGAAATAGTGATGGATTCTGATTCTACAATACAGTACAAATTTAATTAAGTGGTGCACATTCTAAATAAAGAAAATGGTTTTATCTCCTGACATTTCAAATAAGAAAATCCAATCACAGGAACAATGAAGCACAGCAATTTTAGTTACTTATTTATTTTATTACTGATCTTCAAAATCTTATTTCATTAGCCTGCTTGATATTTCATACTACTCTACCAGACTGTAGATAACTTAAAGAACATGTATTTATGATAGATAAAGACGTCGTCATTCACTTTACTTTATCTCATCCATTGAGAAACTTTGCTTGAATGTGATTATATTAAATTCCAGGCCAGCTGACATTAATGCTTTGGTATAGTGAATGCCACCTTTGATTTTGAAGATGAGTCACATTTAAAATAGTTTTCCAATTAGACTATATAAAATTCAGCTGACATGCTATAATTTATTATAGTTGCTACCAATTAATTAAAAATTAGGAATAGTGGAGTTTTAGAAAGTTTTTCCAAATTATCTGTGACATTATCTTAGTTTGTTCAGAGAAAATATCCGGGCTTTATATTCATCTATTTCTTCCAGTGCAAGCTAAAACTATGCTTTTCCTCCATGGACTGACTCACTATTACTACCTCCATCTTCTTAGGCTGGTAAGATTGTGTAATGAATTTAATATCCAGGATTTTTGGGGGGAAAAAAATCAGTCCTGTTCAGGGATGCCCTGAGCATAAATGTGTGCTAGTGAAGAAAAGGCTGTAGCCTAAATAAAAACAATTTTACAGTATTGAACATAAACTCACAAGGATGTGCATGGACATACACATGAATTACCAGTATGTGCTTGGAAAGAGTGAGACTTAGCAACATGAAAGTGATCCAGAAGCAACATACCATTCTGCAGTTCCTAGTGAGGATGTGCAATGTTTCCTCTCAGCTAGCTTTTTAATCAAGTATTTACCTTACGACAATAACTTAAGAAAAAGTAGTTCATAAAGGTCCTTCCTTCACTGGTCCACATACAGTGTTAGATCTTTGCTAAAAATACCTGCATCACTTGTAGCATCTGCTCAGACTGAGTATACAAGTAAATTTGTTTTTGTTTTGTTGTACCTTCATCTCATTTTTTCATGAGAATGTTAATGCACAGTGGCTTTGTAAGTTCGAAGCTTGATATTTCTCATTAGTTTTCTCTTACATCCGTAAGAAACAAAGGTATTCATTCTCTTCTGTCACTTCTATTACTTCCTTTCTCCCCTTACAAAATTTTTAATGGCAAGTTAAGCCTCTTCCTATTTAAGTTACCTACTCTGCTGAAAGGCCAGACAGGTTAGACAATGGTTTCCTGGCCTGCAATCAGTGTTTTTCTGTTAGAAAACTTAAATGCAAAAAGCAGAAGTTCATATAGGTCACACACCACTGTGATAGTCTTAAACCGATAGTATTTCAGCATGTGGCAACCTATTTTCTCTTGTTCTTTCACTGGATACCACCAAGAAGGAGCAGCTTCCTCTTCTTTGCTTCCGAAATAATGCATTTATACATGTTGTTAAGATTGTCCCACTGCCCCTCTTCTACACAATGAAACTGAACCCAAAACTGAGACTCTCACTTCCCAAAACCAAGCCATTTCAATAGAACTCAGCAGAGGGGATGGATCGTCTCCCTCAACCAGCAGGCAATAGTCACTAACCCAAAACACCATTAACATTCTTTGCTGCAAGAGCACGTTACTGGTTCAAGGCCAACTTGGTGTCCTCCAGGATTCCCAGGCCATTTCCTGTGAAGCTGTTTTCCAGCTGTTCTGCTCCCAACATATACTGGTGCATGGAGTTGTTCCTCCCAGGTGCAAGACCTAGCATTTTCTTTCACTGAATTCATAAATATCCTCTCAGCCCAACTGACGTCCCTCTGAACTGAGGGACAACCCTCTGATGTATCAGTCACTCTTCCGAGCTTTGTATCCTCTGAGAACTTGCTATTTAAGCCCTGTCCCATCAAGCAGGTCATTGATGAATATAGTGAGCATTACTGATACCAATATTGAACTCTGCGGTAGACTATTTTGGACAGGCCTCAAACAGGACTACATGGTGCTCATCACTGTCACTTATGCCTGGAATTTGAGACAGTTTTCAATCTGCTTCACTGTTTGCTTAGCTAGCCTATACTTCATGAGGTTGTCTAGAAGGATGTTTTAGGAGACTGTGTTGGAAACTTCACTAAAATAAAAATAAATAATGTCCATTGCTCTCCACTCAGTTACCATAAACAGTCATGTTCTTCCAGTTTCTAATTATGTTTCACTCCACAAGACATGACTGTGATGGATTTTGCATTTTCTTCCTTTTTTATTTTTACTATCTACACCTTTATTATCATATTCTATAGTCTGATTTGAGTATTTATCATTCCTGAATGTCATTTAATCTGAAATACTTTTCTAAAACCTATTTTTGTTTTCCAATATGGAATGACTTCTTCACTCTAATCACTAATAAGCCTTACTATTTAATTTGCCTATTTATAAAGAGTGTCCTGGAACAGAAGACACAGCAATAGTAGGCTGCTCTCAATCTGCAATAGCAGATACTGACTTTCAAAATTTTTGGACCCTCCATGAGTAATTGAGTGCAGATGATCTCCATCCTGAAATGTTCAGAATAAAATCAGACTAACCTGCTCTAAACATGTCAAGTCTGTATTTCAAGTAACTTTTACATAAAACTGACAATACAGGATCTAAAAATTTTAAAGATATTGTCATATACAGAAAAAATTACAGCACAAGCTAGTATTAACTTATCATAATAAAAGATATTTTCAAGATTGGTTATATGTAGGTCATTACTTTATTGGAGAGTTACAAAACACCTTTCTTTATCCTCACAAAATAGCTGCTTCCTCCCCTAATTCTGTCTATGTTTTTCTCTCATTTTTGTATGTTAGTGGCTCAAAAAAAACCTGCTAGAGCTACTGTTTTAAATTAGCATAACAAAAAAGTATTTCTCTCCTACCAGGACTGCCTTTTTACTCAAATACATTTAGAGATGATGAGGGGTACCTTTTATAAATCCCTCTGGGGAGGTTATGTGCTCAAGTCACGTTTACATTAAAGAGATTTGTTTGTGTAGCTCCCTGTACACCATTTTCAAGATTTGCTTCTTGGAATATCAAATTACATTTTATTTGATAGATGTGAAGCCTGGTAAGAATAACAGAGTGAATTTTGTTGCTTGCTTGTCCTTCAGTTCAAAATTAGCATTTTGCAAGTTATTTAACTTAGACTGATAGGCTCATAAGAACTGAAACTACATAGCATTTCTCATGCCAGTATTAAAATATCATCATATTTAGAAAGCCCAGACAGCACTAGAGGTTTGGGATTTTTTACTACTATGATAAATAATTTCTTTTTTTCTCAAATTTCTTTTCTTAGTTTTTTCTCAATTTTATCATTTTCTGTTATGCAAAGAGGAAAAATAAAGAGGTGTTCAAGATGAAAAAATAATGACATTTAAGAGGCACTTTGATGATAATATATGCAGTTTACACACCTGCATTTCTTATAAGTCCAACAGATTCTCAAGCCAGGAAACCAATAATCTATTTATAGTCAAAAAGTAAAAAAGTACAGTGTGTCAATTTAGGTCACACTGCTCTGGGTCACACTCAAAATAAGAGCAATTCCTGTAATAAGGAAAATGTCCTTATGATATATTTTTACATATAGATATATAGATAAATATTTAATCTCAGAATTATCTGATTCCTAGTGCACCTAAAGAAAATGTGAAGGCTACAACTGAAGTCAATGGGGACAACTGTCTCCTACAGATTGTATCAAAACTTATTTTCTTAATGAAAGAAAGAAGACAAACCATAACCGCTAAATTGATGGTACTTCTCAGTATTTTAGGTTGGTTAATTTTGCTGCTTTGACATTCTCTGGTTGTCTTTTGTCTTTGATGTATTTCCATTTCGTTAAGGTACCTTTTCTATAATCTGAAATCATATTGATATTTAATTTAAAAATATACTGGAAAAAAATGATTAGGGTGATTAACTCACTAAAATGAGCACTTGTTAAGATGAAAAATCACAACTATTTAATCTTACTTCTTTCTTTTTCCTTATTAATATCTGTATTGATTAGGAAAATACTTTGAAAATTTAATTCTTTTAGAAGAGAAGAATAAAAGAAGAAATAATAAGAACAAAACCCAAGTAACTTACAGCTATGGTCATACCAACTTTCAAGGATATCAGATAAAGAGTTCCTTACTGTACAAGGAAAGATTTTGGAGAAGGTGGTGCGAGTTGCATCATTTTGCACTGGATAAAAACACTAATTGTAGTTACAATACCTGTTAATATTTTTGATTGATTTTCCTAATTTTTTATTTTGGCCAAGAGTTTTTTCAATTGATATAATGATGTAAAATAAGGAAGAAAAATAGTAATGGGATAAATTAGATGGCAATATTTGTGCAACCCTTAGTTTTGATGATTTGCTGTTCTTGTGAATACTCACGAACCAGCAAAAACTAGTCTTTTTGCTCACTTCAGACATATCTGAATAGTCAAAATGTCCTCTTGATAAGAGAAACTTAACTAGAGCATCTAGTAACATCTCTTCTTTAGCATCATATTTGACTTTCTTTCCATTTCTAGTACTGAACAGAAGCCCAAGGCATGCCTCATCCATAACAAACAACCTGACGAAAGGCCACTAAAAGCAAAAAACACTGAAGAGCTTTGCTCAAAGTTCTTCATGTTCTTTGGAGGTGAAGTATGGCTCTGGGACCCTGTCCTCCCTGTGTTCTTTGTGACTGCTTATAGTTTGATAGAGAAAAACTGAGGGTGATAATTCAAAGTGTGGGAGTTAAAAAAAAAATAAAAGGTTGGGACATGAAATCTGCTGAAAGTGGCAACATAGAGCTAAGACTCAGGCGGAAAGAGAGCTGTAACTGCATGAAACAGAAATTACAACTAAAGGACAGAGAAGCTGGACTTGGTTGGACATCAAGACTGTGACTAGCAGATATGATAGAAACAGCTGAGAAAAAGGGAGAGGTGCAGGCAGAGTGTTTAGGTGGGAGAATGACACAGACTGCAAGGAGAAGCCCCTAAACAGAGAATGGGCTGGACTGGCAATAACTCAAAGAACCTGGATGACCACCATAGGATAAAGATGCAACACAACACTTCAGGGAAATGGGCAGAAGAGTGTGCTCACAAATATATACTGATTGTAGACTGTGGAAACAACACTGTTTTTCCCTGATGGTAACAAGTATTTCTAACACATATGGACATAAAACTTGGTGTCAACAGTGTGACGTAAAATGTAAAGCAAACTGAGAGAAAGACACTGTCATATTCTTCAGTCATCCCATTCTTTGGAGCTAGGAAGCAAAACTTGGGGTATTTGGAGATGTTATCATTTAAGCATGAACTTAACATGGTCCCAGAGAACTAATACGCGTGGTATTATTATTTTATGTTGTTATGTTATATATATGTTATGTTCAAAAAGCTACCATATAAGGCAAGCAGATATCTTGTTTTGCTTTTGTCATATATTGATGGTAACTGCTCCATCGCAACTGCTGGGACCAATCGACAGGGTGAACCTGTTTTCTCCCCCAAAAGGGATGCCTGTTGGATAAGAACCATGCTCTATGCACGTTGGATACTTTTGTTTTGGGAATAGAGATATTGCTTTGAATACATTTTTGCAGTCTGTCCCCCTGGTTTTTCTTAGCCTTCTGATAATATACATATTTGGAGTCAGATTTTCACACACTTTCATGTAAACAATAGCCAATGTTTACTTAACTGTATTTTCTTTTTTTCATTCATTTTGTGATAAGAGAAAGTTTGATGAGCATCCTTTCTCTCCAGTGGGATTGAGGAGGAAGTGACATGTCCTCCAATCCCTTGTGGAATTGAGAACCCTATAAACTATGAGAAATGTAAATAAAGTCTCTCTTTTTTCCTCTTTCTGCTGAACCTAGCAGGTGTGAGAGTTTCCTTTATTGTGTCCTTTACCGACACAGCAGTCAGATCACTGGCAATCCTTGAACCTTAATCTGTTACAGTGTTATGTTAATGAAGAGTATTATTCCATAAACTGTTAGTGTGACTCCTTCACGGGCACAAGCAGTCACCAGCAGCAGGTAACACACTCAAATAAAGTGGGAAAACCCACTGAGGAGTCTCCTTTGTGCTGTTGGTGTGTGTCCCTGCCTAAGTCAGTCAAACAACCCTCTGATCCAGAGGGACTCTTCAGTGAAGGATCCCTGCAGTGGGACAATGATAGACTGGTTGGGCACAAGGATCTCAGCTTTCCTGGGACACTGACAGACAAATCGGACTCCAAGTGTTGTGGAAATCTCCTCTTTTCATGTAACACTGACCTAAGGACCAGTTGAGAAGAAAATATTTACAAGGCACTCTGGATTGGAGGGTAACGCAGGCTGCAGTTTTGCCTGGAGACCACACTGCAGACCCCTGGCTGTCGGAGGTGTCCCGGAACGGACCTTTGTTACAGCCGTAATTGATGGAGATCTGTTACAAAAGTAACAGAACCCGCACTGGTTCTCTCACAAGGAGCAGGCTGCAAACCGATGTGAAAATAGCGTCGATAAAACCAGGAGACAGAGTGAGAGGGGTTCGCTGCTAATTAACTTTATTAGAACCAAGCAGACAAAGACCAGGATCAGGCGGATGTAGCCCCTTTTTGTCTGGAGGCCAAAAGAGGCGGGATAAAGGATTACAACCAATGGAGTTCTGTAAATTGTGAGGTGACAGGGGAGAACATCCAACGGGACAAACTTAGGGGAGAGTTCCATTTGAATGAACAAATTGAATACCGAGTGAAATAGAATTTTCCAGAGAACATACATATTCCATAAGGGATATGCATAAACATAAGGGTATACATAAAACTGGGTGCGGGAACCTGAACCTATAACAGAACAACATGCAAAAAGCAGTTCCTGGGGAAGCACGGGAAATCACGGTGACCAGGATGTTAGACTCCAGAGCCCTGGGTGCTCATCCACCAGGAATTTGTGGGTGTGGGTGCCACAGCCACAGCCACATGCACAGCAACAGGAGCGGAAGAGAATTTACCCACATGGGCATAAACCATATTGCACCATATTCCCTCAGGCTCAGTGAATGCAACCTGGCCTTGCCCAGTACGTGGGTTTAAGGTCAGACTCAACTGTATTGGAGATGTAATGTGTGTTTCTACATAGACATCTGCACAGACACATAGACATAGGTAAGTTAAGTTAAATTAAGGTTATGCCATACTCATTTGTGAATCTAAGTTGCGATACAGTCAGAGGACTGAAACATGAATCAGTATGCTGAAGACTCCAGTTACAGCAAAGAAACATATTTTATGTTTCTTAAAATTTCAATATTTTGTCGTTAAAACCTATCGAACATTTTCAGACATTCCAAATTTCCTCCTAAGAAGCATAGAGATTTAATTTTTGAAAGTTTTGATGTCAAAACTGTCAGAAATCATTAAGACCTTAAAGACTCAAGAGACAAAAATCAATGCCTGAGATTTTAGAGGGAAGAAAAAAGTAATTTTGAACTATCTTCTGTCTTCTGGAAAAGAGGTATACATAACAGCAAACCAAAGTCTGAGAGCTGCTGGCTGCTTTCCCTTTCAAGTTCTCCTCTTTCTTTCATATTATTGTATTATGGCCTCTAGGTAGAATTAAAGTGATACTTGTGTTATAAATGAGAGTCAAATTTTATAGCAAAGAAAATATAGGCTTTATTAAATTGCCAAAATATTGGCATAAACAACAAACGCCACGATCGAAGAAAATATGGAACGCCGAGCCTAGGAGTCGGCGCTGGGTGAACTGCATGGAATCTGGCCTCTGGCGCACCAAATTCCCGTTCACCGAAGTTGGTTTGGTGTAGTCTACTTTTATACTGTTTATTTTGCCTCTAGCAATATGACATAGTCCAGAGCCTCTTTCCTTTAGAAGCTGAGGTAGAATAAAGATTTTCCGGGGTGTTTCTTTTCAGCTCTGGGTGTGACAATGGAGGCTCCTAGGTGGGGTGGCTTGCCGCTGTGTGCTAATGGGCTGTTTCGATCTTCCGGGCGAGGACGATTATCGGCCATTACCAGTGCCGGGCAGTCCATTGTGCTTAGGGTGGAGAGCAGATGTTCCAGATACGTTCTGTTCCTCAGGAATTTAGTCTTTGTATATGTTAATCCTGAACCGGAGAGGGGTGTCTGTCCTTTGTCCACCCTGCAGAACTGGTTTTTTATTTTGGTTTTAGTTTTAACTTTCCAGGGAGCTGTTTCCAATTTTAATACATTGAGGTTTAGCTTA
>VYXC01000150.1:74948-103404 GCA_013397175.1 Platysteira castanea
GAAGTTCTTGGTGTTCAAGATGTTAAAATTATTAGTCTCAGTTTTGGTTAACTTGTAGGACATAACAATTAAAATTAAACCAGAAAGAGAGAAGTAGTTAGCAACATTTCTGAAGTGTGTGCGGTGACCTATGTGGTGCCCTATCCATAGGCAGAATGGCACTTCTTTTCTGCTATAGACAACACAGGATATAGAATCATCTGAAAAATCACAGAATCACATAGTGGTTTGATTTGGAAGGGACCTTTAAAGGTCATCTAGTCCAATTCTCCTGACATGAGCAGGGGTAACTTTTGCAAGCGGGACAAAATCCACCCGTCTTCATATATAGATGAAAACTTTTTTTTTTTTCCCTCTTGTCCACAGGTTACTCCATAGTTGTCTCCCTCAGAACTCCTAGCATTATCTTTTGGGAGTATAGAGAGCACTGTTTTGCTTTTTATGCTTTATAAAGCTGAATATTTATATCAGAAATTGTTTCATTTATATAGGTATTATTGTTATTATTAGGTACAGTTAAGTCCTATACATGGTGTTTCAAACCTACCAGGTAGACAGACAGATAGATCAGCCATTTTAGATAACTGGCCTGAATATTTTCTTTGGGAGCACCTAGATTCTGAGCTCACTTCTTTACAGGCTGCTAATAACAAACATGTATGGTTGTTTATTATGTTACTTATGCTGCTGAGACTGTGCAATGCCAAGATATTGCAATCAAAAACCCGTGATCCAAGGCACACTTTCTGTGCCTTGAGCTTGCTTTCCTGCTGCCCATTGCTGTTTCCAGACGTATTTCCTCTCCTTTTAGACCAGAACACACTTGTTGTTGCTCTTAAGGCTAAACCATGGGAAAGATCAGTACTCAAACTCTCTCAGGGAGGTACTTGTGCTGTCATTCACTGATGCTTGAGATCCCTTGAAAGACTTTGTATCTCCAGGTTTTACCATCATATCCAGAGACACCCTAACTGCCCATTAAATACAGTAGGGTAAGACATACATTGCAGACTATGTCAAACTGCTGTGTACACATAAGTCTGTTCAGACACGCAGAAAAACCGTTGTCAGACACATTATAAAGTATAATATAGAAAGTTTTTCCCTGTGAAGAGAAAATGGTTTTGCTCATCTTCCTTCTGTATAAAAACCCAAATTGTTTAATTATGCAATTCAATTAGGCCTGTAAAAGTGAAAAGTGATCTTTCCCTTCCCATAAAATATGACACACAAAGCTCTTCCAGAAATCAACATTCCTTTTATCCTGGTTTGAGACAAATTCGGAGGAACGCTCGAAATGAATGTCCTCTGATAGAAGGCAGATTACAGCCACCTCTCCCCCACAAGGTTTGGGAAGAAATTCCTCAGAGAAAAGTGAAAGAAAAAAACTATTTATTTAACAAACACACAGGAAAATAATAATGCTAAATAATAAAACCTCTCACTGTGGAGAGAAGCTGGTAAATTTTATGAGTCCTTTCTGTGGGTGTGGACTCTCTCCTCTTTGAAGCTGGGTCCCTCTGGGGCGGTGTAAGGTCTCCCAGTGAGATTCTGATGTTCTGGTGTTCTGAACAGTTCCAGAAAAGAAGAAAAAGCCAAAGGTTTAACTCTTCATCTCTCTCTCCAGAGAAAAGGAGCCAAGAGCTGGGAAAAGCAGGAAGGTGCTTTCCTCTGCTCTGCAGCAGCAGCAGCTATCTCTGTGTCCTTGAACACAAAACTGCTTTGAAAAGTTTGCCTGGCTTTTTTTTCTTTCTCTCGGACCCAGTTTTAAAGGCACAGAAAGGCACAGATTTCATGTCTGGGCATAGAGCAGGTGATAGGGGATACAACATCATAAAGTCATCCCAAGACACCTTAGTAAATCATTTTCCTTACCATTGCGTGCTCCTGCTAAAAGTTCAGATGAGGGAGGTCCTTTCACTGGTCAGATTTGTGAGTGACAGCCATCATACTTAAACACAAATTGTACTGTACTGTAATTTCTTTGTCAGTTACATGCTTGTGTCCAAATAAAATAACTGAGTTCCAGTTAAAAGTTCACATTTCCAAAAATACCTTAAACTGAGAAGAAAGATAAGCATTCAAGAAATCTCTGTTACACAGGTTATAGAATGATTATAGTACTCCAGATATCAGAGACAGAAATAAGATCCCTTTGTTCATCCACTATCAATGAGAAAATTGATCTCCACATATCTGCTCATCTGCAACACATATGGGGCTGGAAGGAAGATCCCATGAGTACAGAGCCTCCAGCTTTGCCCCTGCCCTCTACCTTTCCCTGAGCACATTAAGTGCAATGTTTTTCCTTTCATTGTTCTCCTTTTATCTACTCTTCTAAACCTCTTTGTTCCTCTGCTTGGTTTTCATCTACTCTGAGCTGCTGCTGTGGTACAGAATGCTGATAAAACATTAACTTATTCCTACTCAGAAGGCTGTTTTTCAGCTGTATTTCTTAGCATAACATAACTATCCTGCATTTATACAGGCAATCTCTGCATCCAGATCCATGATAAGGGCAACTAACTCAGCTGTTTGCAAGTACCTGGATGGGTGAGGGATTGCGGGCATGGATCAATACTGCGGCACAGACAGACTGATAATGTGACACCCTTTCAACTCGTTGCTGATTCTGACCTTCTTCCTAAAGCCCCGCTGATGCGGTGTTACTGCTGCTCAGTCCCAGCTCTGTCACTGTTGCTATGTGGGGACATTGCCAGCCCCATCCCTTCCTCTGTTGGCCCCTCAGACCAGTCAGCTGACATTTCTGATTCCTTCCTTGACCTGACTGTGTCAGCTACCACTTTCAACAAAAATGGGTGTACAGTTACATTAGCTCAGCTTTTTTTTTCTGGTTTTGTTTTTAAGAAGTGGAAGGAAAAAACTAAAAACCCTAGGACTGAAGTTGTCCTTTGAGGTCACTGAATCCACTTCCCTCCACTTAATGGGACTTGTAGACCACTGCAGAGATGGTCATGTGAATGCATACATTTGTACCATGAAGGCACAGTACAAAATAACTCTTAACAGTCAGAAAAAATAATAAAACACTTAATGAGAGAAAACAATATTGCATTTTGTCAAAGGAAAGAGAATCTCAGGGAATAAAGCCTTCAGAGAAAAGAATACAGTTTTTAAACTCATCCCTATTTTTCATCTTGAATAAGAGAGTAGGAAGGCAGAAGTGCTGAATTTGAACAAAAAATGTAACATACGCATGACGTATATCACCGTTAAGAGGGACAAAAGTCAAATTTCTCTCACAAGCTTCATATGAATTTTGTTTGAAAGGACTCAAAATAATTCAAAAAAGATTTTTAAATTTTTGTTTGGCATCTCTGCTACAGGGTGGCAATAGATGGAATATCTAGACTCTGCATTGCTGTATAGTATTGTATCCCCTCTAAATTACATTTGAAATCTTTCAAAACAAAAGCTACTTTTTATTTTTCTTAGTTCCTTAATAATTTCCTCTATGACTGATATAGATAAAAAGCTGTGGTTTTTTCCCATAGACAATGTAAACCTCTTGTTTACCCTTTCCATTTTACAATAGTTCATAGTGATCCATCTTCTAGAACAAACACAAACAAGATGCATTCAGCAATTTTTCCCAACACTGCAACCCTTGACAGAATATAGATTAAAAAAAAATCAGTTCAGAGAAGGTGAAAGTGGTGCTGATCAGTTTTTGCAAGCAGCCTGACGAAGTGGGAAAACTGAAGCTTTTTAAAATTGTGTAGTTAGCCATCACAATGCTGCTGATATTCTATGCAGGTACTGGTTTTCTCTGCAGAACTCAAAGTTTATTATTTCTGTAAGAGATACAAACTACTGAGACTATCAGATCTGCTAGTGTTGCAGTAACATCAGATAAACACATGGAATTTATATATATGTGTATATATGGCTAGCAGCTGAAGATAACATTCTTCTTCCATTTATTACCATAGTATAGAGCTTCTACTTGTACACCAGATAAATTTATGGAAAAAACCACAGGATTTAACAAGGAAACAGCATAGATTTACAGAAATACTGTTTTCCTTTCAAAGAGCATTTTATTTGTTCAGAAATGCTGTGCATGTAATTCTTATTATAAAAATTAATGAAGAGTTAAAAGTCTCAGGAGAGATTTGTGTTCTCTGCTAATCTTTACAGAAATTTCCCATAAATAATTTGCCCCTAAAGGCATGTGTAGAGTGATCGCAGCAGGGATATTTTTTCCAGGAAGCGTGTTACAACTGTCTCTTTGGCTTGCATCTGTTCACCTTTAGCTGTGATGCTATTGTCTAGGTATTCAAGGTGCTTGCTGCTTTGGGAATAGTGTCTTGTCATGGAAGGCATCCTGGAAATTAGCATCTGCACCAAACAAAGACCAAGGACTGAAGGGAGGTTGCTGTTGATAAAGAAAAGGCAGTTCTGCCACCCTCCTGTTAGGCATTATTTTAATGATATACCCAGCACCCTCTTACTCTGATTACTTAAATGGACTACTTCTTATGAGAGTTTTAGGTAGAGTTCACAGATCTTTTATTTCAGACAGGAACAGGAGAGATTTGAGATCACCTGAATCCATCTCTAAAAGTAGTATAAAAATGGACTGAGTGAAAAAGATCTGAAGGGGTGGGTGGTTGTTTCAGTTTACACTAAGATCAGGTCACAGCAGGTGCACACACGACAGCCCACAGGAGGCTGCTCGGCTGGGTAAGCACGTCCTGTAACTCCCTCCCACCTGCCACATCCAAGCTCCAACTGCTGCCGGTACTTGTGGATTCACCGAGGAAACTTTAGAAAATAAAGAATCGATAGTGTTACTACTGTTTAGATGAAAGGATTCTTTGATCCGAAAGACTGGATCCAACAGCACCACATTTTCTGTGAATTTCTCTAGAAACCCTTTAAGAAAAATAAAGTAGAAAAATGTTTTGCCATTCTATGAATTTAAGTAAGAGTAACATTTTAAGATGTTATTTCAAATCCAAGTGTTGACATTTGGATTTTAAGTATGCTACGGGGTTTTTTAATACAGGGTTTTTTAAAACTGTGGTAGGTTGACCTTGGCTGATTGCCAGATGTGCACCCAGCAGCTCTCAACCCCCTTTTCAATTGGAGCTCCCTAGAAATTAGGTGGAAAAGCTTGTGGGTCAAAATGAAGACAGGGAGATCCCTTACAAATTCCCATTATGGGCAAAACAGGTTTGACACTGGAAAAATTTAGTTTAGAACAAGTTAAAAACAGAGTTCAATGATGAGAACTGAAGGCACAACAACATGGTCTCCCTTCCCCCCGAGCAACACAGAGAGAATGAGAGCTACAGCCTGTCTGTAACAGTTCCTTTCAGCTACTTCCTCCTCAGACTTTTTCCTCTGCTGCAGCATGCACCCTCTTCATGGGCTGCAGTGCTTTTCTACTCCAATGTGGGGACTGCCAGGCTGCGGCTTCCTTTAGGACTTATCTACCTGCTCCAGTGTCCGGGGATTCTCCATGGTCTGTAGTGTGGATGTCCACTCCACTGTGGTCTTTGCTAGAGCAGCTGGAGCATCTCCTCCTCCTCCCTCTCTAACCTCAGTGTTAGCAGGGTTGTTTGCCACATTTGGTCCTCTTCCCTGCTGTGCAGTGTTTTTTATCATGTCTTACACAGATTCTCCTAGAGACACCACAAATTCCTCTGCCAAGCTCAGCTGTGTCCTGCAGTGAGTCCATTTTGGAGCCATCTGGAACTGAGTGTCCAGCACAGAGCAGGCCCTGGCTTCTGCTCACAAAGGCCACCCCTGCAGCTCCCACCATTACCAAAACCTTGTCACTTACATTCAACACCAAGAAGTTATCAGATAAATTATGTTTATTGCAAATATAATTATAGAGTCACA
Organism: Platysteira castanea; assembly: GCA_013397175.1. Taxonomy (NCBI): domain Eukaryota; kingdom Metazoa; phylum Chordata; class Aves; order Passeriformes; genus Platysteira; species Platysteira castanea. The sequence continues at coordinate 80,823 of VYXC01000150.1, forward strand.
CATACACTATTCCCAAACACATTGTGACTTCTACATTTCTCCAACTGGTTAAAATTGGTGAGCTTAACACATTAAAAAATTTAAGAATAGAGACAGCTGCAGGGACTGAACAGGCAATTGTGGTACTTCTGGTAGGCATAATTTGTAGGAAATTACTTTGTATTTTCCCTGTATTTTTAGGTTAATGTTAAAGGAAACCTATTAAAATGTACAATTCATGAAGAATAGAGGGGCCTAGCTCTTTTAAAAGTCAATAAATTTAATCCGTTAAAAGTTGGAGTTGATGCAGACCTAATATCAGGATGTTTGTGTATTTTTTGTTTGTTTGTTCTGTTAGCATTGCATCTAGATATGGAGCTAGAACGAACTCCAAAAAAAGTATGAGGAGGTGAATTATGTGCTTATTGAAAATATAAAGCAATGATTGCAGCACTGATTGTCACAGCAACTGGAACGTAGCAGACATCTTAACATTGTTCTGAGGTGTAGGGTCTGTACTTACCAACTTACTGACACAGTATGAAGGGCTACCAGCCAGTGTGGCAGTGGAAAGATGATAGGAAATTCCTGAGGACATACTCCTACGAAATATATTTTATTTATCTTATTAGAAAAATAGAACAATAAAAATTCTGCATATCTGCATTAGAAGATAGGGATGTACAGAAAACGCTAGAAATAATGTTTGACTGAGAATTCATATAAGCATGCCACTGGGAGAGAACAAAGTGTTACCTCTGTGGTCTGGGGAATAGATGAAGGACAATTGACTCAAAGGTTGCTAGCACAAATGGGTCTGAAAACCTTCCTGTGGTAGCCCCACACTCTACACCTTTCACTCTACACCTTTGCCTTTGCAGGAGAATTCACACGTCTATGAATATGAGCAGCAGAAGGATGGATGGACAGAGAATTGCACATGGGAGGACACAACCAAGAACAAGTCTTAAGAGGAGTGGCTGGGGGAACTGATGGTGTTTATTCCGGAGAAGAGGAGGCTGAGTGAAGACTGTATTGCTCTCTACAACTACCTGAAAGGAGGTTCTGGAGATGGAGGGGGGGGGGGGGGGGGNNNNTTCCACTGTGGGGAACTTTGAGGAGTTCTTTTAAAAATGGATGGTCGGGAACAGAATGAAGTCAAACGAGGCAAACCTTGTATCTGAGAACTGTTTATTAATACCAAAAGGAGAAGGAAAAGGAGTTGCCAAGCAAGAGAGGGCTAGAACAGGCAGAAAAGAAGAAAGGAAAACGGAAAAGGACTGGGAGAGAGGAAAGAAAGGGGATAGAGACAAAAAGAGGGCGTTACCACCAGCGAAGGAGGGCAGTGCTGTGGGTGCCCGGGTGGCCGGGGGCTGTGTGCGCTGCCTGCCTGCGGCCGCGCTGCGCCTTAGCGAGCCTGCGCGGCTCCCGCAGGGGCGCGGCTCCCGCGGCGACGGCGCCGGACACGCGGGGAGTGGGGCGCTCGGACGGGAGGACCAGGACCCTGGACAGGGTCGCGGCGACCGGCTGGATTGGGGTGGCTGGGCGGGCAGGGACAGCTGGATCAGCACGGAAGGGTTGAATGCATGGAGGCCAGGCGAAGACGCGGGGTGAAGTGGCAAGGCAGCGGTCAGGAAGGCAGGGCAGGTGCAAGGGTGAACCAGCGAGGGCAGGAAAGACAGAAGGCAGGCAGGCAGGCTGGGGCCAGAGCAAAAGAGGGAGCAAGCAGGAACAGCGAACAGTAGTGAGCCCCCACAAGCAGCAACGCAGTTGTTTTTGTACCCCCCTGGCCCCTCCCAAAGTCTGCCTGCTAGCAGGGATCCATTGGTCCTGTCCAACCTTCCTGTGCCGTCCACTGGTGGAGAGCTCTTCACAACCTGGTTGGAGAAGCCCCTCCACAGTGTCTCCTACTGCCTGCCTCGTGTGAGGTGTTGCCAGGCGAAGTCCTCCCATAGATGAGGCTTCTTCTAGTTGCCTCCTGCACGTGGCACATGTGCACCTGCTCCAGATGCCTCTGACAACCATTGTTGAGGCATAAAAAAACTGAATTGGCTCCTCACAGGGGGGATTGTTCTCTTCTTCCTAGTAACAAGCAACAGGACCAGAGGAAACAGCCTCAAGTTGTGCCAAGGGAGGTTTATATTGGATATTAGAAAGAAATTTTCACCAAAAGGCTTATAAAGCATTGGAACCAGCTGCCCAGGGAAGCAGATAATCACCATGGCTGGAGGTATTTGTAAGACATGTAGACTTAGTTCTTAGGGACATAGTTAACAGTTGGACTTGGAGGTCTTTTCCAGCCTAAATGATTCTGTAATTCTACGACCTAAATAAACATTTTGCTGTGGATTATTAAACTGCTTCTCCACCTCTGCTGTTGTACACACAAACTTTGTACCAGAGCCCTCTTCTGCTTTAAAAGACCATAGAAATGTAGAAGCCCTCTATAAACAGTGGAAGGAGTTTTTTCTAGAATGAGCAGTATACTACTGTGACAGAGTTTCTGATAATCATATTGTAATAAAAGTTTGATTATTTTGTTTATCAAACCCTCATGACACCCGAGAATTTTGTAGTAATGTTGAAATATTCCAAAAAGAGGAACCATACTTACAGCATCAGCATAATAGCGAAATGACAAACAACAATATCCAGTATGATAAGACACTGTAACTGAGCATATAGGCCCTAATAATAGAAACTGCAGTGCAAGGCTTCTGTTTGCATATATACCTTAGAAATAGAAACTGCATCGCAAGGCTTTTTGTTTTTGCAAAATAAGGCTTTTTGCATAAATAATACATGACATGCGACCGCCAGAAGACCAGAGACGGCCACCTAGCGCCAGTCCGCGCCTGCGCAGGAGTCGCAAAGAGGGACACGAAATACCGAAGTTCTGTGGCATAAAAGATCAAAGAAAGAGGACCTGGGTGGCGCGCTGTCGGAACGGCGATTCCATGGTGGCCCCAGCCTTGGCTGTCTTTTGTCTGCTGTGCTGACCCTTGCTAATAAATTATACTCAAAACCCTAATTGGCTTTGGGTGAATTTAATTCAGTTCAATTCGTACCTATAACAATATATTGTACTATTTGGTTATACCACTAAGTGCTCCCTCTCCTAAAGTACATAGAACTATATTTATTCTCTAAAATAGGTTTGGCCTTGTGTTCAGGAATGCTGGAAATGTCTCTTCTCTGAAGAATCCCGTTGCTTTTATGTGAGAGCCAGTGAATAAGCCAATCAGGGAATGAGAGAGTCCCCTAAAGGGACAGACCCCGAGAGATCTCCTCAAGTTAGGGTAAGGCCTGCCAGGATGCTATGGCTTTTTAACTTACGGCATTAACTTAGTTATATTAGTAAAGTGACATGAGGAGCTGTATAAGAGTTTAATTTTATTAGCTGTCAGAATTACAAATATTTTACAGATAATGTAAGGGATCAGATGACAAAAAAAAAAACAAACCCAAAACATTTAAGAGGTTATCTTACTTGCCCATGTCACATTCATGCACACATTTTTAAGGCAGACTTCTCCGTCTCCAAACATCTGTTTTTCTTTCAACTTTTCAGGAGACCAAGCACCATCATTTTCTTGTCACAAAAACCTGACCATGTTAAATTTTTGCTGCTGACAGCATGAGTCAGGAGAGAAACATAGATGGTTTACTCTACCATTCCTAGAATCATTACTCAGCAAGTTCTCTTCCATTAATTTCTGACAAGATCAGAAGAGCTTAAGCAGGTATTAGAATACTAGTGCAGTCTACACCACTGCTATTAATAGTAGAATTGACATTTTCCAAAGAAAAAAAATTCTGAATAAGAGCCAATTTACATATATATCTATTTATATATGTATGTATTAGCTGGAACAGAAACCTGGGATTTTTCCATGTGTCAGGTCTCATTCATTTTAGTAATGTGGTGTCAGTATACTGCCAACATTTACAACAGAAATGTCGCAGATGGTGTGTTTAAAATAGAACTGGCAAATTCACTTTTTTCACCTGAGGTGCACTGAAGTCGTGCTATACTTTATGGAAAAGCTGAAAATGTCATTCTAGATTATGCTAAAAGAAGTTGGAATAACTCCTCAAATGTAATAATATATTTTTTAGCCATCTGAGGCCCTAACTTGGAAAGTTATTTCACTTGGGAAAATTGAGGGAGAGTTGATCATGTACTTTCTGTGACAATATGAGTACTTTTTGTATTTTAAGTTGAAAGAAAACAAACTTACATTAATTCTAACTTTAATATAAAGTTGTGGCTGGGGAATTGCAGGTGAATTTAAAATTGTATTTTTATTTCACAAGTCAGAAAACTGATTGTGTAGATGCAGCATAGAATTTTGCAAGCTGTTCTTTTAATAGACATCTGTTAGCAAGAGACTACATGTGAGAAGTTAGTTCAGTCACAGCCACTGAAAGTTTGATTTTTTTTTTACTGCAATTGAACACTATCAGCTGATGTACTGATGATGTAGAATAGTCTGAGACTAGACAGTGGAAGAATAATGGACTCTAAAGCACTGTTTCAGGCTACTTTAAATCAGTAATAGAGTGGTAAAGCTTTTACATTCTAACATCATTTTTCTTACCATAAATATGATAAAATATTACGGATGTGTGACAGTGTTCTGGTTTCATATTAACTGATAAATGAGAGTCTAGCTTTAAAGTTATAGATACAGCTCAGGTGTATGCTTGTCCTGGTATAGAGCTGCACTGCACAATAGTAACAGATACATCATTATTTCCAGTAATGCAAAAAATTCCTGAAGTAGAAATTATTTATAATAATAAATTCTTATTATATAGCAGAGCTGTGGAAACTCAACAAGGAATTTTGTAGCATCTCTTGATTTAAGTATGTAGGAATATTTTAAAGTTAAGTAGTCGCAAATTAAATCCTCTTTTCTTTGCACATCCTAAATCAAATTGTTGCCAAATTTTAGGAACTCTTTAAACATGGAAAAGAGTCAGGTTTAAAAAAGCGACATTGTTTATTCTGTGCAGGGTGCAAGGTGGAAGTTTTCCACAAATCAAGCACACCAGAGAGTAAAAAGCAAAAGAATTTATACACTAAAATTTAAATAAACACACCTACCTAATACAGAGTTACCTCCTACCTAGTCATCCAGCTTGTGTAACTTTATTCAGTCCTTGTCACTGCACCTGTGGGCGCCTCTTTGGGGGTCTCTCGTCGTCATCTGGGGAGGTGACCCTTACTCAGTTTCAAGCAAAGTTGGTGTGGGACCTGCAAAACACAAGACTGTGTGCCAAATAAGATGTGATCTGCAGCCACATCTAAAACAATTCCCAAGCAGGATATAAAGTAGAAGAGTTTTCCATAAACATTAAACAGAACCTATTTAACACACCTGCTAAGATCTCTTTACATTCAAAAGAGGAGTTAAAGGTGAGAATGGTACCGTCAGCTTATATTTATAACTGAGATAAAAGAAAGGGACAGAGAATTCTGCTCAACAAAATCAGTTATATTGATCATTCTTTGTTGTCTTCTTTTGCTATCCACTCTGCTCCTCACTCCAATACTTCCAGGCCCTACCAAAACCCAAACGTGCAGCTGCTCAGAGATGAGCTACTCATGCCTGACTCTTACAACCCACCCCTGAAGGCAGGGTAGTTGAGGTTCTTATTAATAGATCCCTTGGGGCAGATTAGTGTAAAATGACACTGAATGACTGGTGTTTATACATATTTATGGCAGCTTTATTTTAGAACAATTTGGTTGCAAAGGAAAGAAGGTATGTAGCTGTTTTTGTTATCATGTATAGAAATGAAACAATATAAAAGTATAAAGATATCACTTAAAAAAAAAACATAAAGAAAAGAAAGAAAGAGAAAGAAAGGTTAATAATAGATAGCAGAGAGGAAAGACACCACCCATGGATCCAGCAATGAGACTTTGTTGCTAAAATTTCTTTGTCCTATGTTCAAAATGATGGTCTCATTCCTGATCCAACAGGGGTTAAGGAAACTCATACAACATAATGTTCAATGTGTTCAGGTGGGAACACCCAGGTACCTCCCCTGGGACAGGGGGGGTTTACAATGTCTGATATAACACTGGATCATGCACAGTCCTCTGGTGCATGGCCTCAGAAATGAGTCTGGTGGTACGTCAGGGGTCTTTGATGGTTTATGACACCTTCTAAGACATGACAGCTGCCTCTCGCACCAGCCAGCTCAGCTGAGCGAGTTATACCACACCTGAAGTGATGAACACCTTCAGGCCTGTGTGTGAATGTGCATGCCCAGACACTTTTCCTGGTGAGGTGGGTGGGAAGGGAAGTTTTACACTGAGTCAGTTATGTAAACGAGGACATTGCCATGATAAAAAGCATTATCCCACCTCCAGGATCTGCTGCTTATTAGCCTTTCCTGGCTCATAACCCAGCTTTTTGCTAATCAAAGATTTGTTGTGGCCATCCTCCATGGTGGAGGTCGGCACCTGGCCTGTTCTTATGCAGATCAGAGGTTTTGCCACCACACTCAAAAACTCTCTTCCTTGTTGTAGTGTGTATTTTGTTATTTCCCTTACTTTTATGGTTACTTTTGAGATGGTTTAACCCACCCCCCCTCTCTTTCCCCTCGGGTGGTGGGTCCTAGGCCCAAACTCCTCCCCTGACCTCCCTTTTAAAGTTATTCCCCTCCCTTACCTCCCTATCCATCACCCGGGTCCCTCCCTTTATTCCAGCACCATCCCTATCCATCACTCCAACCCCTCCTTTAGCCCATGTCAATCCCCATGGAACCCTTCCCCTCCTTCCAGAGACTTCTGCATTCTGTGACATCCCATTGGCCCTCCCTAGTGTCACTGTTTGTCATTTACCCTCATTGGTTGTATGTAAATATATTCCCTCCCTAAACTCCTCCCTGTATTATCCCTGATTGGTTGTATCCTCTCTCCGCCCCTTGTATCCACCCCCCTTTAAGAGGGTCTGTAACATATGATTTGGGGCTCAGTCTGGCCAAACCCTGTTCAGGGAATAAAGGACTCTCTGGACTTATTGGTCTGGCTGGCCCCTCCCTCGCCTCTTTACCTTGAAGCTCGTCCCGGGAAAACAACTGACGGCCCAGTATAAGGGACAAGGCTTGCTCTGCCTCTTAGCCACTACCCAGCTGCTGACTCAGAGGTGCTGGGGCGGCCACATCCTCTCGCGTCACCCGTGCAGAGCTAGCCGGGGATTTGGACGGAGAGCACGGGTCACCGCGACACTTCCTCCCTTTGGTTTGGGGGTGTGTGTGCAAACCTGGCCTCAGTAAAGCACCTGCTGTTTTTGCAAATGGCTGACTGCTTGAGTCATTAACCCTTGCCATTCCAGTCCCTCACACTGACCCATGGTTTGTTCCCTGTCGTGCCTCCCCCAGGTCAGACGCTCCCTTGCCAGGGGAGAAGCCAGACCTGGCCCTGGAAACATTCTGCTTGCCTGGCTGTCAGGGCAGTGTGATAGCTTGGCAGTGTGGCTCTCAGCACGCTGTCATTTTGTCATTTTTCGCTGACAAAACCAGCTGTGCCACTACAGTTCTGCCCAGTAAAGTATTTATATGTTGTGTCACACATTTTTCTATTGCTTATTCTACTCTATCATGTATCCTACATTCAATTTTAATGGTTTATCCGTACACTAAGCATATCTTGATATTCTCATTATTAGCAGCACCACATCTTTCCGTCATTCAATATATCTTTAGATCAGATCACATCTTTAGTATTATTTTATTTCTCCTTTTAAATACTTTATTCTTAAAACAGTGGTATTTTCTACAGTCTGCTTTGGAGTCAGTTACCTAACATAATTAGTTCCATACTAATTCAGTTCCACAGCTACAGTGATTTGAGATCAGTTCTTTCAGGCTGGCATAACATTTCACTATCTTGGAGAAAAAAATTGATTTGCTTTTCAAAAGAGATCTTCCTAGTGCATGTTCCCTCTGAAAACAAATAAATAAATGATGCAGTGCCTCTACTAATGCAGACATGCTAAATATGACTCTGTATGTATTAAACAACTAGCTACAAACAGAAATATATTATTTTGAAGTGTTAATAAAACTATTTTGAATTTTTTCATTCATTTTTGATATAGGAGGGAAAATATGATATTGTTCTTTTTATTCAGAATTCTAGAAAACTTTGAACATTGAAGGTTTTGAGATTCTCTGGGTCTCCTTGAAGACCTGTGAATCTTTATTAAGTATTAGTTACTCCCTTTTGCGCTGTGAAAAAAGAGGTTCACTCTCCTGTGAGAATTTAAAAGTTTAATTAAAAAGACAATAAGGGACAAAAACAATAAAGCAAAAGTTACAGCGCTGGGTACCCCTGGCTCTCAGCCAAGAGCACACCTGCTATTTTGGAGACACCCTTTACATACCTTTACTATTAATGCATATTCATAAACAATGATATATATTCAAACTTTCCCCCAAATTAGTTTACATTTTCTAGGAACTGTTTTGCACAGCCCCTCCTTGGGTCTGCCTTTTCAGAGCATGCACATTTCTTGGCTGCAGTTTTGGTCCATTTTTGTAATCACCTCCAGTCTGGGCCTTGGTCCGTGATGTTCACAGACAGTTTTTGCTGATAGTTGGCAAGTCAGTAGCAGGGGTCTTCATCTCATGTTCACTGGGTGTTATCCAACCAAGCAGACAGTTCAGTTACCACAAGTATAACTATAGCAGCTATTTTACTACAGTAATAAAGGCATTAGTTATTGTTACAAAAACCCCTATATCTTTATAGCAAAGCTACTTTAACATCATACAGCATTCACCTAATTATTTGCGAAAAGCCAATATTATAATATGCATTTATAACAGCGCCATGTGGTGTGTTTACTTGTCCTTTCAAAGCATTTTTCTCTTCTTAATATCAAGACCATTTCTGACTCTGGTGCTACTGGTGTTAGGTGACTTTTGATCTACAGTTGATCTTATTTAAAGAGGCGCTTAGAACCATAAAGTCTTTACAATTCCAAAGGGAACACCATTTGCTTCAGGAAATTCAAAATTAAATGTATAAATTCAGTTTAAAGACTTGAATTTTAAGCACAGAGAGAGAGAAAAGTATAACTCTGCATATCATCTCTTTTGTGAGTAAAAAATTCACCTATTTTATTCACAGTCCTTTTTTAAAATTTTGTAACAATAAGTATCAAAAGCATTTGGGTTTTTTTTCATAAAACAAACATAAACACTCTCTGAGATATTGCCTAAAAAAAAAAAAAAGGTGGACTGTACTGTCACCTACTGTTTATTTGCCTTTAAAGTCCCACAAGACCTTTAGGTTGAGGGGTAGTTCAAGGAAATGGCAAGTGAAAATATTATATGAACTATTAATTTTTTGTCCATATTCAGTTAAGGATGTCTTGAATAATCTAACCATAAGAAGTATTTTTTGTTGTAAAACAATATCCTTCAAGGTGAAGCCTGAATTAATTAAGAATATAATCAAGTTTTATACCTTTTTCTCTATTCAGTCTGTAACTCTCTTAGGCTCTACGAGCAATTCATTATAATTCAGCAATATGATAAAAAAGGTCTTGAAGGTTTTTGGGTTATTTTATTCACCTCCTCTATATTTTAAAGTAAATTCATGTTTATAAAACCTAACATGTTTCTTGCTGTCTGGAATGACATTCTTCTGGCAGTTATTTTAAGAAGTAAGAGCTAAAGTTAAAGATGAAAAATTAGGTTTATAAATTAAGATATGATAAAAAAATGGACAAAACATAGAATTCATAAACATTTGATAAATTCGTGTTAGCAGCCTAAATTGTGGACGGAGAAATGAAAACTATATGAGGTTTCCCTTTCCTTTATGTTGACATGGATTTGGATCTAATTAACTAATTATGTATTATACTGGATCATATTGATTTTTTTCCAATGATTACTACTTTAGATTTAGCCAATACTTCAACCATTTCCCTTTCAAATGTGACTTGGCTCCTTGAATTTGGATTCAATGGAAAGTGAAATAGGAAAATTAAACCTTACTGTTCCATTTTGGATACTGGACAAAATTACATCTGGTCAGAACATGCTGTAGAAAGTGGTTATAAAGAACAGTGATAATATTTTCCCAAAACTCATCTTTGTTTGTATATTGTACCCGATGGTGATCATTGGCAAAAATACAAAACAAAACAAAAGCAAAAAACCCCAACAAACTGATGATTCTAAGAGACACGTTCCCTCTATCTTCAGTGATACTTTGAAACCCTCAGTTTTCTTTGGCTAAAAAGACAAGTCTAGCTCCAGAGCCTGAGAACTGAAGGTCTGACTAGGGCCTTCCAACACTAAAAACCCCACAATTTTATTTTACAACAGCTGTTCACTCTAGGAGAGTAGCAGAAAATACAGCAATAGCTGCCTGGTATATCCTCAGGTACAGGTCATCAGTGATTCCCCTTGGCCTCTGCAATCAGAAACCTCCCATCTAAGAGAGTTAACAGCCAGACTATGTCTTCTTGGTTAATTGGCAAATTTCCTACCTTTGCCACATCCTCACAGTCTGTTTTCTGGGAGTTGCTGACAAATTTTTGAACAGGAGCAGAGAATCCTGATATCACCTACTAGGGTTGTGAGGGATGCTCAGCCCTCAAAGTTAATTTTAGGCTCTCTGAAGACTCACAAGTATTCAGATACATTGGTTATTTTTGACTTGTGTTTGAAAGCTACAATTACTTTAAAATCAGAGGAGTTTATACAGCAGTTACAGGATTTGAAGAGCCTTTGTGCTGAGATAAATCTATTTTTTTAAATCTTACATTTGATGTGAACCTTTTGATGAATATATTGCTTTCCCCTTTCGCTTGTCCAAATTTATTAATTGATAAATTTAAATAAAATAAAGTATATATGCATACTGAATGCATAAATTAGTAAAAATCACCGTTTGTTCAGGATTCTTACAGAAACCACAGTTACACATTTATGGGGTGTATGTGTGTGTGTATGTGTTATCTGAGGAAATTTGCATTCAGTTTCCACTTCTGATTTTTTTAATCTTTGGAAATTTCAAATCCAATTCAGTTTCTTAGAAGAGTACTGATGACACAGATATAAATTTCCCACATATTTTGAGAAAATATTAGACTAATGGATGAAGAAAAGAGACCCCATGGAGAAAATAATTTGTTAGGTACCTGAAAAACTCAAGTTGGACTTATTACTGAACACTGAGAATTTCCAGGAAGAAAGACACTATATCTGCCAACCCAGATGACAAAAATGCTAAAGCCAAACCTTCCATTTGCAATGCAATCCGTCACTTCTTAATTTGCCTTTCCAAACTGAGCACAGAGTTTCACAAATGTCTTCACTCTTGTGACCAATGACAGGACTTGGGGCAATGGTGTGAAGCTGGGTCAGGGGAGGTTCAGGTTGGATATCAGGAAGAGGTTCTTCACTCAGAGGGTGGCTGGGCACTGGAACAGGCTCCCCAGGGAAGCAGTCGCAGCACCAAGTTTGACAGAGCTCTCAGGCACACGGTGGTGTCTCTTGGGGATGGTGCTGTGAAGGGCTGTGAGTTGGACTCAATCATCCTGATGAGTCCCTTCTAACTCAGGATATTCTGTGATTCTGTGCTTCTGTGAAATGTAATTGAGAACACACTTAGATCTGATTTGTAGGATCTCATGTAATCTATTTTGGAAAAACTGGAAACTTCAGCTCTATTACAAAGAGAAGACATTGTTAGGTCAAAAAAGATCAATGCTGTTAAAGAAACAGGACCAAAATAATGGGCACTGGGATCCCTGACTTATACATCTGATCTCCTCTGTCCTCCCTTAGGAAAAGAAAACCAAATGATGGAAGGAATGCTATTGCCCTCTCCCTCTCCAAGCTCAGGGCCTCATGTCCTGCCAGGATAGCCCTGCCACTGCCTTGGAATTTCCAGCCTCAAACTTCCCCTTGAAGATCATGTTTTCATCCTTTCTTTAAATATTAGTAACATGACATTAATATTTCTTCTGTGTACACATTAATAAGTATTTCTGCTAACTGCATTTAGAACATTTTTTTTCTTGTACTTTTGTATACTTTCTTAAACACTAAGATGTTTTATTATGATGGTCATAATGTGCACAAATACGAAACATTTAGGTATACTTAAAAAGCAAATACATTTTAATAATAAGATTTTGTCTAAACACTTTCAGACTTTCACAGAAATTCCAGTCTCTCAGGGACTATTTCTTCCAAAAGAAGAAATCTCAGGAAAAAAAAATAGTGCAAGTAAAAAAGCTGAGAGGAGAAATTTGAAACTAAAAGGCAAGAAAGTCTTTGATTCTGTGATTTATATATAAGATGAAGTGTGTATACAAAATACAAAAGCTATATGTTCTAATTCCAAAATTTTTCACAGATCTTATCAAAATACAATGCACAGGTTTTACCTAACGATTCACCTTTTCTAACTCAGATGGACTATAGGAGTAAAAGGTGCAACATAATCCTAAATTGCTGCCATTTAGTTGAATTACTTATGTTAAAATAAATTGGCTCTGTTCCTGGCTCATGTTCTCAGAGAAGCTAATTTGAGTAACAAATTATCTTCACAGCAATTTCTAGTGTTTACAGGTAACTTAGATTTAGATGTGAGGGTTTTTTGTATAGGAAAATTTTCCAAAACTATTCTGTGAAATACTTTAATCAATATGTGCATAATGATTTAAGATTATGTCCCCTACCCCATTGTTTCAAAAGGTCACTTGTTTATGACTGTGTGTATACAAGGCTCTATTACTGTTATTGCTACTATTAATAATAGCGCTTAATCCAATTCAATTTTATGAGTGGAATAGTTCTGCTGGCTTTGGCTATCATGCAGGTCTGATCAGCAATTACCAGAGTCAGCCTCCCATCTTTGTATTTATTTTTGCATTATTGTCCCATGCTTAGAATTTCCCTCCCCCCACTTCTTCACTTAATTTGTTTACCTTAGAGACTGTTTTACGAAATAAGTCAATAATTCCACAATTCTCATTTATCTCATCAATTAGTGGGCCCACTGCCTCATTTTATTCTCACCTGCTTTTTTTCCCCCAGTTTATGCATGGATTTTTATGCAGACCAGTATCTGCAAACCTGTGCAAAATTAGATTGCTTTGCTGAATCAAAACAGTATTGTGGAGGACTACCCATAAGTGCAGGATCCTATCAATACTTTTGGGAAATATGTGGGTATTGATGTGAAAACCAAAATAGGTATGTTGAAAACACATATGAAGCTTCTACAGGGCATTTCTAGAGCCAGGTACAACATTCATCAACATCTTCTCTCAAACACAACCAGCAGTACCACAAAGAACAACAACTCTAAGGACAGACACTCCATTGCTGAATACATATTGACTGATGTGACTGCTACTACCATCCATTCTCCTGACAATCTACTGGGAATTTGATGCACTGCCTGAAAACCCTTCAGGAAATCCGAGAGGGTTAATTCTTAAATCATATATTTGACATCTCTGGGAAGTGTTGTTCATCCTTCTGTCGAACCTTACTTGGCTTTCTTGCTTGGAAAAGTTCAACACCTCTGTGTTCAGCAAACAATTTTCTTTTAAGACTGAAAGATAATGTGTGTGTTTCAAACATTTTACTCAAGCAACAGTTCGCGAAGCATCATTAGTTTCTTGAGAAGTTGAATTTATCTGATTTAAAGGCTATTTAACTTCTATGAAATAAAGGCAAATTTAGCTATCAAGAAAGTCAAACCACATGATCAACATTCCAAGTCCTTCAAGGAAAAATTGTTTAAATGCTACTTTGTTCTATGCTCTGAAAAAAATTTAAAATAACCAGTACTGTGACTAAATTGAATAAGAATAAACAAATAATCCAATGTCGTATTCTGCATGAAAAGGAAAATAGGCTGAATCATTGTGTAACCTCTGGAATGGTTTCACTCTTTAAACATAATTTTTATGGGCTTTTGGAACATTAGGCATAGCTGGTAAATCATATAGCTCCGGGAGGGCTTATGAAACCCCTGCATGAAACAGTCATATTGTTTCAATGATTAAAGTAGAAAGAGTTTATGAACAATAAACAAATTCATTTCAGAAAATATAAAGCTTTTTAGGAAGTAGTGGTAGCTGTTACCAGTGTAAATAAATATAAAGCAATCATCTGTAATGTTTACATTTTTGTAGCTCACACCTTATATCCCCAAGTTCACTGCTCTGTCTTTTGTAGAAAAAGTATGTAGGCTGTGTACAGCTAAAATTAGAATATAAAAGTATGAAGGTTTTTCTTTGTTTGATTGGTTGGTTTTTATATTTATTATGCTATAGAGAATTACTAAATGTGATGTGCATATTCTTTAAATAATTGGCGTCAGTTCTGCCTGCCTCTCTCTTATTCTGGAAGATGTATAAAATAATCTGGGGGAGGAAAGATAATCTGGGGGGAGGAAAATGTCTTTGCCTACATACAGTCTAACTGTTGAAGAATGTCTGCAGCCCAAGGTAAGAGAGACGAAAATGGACTTAAAATAACATTACCTAGATTATATAAAAACATTGTTAAAACACAAACAAGATATTTAATGAGATATTTTTAAATCTCATGATTACATTCAAAGAAAATTTATAATTGTAATTTTGTTACTATTCTGAAAATTAAACACAAATGACATAGAGTTCTCAGTTTTAGGCAAATTCTGCTAGTCTTAAATAATTACTGACTTCAGAGAACAACAGTTATTTCAGTGAAAGCCAGTAAATAGAAGTAAGTACCATATAAAAAAGGGTAAGCTGCACTAGAAAGAGTTCTGCATTAGGTTTCACCTCTAAATGTAAAATCTCTTAAACCTTAAAACTGCTGTCAAAACTCCTGAAATGTTTTCTTTCTTTTTTCTCCATTTTCTTTGTGTACAAAACAATGAAAGACCGAAGGAAGCCATCTTTATAGAAAATCAGTACTTACAGTGCCGAATAATAAGTTTAAGTATTGACAAAACTTGGTAGTGGCAAAACCATATTAATCAGGTTAATATTATCTGTAGACATAAAATATTAATATAGAATTATATAATGCTTTAAAACCAAGGTGTTAGTAGAACTCCTTGCATATCTTCATCAATGTTCTTTTTCTTACTTGTTTAACAAAATAAAACATTACTCAGAAAGTGAAGCCTATTAAACATCAGGTATTTGTATGCATCCCACATATCCAAACTCCACTTGCTAATGAAATAATGATATTTAACCTGCTCTTTTAGTTACCAAGCCTTTAGCTAGGCATCCAGCTTTTCCAGTGATTCATCTTCCTGGCTCTGCACATTGTCCTGCTGTTACAGTGCTGCCTCCTGCTATCACAGGGAATGCACCAAAACTCTTTCACCCCTCTGAAGATAATTACAGGATTTCAGTCTCCAGAGCAATCAATGTTCTACTAGTTTTCTGGACAACTCAATTTTCCTTAAAAATAAAAACAAAAATAACTGAAAAGGATAATAAGAAAAGTTTCATTTCATGCAATAATTTCAGAACATCTATAAGTTAAGAACAACCAGTTTAATAATTCTGGAAGAGCTAATACTGAACATAATGGATTGTTATGGAAAATACTGTGGTTTTCTTAATTGTTTATCACTGCAGTCTATGTACACACATGCTGATATAAAATCCCAGACCAGTGATATATCTTGATCACTGTATCGCTCTTATTCTGAAAAATTGCTATGATTATCCAATTTTTAAAGTAATATTAAAATGCAACTCCAAATTTTAGCACTATATACCCTGCTAAAAAATCGGTTCACATTTTTCCTATAAATAATACGAAATTAAGGTATGTTGACTTACACATTTCCATATAATCACAAGTTTAGTATCTTCCACTAGGCTTATTTACATGAGTAGTACTGTTGAGCTTAGGTTCTTTGTATAAACACGAGTTAATGCTCAATGTTGGTAGCACCAAATATTACCAATGCCTGCAGGAAACAGATTATCTCAGCTGACTAAAACAGGGATATTCTCTTTCCAGATCACAATTTTGAAAGGAAAAGAAATGGCAGAATTAAATGAATGAAGAAAAATAATTTTATTAGATAGGAAAAGGTAATGCCTCTCTTTCTTTCTCCATGCCTTCCTCATGGATTACAGAAGTAGGAATAGGGATGTGCTCTCTTTCCTTTTTCCTTCTCTATTTTTGTGTTACTTCTTTGGCAGATCACATCCATTTTATTCATGCCATGAGTGGATATGGGGAATAAGGTGGCTGGGTTGGAGGGGACATTGTTAGTTAAGGGAAGAGGATAGGTAATGAGGATATTGTGATTTACTCCATTAGCAAAACAGAACCTCTGGCTCTCAGATCATGCTGGAAGCCAAAAGTTCTCCAGTTTTGTTGGAAAGGAACTAAATAACAAAATTGAAATGGCCAAACTGCTACAAAGTGTGTCATGGTATGATTTAGTGGGCATGGTGGTGTTAAGTCAAAGATTGTACTTGGTGATCTTGGAGGTCTTTTCCAACTCTTACAATTCTATGTCTTGTCCATCTCCCTGAAGTAAAAAGTGAAGCGCAAATTGTAAACCTGCAATAGATCAAACTTCAGCAAGATTTGTCACAGTTGATTATTTAGTCAGGGATCGGTTCAATTACCTAAAGGAAGACTTCCATGCTGTTTGAGTTCCCCTAAATATCTGAAACTGTTGTATGGGACTGTCAAATATGGGAAATTCAGACAATTTCAGAGATTAAACAGGATACCTGGGTCATTTCCAAGCGGAATAAATGTTTCCAATCAGGCAAGTGAATCAAGTCTGTAATGTTTAATTGCATGTCTTGTAAACCAAAAAGTTCAGTGGTCTTTGATATGCACACCATCCCTCAGATTCTGAGCCTCCAAATTAAAATATAAATACTAGCCCTTTTTTATGACATCAATTTTATATCAAAAACCTCATCAGGTTTGTGTTGAAAGCATATTCTCTTCTGCCTTTCATTATGTATGCATCAGCATTAGTGACTTACGTACTTGCTATCTCTGGGGGAAAAAAATGGTTTTGCTTAGGAGAACAGACTTGATTTTAATAATCTAACTTTGGGCAACTAAGTTGTAATTTAAAACAAAATCTCAGGGAGATTTTCTATATCCCATCCCCAAGATACAAACTAGAAGATTCCAATAAGGAAATGTTTTGAGAAAGGTAGAAACAGGTTAGATCTTAAAAATTTCACGGAAGAAACCAAGCTTGTTGCCAAGTGCAACAGGTAAGCCTGTAGAATTGTTAAAATGGAACATTTTGTTAGTCCCAAAACTACCTTGTGGACAAAAAGAAGCACAGCAAATAGCTGGAGCTGTCAGGATCCTCCTAGGGTTCTTGTCAGGAAATGTACAAGTTCGTGGTTCCTCCTCAGCTTTGGGCTTTTTTCAGTCCCTCATGTTACCATACCTTGCTTCCCTCTCGCTAGCTCCCAGCCCTGACTCTGGTGCCACCTTGCCCAGCTCCAGGGGACATCATGGGTGACTGCCTGTCCTATGGTGACTGCCAAGTTTATCTGGCCTTTTTTTACCTGTGACCATCACAGAGGTTCAGCTCAGGCCAGACAGCAGTCCTGTGGCCACCAGTTTGGTGTTAGAGCAAGCTGGCAGCAGCCCCAGTCCAGGGAAGCTCTGCCACAGGCTGATCACTGCCCTGGCAGCCCAAGTTGGTACCTGCTGCCATCTTCTAGTGTCAGAACTCCGTTTGCTGACCTACCAGCAAGTTACGGTGTTTGGCTACAAATTCGGCCTTGAATTTTCCAAACAAACATTGGTGCTGCCTGCATGTATTTGCACTCTTTTGACAGGAACTTCATCTTGTAGAAGTCTGAACTGACTGCTGACTTCTTCTGTAATGTTCTGGTGCCTCTCTATTCCTGGCTGCATTGAACACTCTCTCTTATCTAGAAAGATTATTTAGGCCTAACTTGTTATGCATTCTCTTTTTCAAACCAATGATTTGGTAAGTGATTCCAGACTCAAAACCACAAGCTGCAGACTAATGAAATGCACAGAGTTTATTCTTGGTCTGTTCACACACGATGTGGGGGTTGGTCTGTGGGGTACAGATGGCCATATACGTTGACCTTCTAGAAATAACACACAAGAATGCGGTCACCCGAGCTATCACATTTACTATGAGAGCTCGTTCCCCTCTGTTAGACATTTTGAAAGCTTGTGATCATTTAGAATTTAACTGAGCCAGAGACAAGGAAGAATATGAAAATACACATTGTAAAGCAGCTTGCTATTCAAGGTGATGTAAATAGATGCTGTGAAAAAAATATGCATTGCTGTTGGATTTTAAAAATTGCACCCTTATATATATTCATCTTCCAAAATGGAGGGAAGGAGATTAGGGAAACGAATATTTCTCAAGCTAGACAGAAAGTCAAGCTTCATTTTTTAAAATAATTTGTGAATTCTGTCAAGTTATATAGAGCAATAAATGAAACTGCCTTCTGCTCTCGCTAATCCAGAATCATGCAAAACCTTCAGAAAAGAGTACAACATAGTAATTTATACAAGGAAAAGGGGAAGTATTTTACTGAAAGAATGAGCAGCTATTATGTAGTTTATTGATCAACTATAAATAATTGATCATGAGTGTCAGTACTTTTTTAACCTCTGACATGATCTTAGTTTATGAAAATGTCTGCTGGTCTCCCCTCCTGATACTACTGCTGGTCACACAACAGAATAAGATGCATATTGAAAAAGATAAAAAAGACATGTAGGTAGAAATTTAGCACAGGCTGATTCCTATATGATGCAGATATTAAACTGAGGTAGAGTGAGGATCCCTTTTCCTTGACAATTTACTACATAATTGTCCTAACTCTGATGAATGTAAGGAAAGCTCTGTATACATAAGGAGGCACTGGAGAAGAAGAAGACAGTGTCTGCCCTTGCTCTCTAAGTTATCAAAAACCCTGAAGATGGAAGTTTAAGGTTGGTCACTTTCAGCAGCAATAGGAATGCTCCTGCCCGACTCTTTTACCAGCAGTCCTGGTTTAACTGGAGAGGTACCAGTTGGCTGGAGTTAGCAAAGGTAAGGTTGTGGGAAGGGTGCCAAACACCTGGCATCTTAACCAAGATTAGAACAAGAGAATATTGACCCTAGAGGCTCTGCTAATCTGTGCGTGTGATTGAATGTGCTCTGGGAAAACTATTTTGGTGGAAAATCAACCATATGTGTATGTGACTTACTGTGATTGAAAACAATCACATGCATGGAATGCTTGAGGCGTTTTGTGTGTTACCAAATTAGCAGAGGCCCTAGGGACCAATCAGAAGTAATGAAATTCTGCAATGAAATTAAGATAGAAGGGAGCTTGCATGGGAAAAAGGGAGAGAAAAAGCAACACCTGGATAGCTCAAATCTGTACCGCTGCATCACTGTGTCTTTTTTCCCATTGCCGACACATTTATTTTTCACATTTAGAATGTTCTTTGCATTGATCTCATCCCTAACATTAGGTCCATCTGCGGAAGGGTTCTAAGGAGAATCCAGGTAACTACAGGCCTGTCAGCTGGACCTTCATGTTGGGGAAGGTCATGGAGCTGGTAGTGCCATCACATGGCACATGCAGGAAACCAGGGGATCAGGCCAAGCCAGTGAGCATTTACGCAACACAAGTCCTGCTTGACCCACCTGAAATTAAATAAAAATAAACATCTCTTCATTAAAAGGGTTGTAAAGTATTGGAACAGGGTGCCCAGGAAAGTGGTGGAGTCACTGTCCCTGGAAGTGTTCAAAATATGTGTTTGTATGGCACATAAGGACATGGCTTAGTGGTGCTAGTTTAATGGTTGGACTTCATGATCTTAGAGGTCTTTTCCAAACTTAAAGATTCTATAATCCTGTGATTCTATGGCCAGTGTGTAAAATTACTCTGAATTACCAATGATAAAAGAAATTTCATTAGGTCACAATTATGAATGTTTCACAAGGATCTTTAATCAAGACAATATCAAGGAAAATGTTCTTCAATACTTTGGAAAAAGAAGAACAAAAAGACAAAAATAACAAGCCAGACCTAAAATAATTTGTAACAAAGATTTAAAGAAGAATCCAATATTGTCACAAAGTAAAATAGTGAGTCAGGATATATCAGTGGGTTTAATTCTATAGGCTTTTGTGGGTTATTGTATTCCGTGTGCTGTGGTATTTTAAAAATATGTAACTATTTTACTTTGGCTTTCAGATATTGCATTTGGCATCATTAAAATCAGCTGCAAGCTTTTTACAAGCTCTCCTTTAATAAAACCAAATGAAAATAAATTCAACACAAGGACATAGAATACAGGACAGACCTGCAGACTGGGAACTCTGTTTTGAAAACAGTACCATTGGAACAGGTAATAAAGCGTTATCTATCAAAGCAATAATGATTGGACTGATCGTAAAGAAATACAGAAGTGCCTCACACCAATCAAACAATTAAATAGTATGCAAAACTTAGTGGGCATAAATTCCAACTTATATACATGGGGGAAAAAAACCAATCCTAAACTAAGACAGCAAGTTGTGGATCCAAGCTTGCCATTATTACTATGAGTGAACAATTGGAGTTAAGATGGTTAGCTTTGCAAGAGCACCATTTTAGTATATAACTATAGTTTTAAAAAAGTAGTAAATTTTGCATTCCTTTGCTAATATTGGAGAAAACATCAATTTTTCTATGTTAATCCTGTCTGTACTCACATCTCAAAAGTGATATGTTGTAATGGAAAAGTTGTCAGTCAAGGGCAGCAAGGATGTATTGACTTCTGTATTAGACATCAAAAAGTAAAGTTCACTCTGGAAAAAAAAAAGGGTAAATGAAAAGGACTATATGAGAGGTCTACCGAAAACATATGTCATGAGGAGATTGGGTGGGTAATGATTATTTTTTCTCTTTTCCTGTATCAGCAGTGGATAAAAGAAGCATGAAAGATAATAGAAAGGTGCACCCCCATAAAGTCAAAGGAGGTGAGACACTCGGTGACTGAGCTGTGGACCTCACTGCTAATAGAACTGTCTCTCAGGAAGGAAAAGTTAAGCAACATTTGAGGGTTACTAAATACACAGAAACCAGGTCTCAGACAAGAAAGGCTCAACTGAAATGGTTAAAAAGCTGAGGGAGTTTTCGAGGGAGTTTTCAAGGGAATTTCACATGTGCTTGCTCTGTTCTTAAATCTTTGTCTATATATGCACTTTTGGCCATTGTCAAATGCTAGTTCTCTGCTAGACAGACCTTTTCCCTGTAAAACTGTACTTGTGTATTTATGACGAACTAACAAATGTGATTGCTCTGTGTGGTCCTGAAGTGAAGTGTTTCTATGCAACTCTTGGCTATTTAAACAGTGGAAGATTACAATGACATAAGAACAGCAGGGATTCTGCCCTTGAATTCAAGCACTGTTGAGCTGTTGCCAGAGCACTATATATGCTTTTGGTCAGATCTTCAAGAAAAATAGATTGCAAAAATGAAAAGTCAGAAAAAAATGTATGAAAACCTTTACAGTAATGGATTAAAGAAACTTAGGTGATCCAAGAACAAGGTAAAGAAGTCTTCTGATCACTGTCAGCATGTATACATACCAATGGAAGAGCTTTTTGATGAGTACTTGAGCTGTTTTTTTCTGGGGCAGAGTTAAATTTCTTCATGTTAGAGTATTGGGCTAGGTTCTGGATTGTGCTGGAGACAACGTTGGTAATTCAGAGATGTTTTCATTACTGCTGAGCAATGCACAGAGTCAAGACCTTTTCTACGTCTCACCTCACCCCACAGCGAGTAGGCTGGGGGTGTATGAAATGTTTGGAGAGGACATAGCTGGTAAGTTGACCCCAACTGACCAAAGGGATATTCCATAACACGTGGTATCATGATCAGCATACAAATTTGGAGGTTTGGAGACTGTCTAGGCATTGATCAGTTGGTGGTGAGCAATTGTTTTCATTTGCATCACTTGTCTTGGAATCACAGAATGATAGAATCATTTATTTTGGAAAACACCTCCAGGATCACTGAGTTCAATCTTTGAGTGATCACCACCTTGCCAACCATGGCACTAAGTGCCACATCCAGCCATTTCTTGAAAACCTCCAGGGATGACTCTGCCACCTTCCTGGGCAGTTCATTCCAACATTTGACTACCTTTTCCATGAGGAAATTCTTTCTCATGTCCAACCTAAACCTCCTCTGGTGCACCTTGAGGCCATTTTCTCTTACCCTATTACTAGCTGCCTGGGAGAAGAGGCTGACCCCCAACTTGTTAAGACCTCCTTTCCAGTAGTCTTTCTTGGGTTACATTTTTCTCTCTTGGCTATTTTCCTTTTCATTACAATATTATTACTATTGTTGTTGTTATTATTATTATATTCTAATTATTAAACATTTGTTGTCTTAACCTATAGGATTTCTTACTTTTGCACTCTCAGTTCTCTATCCCTGTTATAAAAAAAGACAGCTTTGGAATTTCCTCAAAACTAGATGATTTATTAAACAAGAGGAAATTCAGGATCGGTTACAGAAAATAAAAATATATTAAAATAAAATATAAGTCCGGGTACGGTGATAAA
>VYXC01000150.1:103555-191792 GCA_013397175.1 Platysteira castanea
GTCCACAGAGAAAAGGATGACTCGCCTCAGGGGAATCCAGTGTTTATAATCTTGGTCCCTCCCAGACCTGCCCACAGTCCAGCCTCCGAGGTTGCGGCCGGTTGGGTGAGGCAAATCCTGACGTCATTACTCTCCACCAATGGCTCCGTGCTGCCAGCTCAACAGCTGAGGGGNTCATAATAATAATCGTTGATAATCATCGTTGATGATCTTTTTAATATAATTATCTAAATTTTTAATTAGGGAGGCTGAACGATCATTGGTTTTAAATTCATAACTTGAACAGGTGAACTACTTTTTAACAAGAAACATTAGGATTTTACACTAACTATCCTTCTTTTAATAACTAGAATAACTGTTTTTAATTAACTCACAAACTATACAAACTTAAACAATTAACTATGCAAAAGCCAATTAACATCAGTTCTTAAATGACATCCCCCATTCCGCTGAGTGTGGGTTCAGCAAGTGGTTGCACGGTGCTTAGTGGGCAGCTGGAGTTAAACCAAGACAGTACTAACCTGTTAGTGGATTATCCTCCTCAACTGAAGCCCAGCACAGCACAGAACACTAGCTAGCTGTCTTGCTAGTTACTGTTTTGAGGCATGAAATACGATCTGTACAGAAACTGTGCAATTACTGTGTTATCAAAGCTATTAGTTAATCTGACTTTTTTATAATTTAAATCATACATATTGTTAAGAAGGTAATATATTTCCAGTAAAATGGATTTGGCCAGGCATCAAAAAAACCTTTATATGCGAAATTTAAATTAAATATGTTCATGCGTTGTAGTGGTACAGGAAAAGACAAACTTTGAAAACACGAGAAACAGAGGAGCAAATACTCAGAATTCTGGTACAGACTTTAACCATGTATTTGTACTTTCAAAGAACAACTTATGATTTTAAAAATAAACTCACAACTGAATTATATTTATATGTTTAAGTTCTTTCACTTTCTAGTCTGTTTGTAAATGTTGTATATAGGTTGTAAACAAAATCTAGAGTATGTAATCCTCTGCAAGTCAATTAACATTTGTGAATTAGTATCTTGTGATTGGGAGAAATGTAATTTAAGAGAAAAAATTAGCAATCAGAGGAAAAGATGATGTATAGCATTATTTATAGGAAATTAAAATCTATTCACTTCTTCTTACTAAAGAGAAACTATTGTATTTTTTCATTCCAGGAATAAAACCACTGCACTTTACAGTCTAATGTAATTCAAACCTCCTATCTATACACTGGAACTGCCTATTTATATACAGAAGAATTAGTAGAGAAAGATATCTTCAGAAAGGAACAAATGTGTTTAAAGATATATCATAAAGTATGCTGAGCCTTACAAAAGGGCATCAAGGAAATAAATGGTTAGAATAAACGTTTATCTTTTGTTCCAAAGCACAACTTAACTTTCCTTGCTCACAAATGTTGTTCTTGATGAGAATAATAAATCTCTTTAGATGGGAGACAAAGTTCATGTTTAAAACTATGCAGTTCAATCTGGAGCTACCGTGTAAATTAGTTGCCTGACAGAATTGGCAAAGATATTTATTGTAAACAACCTGGAAACATGAGTGGGATGTGAGAGACAATCAGAGGAGTAATAGTGTAACAACTTGTGGGTAGAGATAAAAACAGTT
The DNA here is from genome assembly GCA_013397175.1 of Platysteira castanea. Lineage (NCBI taxonomy): Eukaryota > Metazoa > Chordata > Aves > Passeriformes > Platysteira > Platysteira castanea. Next base: position 105,201 of record VYXC01000150.1, read on the forward strand.
TAACCAGTATAACAAAAGCTATGTGTGCAACCAAAGGAATTAATTCACCCCTTCCCATGGGCGAGCAGGTGTTCAGACATCCCCAGGAAAGCAGGATTACTTGGGAATCACAGAATCAAGGCCAGCCTATGACCAGATACCACCCTGTCCACTAGACTATGTCACTAAGTGCCAAGTCCAGCCCTTCCTTAAACACCTATAGGTACAGTGACTCCACCACTTCCCTGGGCAGTCCATTTCAATGTCTAATTACTCTTTCTGTGAAAAATTCTTCCTAATGTCCAACTTAAACCTCCCCTGGCTCACTTTAAGACTGTGTCCTCTTGTCCTATTGCTTGTTTCCTGGGAGAAGAGGCTGACCTCTACCTGGCTACAATCTCCTTTCAGGTAGGTGTAGAGAGCAATAAGGTCACCCCTGAGCCTCCTCTTCTCCAGGAATAGAAATGTCATAGCTGCAAATGTCTTCCCCCTTCCTTCTTCTACTCCCAGTTTTATGTTTTCTATTTTGAGCATGACAGCAGACAGTCTGGGATATCCCTAGAATAATTTGGTGTCATCTGTCCTGGCTGTGTCCCCTCCAAACATAGAATTCAGAAAGACATGAATCATAATGTTCATTATTTTTGAAATCCTTTTTATCATTTTTCCCTTTCAGTAGATTTTGATACTCTACCAGATATGTAGAGACCAGATGACTATAGAATAAATCTGGGGTGTGGGCAGACAACTTGTAAAGAGGTTGTCTTTGCAATATCAATGAAGACCATACATGCTTATAAGAATAGTAAAAAGTCTCTGATTCAGCTTCCCTGGAACTACACGTAAATCTTTTCTCCCACAAGGATTGAGTTATATCTTCAGCTATCATAGATCTTATTCAAAAAGGCACGTTCTTTGGAGAGAAAAGTATAGATTAATCGTGAGTGAGAATTTTGGTACTGACTTCAGAAAAAAACAAATAGCAATCTTCTAGACTACACCATTATCTACATGCAGCAGTCTGGAAAAACAGGATCATGACAATTTTATCATGGGCAGACATTAAATTAATCTAGCTGAAATGTTATGCAGGAAGAATAACTTTAGTAATGAATGAAGAATCTTGTCTTGCATACCAGTACCAATACAAAAATAAACTGAGAGTGACTTAACCTGTCAGAAAGGTATTAGTCAGAATATCATTGAATAATTGTTATCCAATGAGTACTAGTGTTCAGACTTTTACAGGAGTAATGAACAAAAATAACTTTTTTTGTGCATGGTAGGATTTTTAAAATTCTTTTTTATCTTATGGTTTGTTGTTTGTTTTAATTTTGTAGCTCTTTGTGTCTGTGCTTACAGAAAGTCACCAACTGTGAGGGGCAGCACTCATACACAAAAATTTTCTAGTGAGATTGGTACAGTGAAAGTTTGGTGCAGGTAATAGAAGGAGACAGACAGGTATTTTGACTAATTGGGGAAAAAACACCCCAACACAAACCCATTCTGTCTCTATTTTATGTCTCAGATGACCCCGTGTTCAGTTGTGGATAAACAGTTCTTTATAAATATAGATTCACCAGACAAAATTTAGATTCCTAATGAACAATTATTTAAAGCATCATTTGCTTTAAATTCATTATTAGATATGAGGGTACATGAAATCACTTTGGAAAAAAAAGGAAAGTTATTTTAAATTTACCTAGAAGAGGGTTTGGGGCAATACTCCTGTGTGAGCAGAGGGCAGGGGCTGCATGTACAGCTGAGCCCTTCAGCCAGCTGAAGAATCATCTGTGGTAAGATATTTTTTAAAAGGCAAAATGCCAGAGAGTAGAGATGACTAGGAGAGGATAAACAAACACGAGAAATGATCCTGTGCAGACCAAGGTCCTGCAAGAAGGAGGGGTGGAGGTGCTCCAGGCACCAGCGCAGTGGGTCCCCTGCAGCCCATGGTGAGGACCACACTGGGGCAACTGTCAGCACTGTAACCCATGGAGGTCAGTACACCGGAGCAGGTGGATCCTTCCTGAAAAAAATAACTCCCATGAAGAATCCATGCTGGAGCAGATATTACTGGAGGTGCACGGCTGGTGAAGGACCCATGTTGCAGGAGGTTTATCCTGAAGAAGGGGCCCCATAGTGGAACAGGATAACAACCTGCGGAAGGAGAGATGAATTGTTATGAACTGAATGCAATGCCCATTCTCCATCCACCCTGCACCCCTCAGGGAGGACAAGGTGGCAGAAGAACAGAAAGGGTGAAGATAAGCCAGGGAAAAAAATAGGAGTAGAGGAAGGTGCAGGTTTTTTCCCCTTTTTCCTTGTTTTTCTCCTTCCAAATCTAATTGTCAATAAATTAAATTAATTTCCATGAAGTCTAGACTGTTTTGCGCTCTATAGTAGAAGCATTAATTGATCTCCGTATCTTTATCTCAATAACTGACTTTTTCAATCTTATTTTCTCCTCTTGTCCTACTGCAGAAAGGGAGTAAAAGAGTCATTGGGTGGATATCTGTCAGCTAGCAAAGGCCAACCTAGCACTGTAGCATATAAAAATATAGTAGGGTAAGTGATCCCTAAAAGCATTTGGAAACAAATGCAGTAAAAAGTGATATTTTTAAAACCATTTCTTTATAGAGTTCACTGTGTGTATAGTACTTGCAGGCCCCTTTTTTACCCTCACAAGACCTTTTCTGACCTGATGTTTCTTAGTTTATCTGTTGCTCTATTAAATAGTCAATACATTTTTAAGCTTCAATACAGCATGTTTAATTAATTAGGCATTAAATAGCCATTTACAGGGTATCAGCACTGGGAGAAAAACAAGCTGGAGTGACCTATGGTAGCTAATTCTTCACTGTAGAATGATATCTTAGGGCAAAATGGTGACCTGCACCCTAAGAATTGTTTTACTTCCCAGATAAACTAATTATGTTTTCCTCCAATTAAAATATATAGCAAGTATCTTTTTCATTCAGACATGTGTTCAAAACACATTAAAAAGTTTTTCTTGTACTTTATATCATCCTGCATATTTGAATGTAAAGTAACAGCACAAAAGAATAAATTAATTATCTGTTTTTCAAAGGAATTTACTATTCCTATAGTAGTGAGTGTGCTATTCTGTAGGGAATTGCTAAATGGATTAAAAAATACGAAGTTTTCTGCCAACATCTTTATTAAAAGCAAGAGAATTCATATAGTTAATCCAATTACTTAAACATTGTGCAATGAGCAAGGTAATGTACCAAGGGATACAATTCTGGTTGCATTACTACATAGTTTCTTCCTTTTGTTAGCTTCCGAGTAAATTTAAAGATTATAAAAAGGGTTCTTAATACCAATGCTAGATACAGAGGTTCAAGATACAGCTATCTCAAATAGCACTAGTGAACTTAATAATAAATAAAACCCCTAAATCCTTAAAATATCACCTCATCCATTGGTTAAAAAGTGGCTAACATCTATCAGATTCTACAGTGAAAGACTATACATTCCTTTTTTTCTGAAAATTGATTAATTTTAATTAGATATTAATAAGAGAGAGAAGCACATATCTGTGAAGAAAGCACTTCAAAGATCCTGCTAATTTCATATTTTATACAGAAGTCATCTTCCAGTTTTCCTAAGATGCCAGACTTTATGCCTTTAAAATCCGTAATTTTAATAAGAGAATAACATATACTTATTCTTTACTACAGTAATGAAACCAAATGTAATTTACCAAGAAAACATTCAGTTAGAATGTGGTGGGTTGATCTTGGGTGGCTCCCAAGTGCCCACCAAGCCACTCTATCACTCCCCTCCTTAGCAGGACAGGTGGAGAAAATACAAGAAGACTGTGGGTTCAGATAAGGACAGGGAGAGCTCACGCAGTAATTACATTTACAGGCAAAACAGACTGAACTCAGGGAAAATAATTTAACTTCTTGCCAATTGAAAAGATAAGTATAGTAAGAAATAAGTCTAAAAATCACATTCCTTCCAGCCCTCCCTTCTTCCCAGGCTCAATTTCACCCCTGACTCTTCTAATTTTCATCTCTCAAGGATGACAAACGGATGGAAAATGGGGTTTGAGGTCAATTCATGATGTATTGTGTCTGTTGCTCATGCTCTTCTCCTGTAGCATAGGGTCCCACCTGCAGGAGACAGTCCTTCACAAACTGCTCCAATGTTGGTCTGTCCCATGGGTGGCAGTTCTTTATCAATTCCTACAGAGTGAGTCCCTTCCACCGGGTGCAGTCCTTCAGGAGCATGCGTCCCCTTTTGGGCCACAAATCCTGCCAGAAAACTTGCTCCAGCATGGGTTCTCCATGGACTGCAGCTGTCCTCATGGGACATTTACCTGCTTCAGTGTGAGGTCTGCCATGGGCTGCAGTCTGGATTTCTGCTTCAGCATGGTGCTCCACAGGCTGCAGGGTGACAGCCTGTGTCACCACAGTCCTCCTCATGGACTGCAGAGGAATATCAGCATTACCACGGCCCCCTCCTACTTCATTAACCCTTCTGTCTGCAAAACAGTTTCTCTCATGTATTTTCTTCCCCATAGCAGCTGCACAGCCTTTTCTCCCTTTCTTAAATACACCTTCACAGAGGCACTACTGCTGTCAGCTATCAACTCAGCTTTGACCAGTGGCAGGTCCTTCCTGGAGATGGCAGGCACTGCATGGGGGGCATCTTCTGGCAGAAGTTCTGTCAGTTCTGTACTTCTCCTGCTACCAAAATCCCGTCATGTATACCAAATATATAAATCCAATGCATAGGAAAAAAGATAAACTTCGGTCAAAACTCTGGCCAGCAGAAAAAAATGTCACTTATCCTTTCTTCACTCTGCAGCCCAGGATGCCTTCACAAATTTCTGGTAATATCTCCTCGGTAATTAGCCAATATAGAACACAAAAAGAACTACTTACCTATATGATAATTACATATGGAGTTCCTACACTTAAATACAGGGGAGGAGCAAATTATTAGCTGAAAGAATTGTAGGGTTTGAGAATTGAAATAACCTCTAACTACAAAATATGTCACTCATTTCTTAACATTCAAATTCGTATTCAAATTCAGTAAAATCCTATTGAAATTCAGACATGTCTGCTTTGGGGGATTTGAAGAATAGGAGAAATAAGCAAACATAAATATATATGTATGTGTATGTGTGTACATTTCTTGGATTGTTCTTGACTTTAAAATCTTTCATATCCCAGTAAAAGACAAAAATGAAACCAAGTCCCACATCTTTGCTAAAATCAAACAAGATATTTGCCTGCAAGAGCTTATTCTGACTTTTCGTATTTAGAACCACAAATAGACCACCATACCTAGTGGGTGGTGTACCTTGACTCAGAGATCTCATTCTGAAGGGGAAAGGCAAGCAGTTTCAACTGTTGGCCTGTAGAAATGGAGTTACAGCTCCAATCTTCTGCCTTTTTACTTACTCCCTGTCTGCTAGTTAGTTGATAATGAAAAAGCTATTTCTCTACGGTATTAGATTATTTGAAATATAGGTGTACCAGATAGGTGTAAGATTTGGCAGAATACCACCTCCTCTAGAAACCTGAAGTAACAGACATATTAATTTAAGACTACTGAGCAGTCTGTGTTTATTTCTTATCTACAATTTTGCTTCACAGATGAGAGTAAAGTTCTGTCTGAAAAATCTGCAGAGGTACCTTCAAACCTGAATTATTCAGTGATTAACAGAGTAGTCACACAATTTTTTCCTTCCATGCTCAGGAATCAACTGTAACTTCAAGGCTGTTTTAGAATACTATAAATGAATACACTAAAGCAAATGGTGTTGTACTTTCAGGTTTGTTGTTTCATCTGTTTTGCAACAATATTGTTCCTGTACACAGCATTTTTCTCTTTAAATGACAATTTGTCCCTAAAAATTCTAAAGCTACCATTTTGCATTTTACAAACCTGACCTTTATTATTGCCACTTAGAGGAAAAAAACTAGGTTTCATTAGTATTTTTTCTGGCAAGGAGCTTCAAACAGCAGTTGCAAGAAACTGATTGAGTAGGTATGTACAGGTGTATAACAGAAGACAAAACACTTTTCTCTAGAGCAAACTATAGGATCTTAGTGGCACTGATCTGGTGCAGCTCTCATTAATGGACCTGTCACTTTCCCTACATTTTTTTTTTTTAGTCCATCCCTATTTTAACAAAAAGTGAAATTATTCTGCAATTTATATGGCCAGAATAAAGGCAATCTTAAATTGTGACACTGAATTCTTTAAACTGTAAATCACTGAGGAAAAAAATAGTTGTTTAGAAGAACAGATTCTAAAGACATCCAACACAACAGCATATCTAGTATCTGCTGAAAACAAATTACTAGCAAATGATAATGGAATAAAAGATGTTGGGTTCTTTCAGATATTTACTAAAGACATAATTTTCAACCCGATGTACTGAAAATTTCAGAAAAAAAATTAGTTTGAAGCTGAAGGATGAGACTCAAAAAATTGACTCTGATGACCTACCAAATATTCTAGAGTTTCTGCCTGTAAATAGACACTAAAAGGTGCACAACAGGCAGAAAAATACCAAAGAAATAGATATAGATCTATCAGAAAGGAAGACTTTTTAGGGGGCATGCCATATTTGAAGTTCTTAAATATTTATAAGTGCAGGATCACATGAGGGTAACCTCTTGAATTTTGTTTCCTTTAAAATACAGTACCAGAAGCTCCAGGCAAACACAGAAAATCTGAATTTACATATTTTGATGTTGCATGACTGTTTACTACATACGTACCATACCAAACAGACTGTTCATCTTGCTCGGACAGTGCTGTTGCAGTGTTTAACCTTATTTGCACCTTGTCTCATTAAGCAGTCTCTGTGATGTCTGTAAACCCTTTCTGTAGCATGTGTGCAGTCAGTTAAGCAGTTTCTGAAGTAACAGACACATTTCACATCTGAGGAAAGAGCAAGGCAAACGTCTTTATACCATCTTTCTTTTTCCTGTGCTTCTGCTGTCTTGTAATGACTCTTGGAGCACACACAGCCTTGCAGATGGGAGAGGAGACATTTCAAGAACCGAAATACCTGTCTTGATAAACCTTTTTCAGCCATGTTACCTTTACATTTTCTAGAATGTTTTTCATATATGTAAGCACATACACTCACATATCTCCATATTCATCTCACATTCTTAAAGCAGTTGCAATTCAGGTAATTTTTCTACTATGTTTTAATATTAGGAACACTGATTTCTTCTTGGGAAAAAAAGAAAAAGGGCTCTAGTAGCACTAAGACTGCATTAGTTTTATCTATCTTTAAATTTACTATGGGCTTTCAGGATAAATACCAGCCCTAGTGATCACATAAATCGCTTTTAATGAAAAGTTTTATTAAGAGAAGGAAGTAAGAAGTATATTAATTTTAAATATTTTATGAACAAAAGGTAGTACTTATTATTCTTAAATATTCATCATACATTGAATGAAAATAAATAAATACTAAAAAGATACATCATTATCTTGTAAATTTTTCTATGACAAGGTATGAGAAATGCATGCCTTGTTTTGTGACTTGTGGTTATCCAAAAGGTTTGGCTACAACAGCAGCCTTGGCTATGTTTCAGGTGAAGATGCAGCCTGGTCTAGTGGAAGGTTCCCTGACCATGGCAGGGGAGTTGGAACTGGATGATCTTTAAAGTCCCTTCCAACCCAAATCACTCTAAGATTCTGTGAAGATGCATAAATACTTTTAACTAATTCAAAATTAAATACTATAGCTTTTAGGGCGGGCCGTAATTGAAATTTACGGATTTTTATCCAGCTGTTTCCCCAAAATCTTTTCCAATTTATTAATAAATATTCCCCCTTATGCAGTCTCTCCCACTGTTCTTCTCTTAAAGCACTGGAATCCTGTGCACCAGCTGTTTAATTTCCAACCAAGAACATCCCAGAATATATTATAAAGCCAGAAAACTTCTGGTTCTCTAATGATTTCCATATCTCTACAGTTTTTCAGCAGTTTCTCTGTTGAAAGTCATGTTTGAGAAGACAAATTTGCCACCTGTAACAAAAATTGCAAATAAATGAATTATAAATAATTTTTGAATAATGTATTTCAACTTCTCTTGCAAATGTTCTGGGGTTTTGGGGAGAAGTTTTCATGTCAGAAATCACTGAAGATGAAAAGATGAAAGGCAGTTTTAGCTACTATAGACCCATTTTTTAAAGCAAACAGAAAAACTAAGTTTTCAATATTCTTTCTTTTTTTTAGATTGTATGAGAATATGTTTATCTGTGCATGACCTGTAAAATACAATAAACACTGAACCACAAAAAGCTTACAGGTGATCTGAAATGTCAGTGCTCACTGTAAAAAGCAGGGGAAAAAAATCACAGTACTGAGTGATTAGGAGAATAAACAGAATAGCAATGCAGAATTTTTCACAAAATGAAACTTCTATACTTACAGAAAAGAACTCAGTTTAGAATATTGCAATTCAGAAAAGAAATCTTGGAAACATAACAGTTAGTTTTCAAAAATGCCAGTTTAATATACAAAAAAGCTAAACATGACCAAAAAAATGAAAAACTATCATACAGTCCTGAGAATTAAAGAATGCACAGAGACGGATAAGAAAATATGCAATGTTTTTCATATGAGTACAGACTAGCAGTCTAGTATTTTTTACTTTGGCAAACAGAACAAGCAGAAGATATAACATAGGTCTGTACATTCAAGAAAAAAATAGGCAGTGATGACCCATTTTTTCATAATTCAAGGATTATCAGGCAGCCAGTAAAATCAGGAAGAACACTGGCACAAAAGGAAGTGTTTTTCACAAAGCACTTAATTAATTATGGAATTAATTTGACATGAAACACTCTAGAGATCAAAATGTGTCCAAAATCAATCAAAACTTTAAATGAAAAAGCTTTCTCTCTTGCTATTTAACAGGATGGTCCAAGTTCTGTCATTGCTAAAACCTTTAAGAAAATAATGAAAGTTTCCATTTTTTCCATATTTTGCTATTGCATTTTTTCCCTAAGTGTCTTCAAATGACTTTCAGGCAGAAGGCCTGAATGATCTTTGGCTTGATCCATGACTCAACTCAACGCTATTCGATTCTTATTTTCTTTTTTGCCCTTTTTTGTCAAAGATTTATGATGAAAATTTCTTTTTGTTCAGAACGTGTTCAGAAAGGCATTATAGATTGCTAATGTTTGTATAAGGCCACAATATTCTCTTGGTACTGACACAATAAGTATATCAGCACTTCAGTAACCATAAAAACAGCCAGAGTAGCATTTCAGGGAGATTTGGCATGCCATGTAGAAAAATGAGACCAGAAATCGCTATTCATATATATGCCAAATGGCAGCAATATTAAACTTCTTTCACATCCTCAAGCAGAAATCACATGAGGATGTTTTTGCTTGTCCAGAAAACACATGTAAATCCATCAAAGAAGAAAACAAATTGTCTTGGCACCCTAAAACTCTGCAGATGCTTTTATTTCAAAGTTAAAAATTATGTACCTATACAAAAAGATTCAGAATGTATATTTCCAGCAATTTATTTAAAATAATGGTGAAAAGTGAGAAATTATCCCTTCATAATCTGTCATTGACAAGATAGCAGAACTAGGCCTTTTAGCAATAAAGTCAGGAAGGAAGGGTCAGGAGGGTGAGGGGAAGGCAGTAGAAATGGGCCTCGAGATTATTTTCTGAACTCTGGAGACTGCACAGCATTGGGAAACACTTCTTGCATGTAACTGATTGGGCCTCCTGGTTAATGGTAGATATATTTGTCTCTGCAAGAAGAAGATAATATGGGCAAATGCACAAGTACTTTTTAAAAAAACCTGCAAGTATCTTCAGTTTTTAGGAATTTTAGGTTGAACTAAGAAGTCAATTAGATTTATCTCCCATTGAAAGCTAAATCCATCAATCCTTTCTTTGGAAAATCTTGCCGAGGGGACTTGAGGCAGAACCAATATGATCCTCTTACACTACAGTTCAGTCGCTGACATGTAAAAGAATGATAAACTCATACCACAATCTCTTTACAGTCTCAGGAAAAAAGTCATAGAAAGTCTGCAGTAACACTGTGGATCTGGATTTGGATTTGTAGTAAACCTTGCCTCAAGAGTCTGCTTAAATATTTTATGATCATTTACATAATGATGTGGTCAGCCATGCCTTGGTGGTAAAACCATGGCAACTTGGTAGTAAGGCTTACTAAGCTAATTTGGTTTGTATACCCAGCTATTTATTTGTTTCTGTCTTCAGGACTGCTCTACCAGTAAAATTAATTAAATAATCTGGAAGAAGCAATTTATTCCTAATAGCAGCTATAAAGTATCTTAATAAATAATGCCAAGTATTAGAAAGTCTGAGCCATTACTGAGCATAACTTTGTGTGACCTATGGTTGCAACTTTTAATTAAACTCTCTCCATATTAACAACATTATCTTGCATCATATTTCTGCCCATATTTCATTTTAATGACTTGTGTGAATCATGTTATGCAAATTTATTAGAGATGAAACTTGTGAAGACCAATGAAATGTTCTAACCAAAATTGTTTTTCTCAGCTGACTGTCTCCTCGCATTCAAGTCCAGGGTCAGCTTCACTGGCCTTCTAAATTCATGTCTCTGTCATGTCTGAAAAGTTACATTCTATCATAAAATACCTGATCAACTTTCCATACCATGTCTTGAATTTTTTTTTTAGTATTTCTTAGGAACATTTTATATCAGATTTCTCTGTATTTTATTAGCTACCTATTTTTACATGCAAATATTTAATGGTTTGTCATAGAATGCCTTGGGTTGGATGAAGCCATTGTGTTCCAACCGCACTGCCATGGGCAGGGACACCTTTCACTAGACCAGGCTGCATAAAGCCCCATCCAATCTGCCTGTGAACAATTTCAAGGATGAGACATTCACAGCTATTCTGGGCATCTGTTCCAGTGCCTCACCATCCTCACTGTAAAGAAGTTTTCCCCAAATATCTAAGGTAAACCTACCCTCTTTCAGTTTAAAGCAATTACCTCTTGTCCTGTCACTATGTGCCCTCTCCAGCTTTCCTGTAAGCTCCCTTCAGTTATTAGCAGATTGCATTAAGGTGACTCCTACTTCTTGTTTTCCAGGCTGAACAGCAATTCTCTTAGTCTTTCTCCCTTAGACTACTTTGCCACATTTGCAAAGGCAAAAAGTAAAGTGCAATTGCAGAAAGAATTTGAGAGCTTCAAGTATTCAGTGGAAACACCTCAGGTGAAAAAAAATGGCAGAGAAGATGTAAAAATAGGATTTCAGATCACCTGAAGTTCATGTACTGCTTGTAGCTAGAGCTGTAGTTCGTCTCATTCCAGACCAGTATATATCACTTGAAGTTTGTCTTGCAATCATTCCCAGAATGCTTTGAGCCTCATGGAGCAGCCTTATGACAGAAAAGAAATTTGGTCTTGTGAGAGATTTGAACAACGTGAAAGATTTCTAAGAAATTTAACACAAATGAGAAGAGTAGGCAGAGCACAAGCATTAACTTACTGAGGTGCTGGAGGTAATTTTAATGTCCATCCCTTCCACAAGTTCTAGAATGGGAGCTCACGTCAAACAGGTTTCTGTCACATAGTGACACATAGTGGAATGGCCGTCTTTGTAGTCAGATTGGGTACAGACTGATCCTGATAAACTCCATCAGTTCAACACCATCACCTACATGAAAGTTAAGACTATAATGTGAAAATATGACTATGTTGGGAATTACTTCTTCAAGATCAAAGCAAGTGCTACATCTTCAAGGAGGAATTTACATTTCAAGAAATGTAGAAAATAGTTTTATGCATATCATAAATATGGATAAATAAATAAAATTTTAAAAACTACATGAGAAATGAGTTTGTGAGGTGCCATAAAATCTTTTCCTGTAATATGTTCACTGAACCTCTTCTGGAAAACTACTGAGATATTTTGAAAATGGTGGCCCAAGTGTACAGAGGAGTAGTAAAGATAAAAAGGCAAAAGGAAAAGACCTCTCTTTTTTGAGGGCTGTGTTGTCTTCCCTTGCAGTGGTGAAGAGCTTTCATTAATAGTTTTTTAGTAATAACTTCTGTTCCTTTGAATAGCAAAACAAGTCTCCTGCCTCCTCTGGTAGTCCTTTGAGTATCACTCAATTTCTCACCATGGGATCTTCCACAGGGAACTAAAAATAGCTTTCATTTTAACTAACTTGTCCAAGGTTACCAAGCAACACATACACAGCGAGAATCAAAAGTAAGAAAAAAAAAGCAATTCAAAACATTTTTAATACATAATTTGAATGGATAATGTTGACCTTTTTACATTGTCAAGTGCATTGTTGTAAGTAATTCAATGTTGTCCTCAGTCATTTTGAAGCTTCATATTTTCATATGCTATCGTTTGCAAGAATGAATAACTTTTCATAAAATTATGATTTTTTTTTCTAAAAGCATCTTTTAAAAATGCTGCATATGATCATGGTTTCTGAAGTATATTCTTCTTAGAGTTGCATCAAGAGATGAAGCTTTAAATATAATGTTATAAGAAAGATAAATGTATCCAAATTAGAAAATTATTCTCACACTTAACATTCTTTTTAAATAAAAGCTTTTTTTAAAACATAAGCGTACCATATGCAAAAACCCATGAGCTTAAAAAAATCCATGGAATATTCTTGAATGATTAGTGATTATTTCCCTCAAATTATCCCTGAAATTCTCATGAAATAGTAACAGAAGCTGCATAAGAAAGAACATCAATTTTAAGAAAGTAATATCTAAGGAAGTTAGATTTCCAGCTAAAAAAAAATTACATAAGAATGAATAACTGAAGGGTCATTTACGCCAGTGAACAAAATTCAGAAGAAAGTATCTTACTCTTCATTATAGAAACTTTATTCTTTCAGCCCCTGGAAAGGCACATCTCTCTCTCAGAGATGTTCTCTAATACAGAGTATGTACTTATAACCCAGGAAAGGTAAGAGCCATCTTTAACCTACTTACAAGACAATGAGCTTTCAATTTCCCGAAAGCACATTCCAGTCCTTTAAAACAACCCTTCAGCAAAAATGAAAGAGGAGGCGTGGGGGAACACGGACACTACAAACGCCCATGAGAGGTGACCTGAGGAACAAGCCTCCAATTAGTGAAAACAGGCACAGGTCCCTGAACAGCTGAGCCTTCTCACCCCAAACGCCCTCACACTGGTGGATGAACACGATAACCACGTGTCAGTACTGCACAAACTTCTTCGAGTAAGCTCAGACCTGTGTCATTGGATTCCAAAAGCTGATAAACCTCAGCCCATTGTGCACTAAACTCAACCAGCAAATACATCGAAACTTGGCTTGGAAGCTACCAAGAGAAAGGAAACAGCACTCCTGTTAAATTTAACCTTTTGCACGTGAAGACCTTACTAGCAAGTAACTTATGAACGGAACACTGAGGTCACCCCTCTCCAGAGGGGATCTGGCCTCAGGAGTGACCACGGCACCACAGGAACTGTTGTGCTCCCATTGAAATTCTTAGGGGCTCTGCTGCTGATTTTACACGACATCAGAAATGTGCTCTCGGTAGAGAGTTATGGTGTCTATGGTTTAATGAAAACATCTAGATAAACTGCAGCTGAGGATACCTGTGTTTTCCAGATCAATTCAGACAGCAATTGCCTATTTTCAAGGCATCACAGGTTTTACACTGAAGTATTTGACGTTTACACCAGAGCAAGTAGCACAGTTTGATGAATATTCAAATGACTTTTAAATATTTTATCATGTACCCAATATAGCAAATCTGAGGAATTCAAAACTCAATTCTCAATTAAAGCAGAATTTGAATCAGTCCTCATGGTGGATATTCAGCAGTTTGCTTAATTCCATGTTATTACCACATCTTTAGGAAATACACTCAGCTAAAATATAAATGAATATAACTACATGAGCTGCATTTATTCCAATGAAATGATAGCTTCTACTTAATTTCAGTAGATGTACAAAGAATCACTTCTCTGTAGCAAGTGATTTTTGACAGAAATTTTTGGCTGTCAAAATAAAAGAAAAATCAACTTTTCTCATAAACAAGGATTTTAAAAAGACATCAGATTGCTCTAAATAAAATCAGCCTTGCCTATGTGGGTCTGAGGGTATTTGAACAATCTCATTTTCCATTTGTTTGCTGTACGTAAGTAGAGGTGATAATTAGCTAGGAAATATACAGAAATGAAACTAATCCAGGAAAAGCTGCCGTACACAAGGGACACCTTGTATCAGGCTTTATCAGTATCACTCACTGTGGTCAAGTATTGAGCTACAAAATGCCAAATTCTATAATACATAAGTGACCTTGAACAAACTGTCTTGATCAGCTAGACTTTTCACCCTGAAAGCACGCTGCTGCAGCTAGAAAAAGCATCTGGCCCAAATACATATATTAACACCATGGATCAGGCACTAATATCTCAAAAATATGTTAACTGACTTTAAAAATATCATCTAGATTTCAATGGTGGCTCCTTTCTCAGCTGATAACAAAATAAAAGCATTAAAACAAAAATAGCCGATTAAAAATACCTATAAAGTGACACTTTCATGATCTGTAGAAACATAACTGGTTGTTAAGAAGTGCAGCAAAGATGATCGTAGTGGGATGGCATATACTCTTCTCCTAAACTTTGTAATGAATGCCTAATTATTGCAGTGAGAGATAGACTGAAAATACTTATAAGCAGACGACTCTCTCTGGATGTCTTCTGTGACTAATTTGGATTGTGTCATAGAATTGAAACTAATTGTTCATTTTTAACCCATTTGAAAGGAAGCTAATTAACAAAACCCTGTTTAAGCTGAGAATTCTCTATAGCTGTCACAATGAACATATATTATTGAGATGTGTAGACACAGACATACATGTACACACACATAAAATTGGAGTAATTAATAAAATTGAGTTTAATCAAACATGAAAAAAAATCCCTCTGAACAGCTTAAACCTTTTGGGACTAAGTTTTGCTTTGGTGCAGAAAGCTATCACTGTCAGAATAAAGTTGATTTTGATATAGATTGTGTTGGAGGTTTTCTAGCTTGTTTAACCTTAATTATAGTTTCTTTTGGAGTAGCTAAACTTTTTCGAATTAAAGCCATTAGCTTATGATTCTCAGGGGAACACAGTATCATTTCTTTAAAAAGTTAATATCTATGGTAATAACCATAATCTTTTCCAGGACTTTTACAAAATCTGTTGTAATAAAAAACACTGATTGCTTTTAAAAGCAGTTTTACAACACTGTGATGATTTACATTACATTTTAATAATTCTCTCCCTGAATAAGAACACGACATCTATTCAGAAACTTGGCTTCTTGGTGTGCTTGACTCTCTTTGTTAGCAGCTAATCAATTAGCTACATTGTAAACTGTTAATTTTTGGTTAGTTGAAGGAAAAATTTCTCTTCCTCAGTTCTATTTTTATTTTCTTGATATTAACCCAAAGAATTCCAATAAGATTCCATAATTTTTCTTACTCTTTTTTGATATATGCCATCTTTATAATTGCTTTTATGTCTACATACAGATAATCCATTTATGCAAAACTATCACAAAGTTATTATTCATGTTAGAATAGGCTGATCATATAATGACATTTCTTGTTTTTCTTTTCATCTAGTCATTTTATATTATTAATATTCATCTTTTTGTTTTGAAATAAAGGATAGTTAATGCATTCAGTGTTTTCTTATTTTGTGGGTTGGGAGATCATGTCAGTTCTTTTGTGCTGCTTGACAGATTCCTTTCCCTCTTTAATCCTTAATTTAAAGCTCACTTAATAACACATGTCAGTTTCAAAAGCTTGAGGTCAATACCCTTTTTAATTGCAGTGAAAAGTATTCATAAGTTTTCATCCAATCCTCCAGAAACTGGGTCTCAAGGTTACCACTGATTCTCTTGCACTTGGCAACAAGAATAAGGCCCATATTTTTGCCACCTTAATTTCCATTTCAGGTATTAGTATCATTATTACTCATAGATTTTAAAATTACAGTGATTTCAATATTTGATTACTTAAGAATCTTTGTGTTTTCATTTAATGTTGATGGATTATCTTCAAAAACCCTTATATGCAAATATTACTAAAGCTCTTACAGTTATGTTGTCTGATTTCATTATGAAACTGAAAAGGTATGGTTGTGTGTTTAAGAGATAAAGTACACTGCACTAAGAATTCCTACACCCATTAGGAAAGAATGGATAAGATATTATGTCTAGAAGTATTAAAATCTAATATTTGTAAACCTTTTCATATATCTCTTTTCAATATAACTGCAATTAAAATACTGGAACTAGTTTGGTCTTTCTTCAAAGAATCTTTCATGAAAGATGCATGACAATAACAATTAGATTGAATTAATGTACCAATTTGAAAGCAAACCAGCGAGAGACTCCAAGTCAGAAATACAATTTAATAGGAAAAAAAAAAATGCAATAGTACAAATAAAACCCACTGACAGAGTCAGAATCCAACCTGACACCCTGTTAGTTAGGGTGGTGGGAGCAGTCCAGATGAAGCGGTCTTGTTGACAGCAGTGATCCCACAGAAAAGTCTAGTAGCTCTTGTCCTCTGGAAATCCAGTGGGTAAAGGCTGCTTGTGCTGCTCCAAACCCCAGATTACATCCAGATGGGAATGCCCAGCTCCTCCCCTGGGCGGAGCATCTCACAATGGGCTGGTGTTATTCTGTGGGCCGTGTGGTGGGTCCTTGATTGCCCATTAACCAGAGACAGCTGCCAGAGGGAGTTATTTATGAGTCATGCGGCAAGGCACTGATGGGCCCATTAACAGAAAATAGTCTGAAGGGAGGAGGCAAAGAAAACACTGCCCCACCTGGTTTCAACAGTTCCTGAAGATGGTGATAGAATACATACTTTTGGGCACATCTTACATGGCTACCTAGGACAATTAATTTAAAAGTTCTTGACCCAAACCAACTCTATGAATGTGAAGCACAAGAATTGTGGTAGACAGCACTAAAACCACAGAGAAAAGTATTGAAACGCAATTTCAGAGAAATCTATGTTGTATCAAAGTCCACCTCAAGTGAACATGACAGCTTGCTATTTTGAAAGTACCCCTCTAAAAAAAGCTGAAATCAGAAAGTCATGTGTTACAAAACAAAAAAAAACTCAATTTTTCTCAGTTTGCCATTAAAAGCCCAAGTAAATAAGAACTGAAATGAAAACAAAAAAACAAAACCCCTAAATCTTCTAATAAAGAAAACACTTCCAGCTGTCTAAATTCTTACTTTCAGTGACTGTGTGAAGGAAAAATCAGGAATAAACTAACTGTAAGAATTATGCTAAACTTCCATCTAATCAGTGACCATAAAAAATAAAAAAGCTAAACATTATGTATTACTACCTAATTACAGGTCAGAATGAAGGTCATTTTATTTCCTAAATGCTAACAACAGTTTTATGATGACAGTTACTTCTGTAGTAATCAATCAGAATGACCAAGTACAGGACTGACAAGGTTCTCTAGAGGATGCCAGTGCCGTGCTTATGTGCCTCCAGATAGAAGGATCCCTCAAGTGACTCAAGGCTGGACATCCAGCAACAGGAAATTAAAAATTACTTGTCAAGATGAAGTAGAAATAGGAAAACAGAGACACAAGACCTGACACAGTGACAAAATCACACCATAAAACAGTAGTGGCAATGCCAGCAGGATCTGTTCCTGCCTGTGTTGGGACATGAAAGTAAAGTAAAATAAAATAAAATACTCTTTTAATCACAGTAGGGAAGAGTTTGGGCAGCAGGTCTGCAAATAAGGCAGAACTAACATGTTTCATTTACTGTTTAGAATCATGTTTTCAACAGCAGACACAGACATGTGGTTCTTTGTGACTACAAGTCTTTTCCCTGTTGAGTGACTGCACTTACTGGGGAACAAAGACTTATTTAATTAGAATGATTTAGACAGGGACAGGTTATTTCTTAACCATACACAGTTTAAAGAAGCCTTAACTTTAATCAAATTTTTAATCACAAAGGAGTAATATATATGCAAGAGCTCAAATTTAAAAATCATGAGTTACAAGAAATGTCAAGGGATAACCTGCCTTACTATGTTCCTACTTCAAATTACTGTTGAATTTTGAGATGTAGTAATACCAATACAGAGTCTAAATTGGAAGGGGTATTTTTGGACACTCATGACATCACAGTCCTGTACAATTGCAATTTAATTCTATGATTTAAATTAATGAAACAGATGGGAATGGACCTCATGAAGTCATCAGGTGTAATCCCTGTCTTTAAGCAGGTCCACTTAAGATGATTTTGCCCAAGTTTTTACTGTTTCCTAGGACTGAGATTTCACAGCCTTTCTGTGCAACTCCTTGGAGTGTTTGATCATCTTGATAGTAAGAAAGTTTTTTCATAGCTAATCATAATTTCTCATTTTGTTGCTTGTGCCCATTGTCTCTTGTTATATGACTGCAGGCCTCTGAGAACACTTTGTCTTCACTACAGCATCCCATCCAGTAAGAGAAGACAGCAACCTCTCCCTTAGCCTCCCTCTCAACCATTTCTCTCAACCTTACCCTTCCCTTTGCCAGTGTACTTCCAGAAGACCACATTTCACATTACTCCTAAGTTCTACCTCCTCTTCACCTGTTGCTTTGGGCTGTCCAATCCAGCACACCTAAACAGTATCTCCGTGGTCCTCCCAGGTGGCCAGTCCTTATCTCCACAGCCCTTACACTTTCTTCCTGCATTAGAGCTGGCAGACACTCCCCGTTCAACTGTGCTGGCACTCTGCCTTGACTGATCAACTTTCTACCATGTCAGCATGAAGCATTCTGTGCTTTGAGGATGTAAACCTTGAAAATCAACCAGCTCTCTGTGGCCTTTTTACTCTTCAGGCCAGACACTCATGACATCTCAACAAGCACAACTTTAACAACCCAGAATGTGCTCTCCAGAGGTCTCAAGAGGGTCTAATTCTGCTGTTTTTTCTTTTTAGTCATTTCTCTTAGGATCTTAAACCATTCTATCTTATAGTGCTATAGTTAAGGCTACCACCAGTCAGTTCTTCCTTATTCATGAGCAAGAGGTCCAGCATATCCTCTCCCATAGACAGTATGCATGAAGAAACTGTCCTCAGTATTTCTCAGAAGTTCCCTAGAGTCTTTATGCCTGTTACACTGTTTATCCAGCAGATGTTGGAGTGGTTGGTGTATCCGATATGAATGATGTCATGCGAGTATGAAATTTTCTCCAGCAGTTTAAAATGGTTTCATCTGATTCTTCACCTTTAACTAGTAGTGTACAGAAAACACAATATGTCACCATTGTTGGCATTTCCTTTGATCCTTGAGCTCACAAATGACTTCTGACAGCTTCCAAGGCAAAGTTCTCCATAAGGCAGGATAAATTAAATGGAAAAACCCCACTTTTTTTGCTTAAGAATGATTTAGGGAATTCTAAAAGAAATAGCTACTAGTGAAGTATGTCTGCATAATACTAATATATATATTTCCTGCTCAATAAGAAAATTTGAATTAACCATTTCAAATAGAATCTATATGGGACATAACTTAGACTTGAGCTACTGTATTTGGTTTACATGGAAGGGTTTTGATAGCAGTAGAACTTCAGGGATGGCCTCTTTGAGAAGACACCATGAACTTCCCCCCTACTGGACAGAGCCAGATTCAGCCAACTCCAAAATGGACCTACTGAGTCAAACAGTGAAGCTGGTGGCACCTTTGTGATAACCTCTAAAAAACACTGTGCAGCAGCTGTGAGAGAGGAGAAAATCTGTGACAGAAACTAAACGAATATTTTGACATTTTGTGAAGGACTGTCTCCTGGGGGTGGACCCCATGCTGGAGCAGGAGAAAAGCATGAGCAACAGAGACAACACATCATGAAGTGACCATAGCTCCCATTTCCCATCCCTGAGCAATGCTCGGTGGGAGGAGGCAAAAGGGTAAGGAGTGCAATTGAGCCTGAAAAGAAGGGAGGGATGGGGGGCAGCAGGTTTTAGTTTACAGATTTTTTTTTTGCTATCCTATTCTCTTCTTAATTGCCAATAAATTAAATTAATTTCCCAAGTCGAGTCTGTTTTGCAATGATGGTAATTGGTGAGTGATCTCCCTGTCCTTACCTTGACCCTTGAGTTTTTCATCTTATTTTCTCCCTGTGTTCTGTTGAGGAGGAAGACTGAGGGAGCAGCTTGGGGGACATCTCTCAGCCAGCCAAGTTCAACCCATTACCTCTGAGAAAACAGAACAGAAAAGGCTGTTTGCCCTCTTAGCTTGATGCTTAAATCTAAATTAATTAAATTCAGAACCAATTAGTAAATCTGAATGGGAACAGTTTATATATGGTAACTTATGTGATTTGTATTGTATGCATTGTTAAGGAACATTAAACCAAGCCTACAAACAGCAATTTAATGTAGGTTTTGGGAAGAGAATTTTTTTTCCTCTTTTATTTAGTGTGAGCTTTTGAATTACAGCTATTCTCACTGAGTGTTATCAGTCATGTCACCCTGTTTCATGGCCTGTGAATAGTTCAACAGCTTATGTCAGGATATGAAAACATCTTGGCTTGAAATGTTTGGAATGGAACGGTTTTATCCACTTTTATCACCCCAAAATCAAGAGATAAAGTGACAGTATACAAACTAAAAAATAATAGCTTTGAAGTACCTTTTAAAAGAATCTATTCCCTTTAGTAATGGGATGGTTTTTTCACTCTTATCTTGTGTTTTATTACTTCTGTCACCTGAGAAAAGCACATTTATTCCAGACCCTTATAAAGAGACTTCTATAGGCACTTGAAAGCTATTGCACCACTAGTTTCCTGAACACTAATATTTTCAGACTTCTTTTACATTTTTTTCTTAATTAGATGAAGCATCTTAAATGCATAATGTTTTTCTTATCAAACTGAAGTGATTTTTACCCTGTTTCTTTGAATCATAGGGTAAAGCTGCCTAGACAGGAAAGGTTTCTTTCCCAGCAGGGCTCTTTGGCTGGCTGACAAGATCCTTCAGCAGTTAGTGCTAGCAGATCTGGAGCTGCTTTGGTCAGTCATCTGCTGATGCAGCTGATAGCTCTTTTGTCATCTCTAGCCTCAAGAAAATACTTCTTTTTTTGTTACCTTTCATTCTTATTTCTTAGAAGGTACCTTCCTTCCGTGTGGAAGTTACATTGGTTGAACAGGTGATTATAAAATAGATCTAAAAGCCCCAAATATTTTTTTGCTTACCAGTAGATACTTCACTTTTCCTTAACTCAAGCTACAGAAAATATTTTAATTGATTGCGTGAAACCTGAATGGATTAGTCATCAGTTAAATGAAGTGAGATATATCTCTTTTATATTTACTGGCTGGGGGGGAAAGGACCTCTGTTATGAGAAAGATTAAGAATGTCTGCTATATCCCTATCTCTTTTTTTAGAGAAAGGATTTAGAAAAACAATCTCTTCAATTATTTGACTTTATCACTCGAGACTCAGTTTTCATCATTGTATCACAGTACATATTATGATATTTGAGCACCTCAGATGCAGGTTTTCAGTACCTTCTTTTCAAAAGGTATACTGGAAAATTTTGTTCTGAGTTTTACTGATTTTTCCGACTAATTGCAATCACTTAAATATTGTTATCAACAACTGTCAAAAAACATTAGTGTTATGAATGGAGGATGTGGCTTTAAATAAGTCCCTGACTTTTGCCCAGGCCTCTGGCAGCAGGCAGTTGCATTATTGTGGTGGCCAGCACCCCAAGATCCACTCTCATTTGTAAGTTCTTTGCTAATTACTGATTCAGTCTATTATAGAATGAATTATTTATTTAATAGACACAAAACTAACAGACATAAAACAGACTATTACTACACAGGAATAAGACAAAAGGGAATACTAGTATTATACATGCGGGGTTAAAGGTACCATGAAATTTTCAGCCAGCTAAGAAAGAGTATAACTTAGGATCCAATGTTTCTTATCACCAAATTGTTGAAGGGGCACACATTGAAATCCTTTCCCTAAATTTCCAAAAAAGTAACTGGGAAGTTGCATCCAAGCTTTGGGAAGAAATCATCTCTCACATTCCCAAGGAGGGTGTAAGAGACTTCTGCCTTGGTGTAGTACTTTTATAGTGTAAAAACAGGCCTTTTGGTCACCTATGGTTTTTTATCTCTTCCCACATCTGTTAAGCTGGCAGACCTTTTGGTGCCAGGAGATGATACCCGCTGGGCCTTGCCCACCTGGGTTATCTTTCCTATCTGCACTGGCCACTGTGGTGGGAGAAAGGGGTGATATGCCCTGCCACAATTAGTCTGTAAACATAAGCATTGTTGTTTAAATTATATTATTTGGAGACAGGTAGTGAATAATAATTTTCAGATCCTCAAAAAAATTAATAGAATTTAACTAGATAATGCACATTCTTAGAAATTAAATGCTTTTCTTATAAGGATTCCCCAGATTTGGACCAACACCATCTAGCACCCTATTGCTATCAGTTTATGAGTATTTTCTGAAAACATCATGTGGTCAGAATATTGTGATGGACAAGCAGAGAAGTAACTATATACAAGTGATGCCAAGAATGCATTACTAGTCTAAACAAAAAAAATATGGCATCGCTAAAACACAAAAAAAGTTTATTATTAG
The DNA here is from genome assembly GCA_013397175.1 of Platysteira castanea. Classification (NCBI taxonomy): domain Eukaryota; kingdom Metazoa; phylum Chordata; class Aves; order Passeriformes; genus Platysteira; species Platysteira castanea. The sequence goes on from VYXC01000150.1 coordinate 127,863, forward strand.
GTCAGTGTCGTGCGTGCGCTGATGGAAGGTGCCGCAACCTTCCTGAAAGTGTCTTCGCAGGGCGAGCCGCTCCGGCAGGGCCGCTGCGCCCCAGCTGGTGAGCTCGGATGCACCAACAGCTCCCGGCCTTTTCCCTAATGGAGCCTCCATGGCAGGGTCGGGCTCCCGGAGGGAGCAGCCCAAAAGGCTCTCATGGGAGTGAAGGGGGGCACCATCCATCTCAGCCACCGAAGCAGCCGGCACTTACACACTCGCAGGTGGATGATAAAAGAGCCAGGAAGGGTCCTGGCATGGTGTTCCATGTGAGGGCTTATTGCAGCCTCATCACAAAGGGTACCAGGGCCCAAGGACCAAATGGAGGACAGGGTTTGTGGTTTATATAAGGGATTTGGGGGGCAGGCAGAGCATCAGGACCAGTGATATGAGGGCACAGGGCAGTACAGAAGGGGGACTAGGGCAAGGGAACCAATAGGGATACCATGAGGGAGAGACTAAGGTACGAGGGCTAGTGGGGAAGCAGGGAAGGGAGAACATTCTAGGGTACAGACATATAAGAGATAAAGGGGCAGGAAGAACAACAAATCAATCAAAGGAACAGAACTGGGGTGCATTAGCATGGTGTGTCCTAGGAGAAGCCTGTCACTCGGGCCTCAGGGAGGATTTCTTGCCACAGCCCCTTAGTGGGCTGGGTCACTGCAACAGGTCAGGTACAGATATACTAACACTGACAGAGCAAATAATTAGGTCAATATGCATCTCCCTAATAGAAGTTGTTATATAAAAAAAAATGGTGGTTTTGTCAACTCTCTTTCTCCTCTGGTGTTATCTTTACCATTATGTTTACACTGCTCCTTCAAGTCCTAAGACTGAGGACTTCTGTCTTGGATAGCCAGGGAGGGATAACAGTGAGTTGTCATCAGTTGGAAACCTTCACAGGGAGAACAACTGTGGGTGTTTACTTTTCAAGGATTAGCAAGATGTTCATGCTTCCTTCTCATCAGCCTAATGTTCAGTTGAGGTCCTATTTTGCTTCTGACATGCTTTGTGCTCTGTCTGCACTAGACCATAACTCATTTTACTTTTGACCTTGTTAGGTATCATATGTTAAATATGAGTTAGATGCTGGTTATATATCTTTTGTGTTACACCCAAAACTGTGAGGTTTTTTATGAACTTGTTTTTGTATCCATAATTTACCACTGATGGGTGAATTGCTGACAGCCTTGACACCTCAGGTATCATTTAATGATTTTCCACTTATATGTTGAACTAGATTTCTAAGTTCATTCTACATACAGTAAATAACTGTTACTCCCACCTATATACAAATTATTTGTAGTAGGCATTACAACATAAAGTAATACAATTTTAAGAAAAAAAAAGTAGAAAAAATCCACACAGGCATTAGCTGTTACAGCCAAGCAAACTAAAATAAACTCAGGCCAAGAAGTCCAGACAAGCTGAGCTCCTCCACTATCAAGTCAACACATAGCTAGGGGGCCTTTACTGATAATAGCAAAAAAATTTTACTTACCAGGCTACATTGTCTCAGGCTTCTGTTCTAGAAAAGAATACTATCTATCTCAAAAGGAACCTTGCATGAGCAGGCAGCTGTCCAGTGATTAGTTGGCTGCTGGAGTTAAACCATGACAGAGGTGTAACTGTGCTTTCCCATTCTTAATACCCTGTGAAATGATTCAAACAGTCAAACTTCCTGGATAGAAATATGTTATACTTATGCAAAGCATACTGTGAATAAAAACAGGGGAAATTACTCTTTTATTTCAAAAAGTCACAAGCAATTCCATCTCCTAGAAATTCAGTGGACAGATTGTGAAAAATAGAATGTTACATTTGCCTCTTCTGTTTTACTGGATGGTCTATGGAAGCAGAATAACAATTTCAGACACATTTCTCATAGCTAGAAAATGACAAAAAAATGTAATAGTAAAACTATATCATTTCCAGTACAAAATAAACATTTAATGGGTACTGTAAAAGTAAGTTGTCACTGTGAATACAGAGGTGGTTATATTTTATTATCACTAGCCTCATAGCAAATACTAGTATTGGTATAAAATTATTATACTTTTAAAAAGTTCCAGTTATAATATTTGACATTGTCACCATCTGATGTATTTAATTCTAAAGATTAGTTTTCAAGCTACCCAAAAATGTTTTGGTTTTTTTTTACAATATGAATAAACAAGGAATAGGCTATTTAACTTTTATGTACACACATAACTTTAACTGGTTTAGTTTACTGTTATTTGTATTTGTCCTTGCCTTCTAAAGTTAAAAAGTTTGAATTTAGAAATTTCTCCTAGCACAGTATGTTTTATGGTATGCTTTAGACCATGCATATATTGTCTTTGCAAAATCACAAGCATCTGTGCTGGTTAGCTTATTTACTTCAGACTGTAATTAGAAAAGATAACCATCCAAAACATATAGCCTATCTTCAAATTATCAACTGTATGAAACTACCAAAACATGATATTCCCTGAGATATGAATGACATTTCTTAATATGCACGTTACTAAATCTCTGCATATCCTTGTTTAGAAACAAAGTATCAGTGTATGAAAACCAAAACCCTAACATAACCAGTAGCAGATATTTAAATACATGCAGTAATATAGAGTAATATCATTTATGTCATAGCTTCTCATTAGTGCTTAGTCAGCAGAGGTTTCTCAAAACATAGTTCATCAAAATTCATGTTTAAGTTCATGTCATAGAAGAAAGACAACATTAGGTAATCTTATAATGGCGGTAAAATTACGGAAGTGTCTGGAGAGGATTATTTCAATTACTGGTAGAGGTAAAGTCATAATACCCAAATTTCTATTAGTTTACACCTCTTCTAATTCAAATTTATTTTATAAATCCAAAAATTTTCAGGCATTTTTCACATACTCACCTGTGTTACAATTACTCATTCAGCTCCTCTGAAGCTATCTGAGACAACATGCAACATGTGTTAAAAACTGCCTGGGTAAGGTTTCTTTTCCAGGTTTTATTGACAGATGCAGGGGATGACCTGTAAGGCTGAGTAAGGAGTTTGTCACTTGTGACTGATGTAGCCATCCTGTGCTTATGCTGAAAAAACCCTTATTCAACTTTGTACTCTCATGCATTTTCTCTTACCACGTACAAAATAAATGTATCTTTTTGACCAGCTGTCACTTCATTTAGGGTAAGACAAATTTTTTGTGCTTCAGCTTTCCATGAAAAGATAGAAAAAAAAAAACCAAAAAAACAAGTAAAAGGAGGTATTTGTTCCTTAGCAATTCCCGTTAGGAAGAGCGAATGGCTGTCCTGGCGTGATGTTAGGAGGCTGCTTTGTTCTTAACCGTGTGCTTCATGCCCAAGGCTGCGCTATCGTTAAGCTGGACCTGGGGGCAGGGCCGGGGCCGCGGGGCTCGGCTGGGCTCAGTGGCTCTGTCCGGTGGCTCTGGCTCCAGCCGCCTCGGCCCTGCTCGGCAGGGAGGGCACCGGGGGTGCTGCACTGCTTCTTGGTGGTGTATCGTTCCCACTAGCCTGGAAAACTGTTTTGGTTTGTTTTCTTCCCTCCCCCTGGCCTCCCTACCTTCCTTCCCTCTTCTCCTGCCCAGGGAGCCTGCGGGGTGGCCCCAGCTGGTCCAAACCCCGAGGAAGCCAAACCAGTGAACAAAAGGACACAGAAATCCATCAGCTTCGCCTGCTGTGAGGAGGAGGACTGGTGCCGGAGGCTCGGCAGGTTTTTTTTCCCACGCGCCCTTCTCCAGGCTGCTGTTTGGACTCCTGCTTCCCCTTCCCTTTTCCCCTTTCCCCTTCCCCTTCCCCTTCTCCTTCCCGGAGACTGGGGGGACCAGTTGCTAGCCCGTGTATTTTTCCTTCTCTGGGCATTTATTGTATTTTGCGTTTTCCTGTTCTGCTGTGGGTGGGTGTGTGGGTAAAGGATAAGTTTCTGGGGTTAACCTCTAACTGTTTCACTCAATCCTTTTCGGTTCCTTGCAGGCACCACTCCCCCGCCCCCTCCCCCCTTTTTTTTCCCCCCTNGGTCCAAACCCCGAGGAAGCCAAACCAGTGAACAAAAGGACACAGAAATCCATCAGCTTCGCCTGCTGTGAGGAGGAGGACTGGTGCCGGAGGCTCGGCAGGTTTTTTTTCCCACGCGCCCTTCTCCAGGCTGCTGTTTGGACTCCTGCTTCCCCTNGGCACACAGTTGCAAGAATTATTCTTTGCTGACACTTGTCAAAGTTTGAAACGCTTTATTCCCAAGCAGTTTCATGTGAAGTGTCCCATTAAGAAATACTAGGTTGATATCTTAAAAATTATGCTGAATACCTAAAGACATGATGTACTTAGTAATGTATTATTCACACACATGTATCTGAAATGGTCAGATATTCTTGTAACAATGATATTGTTAGCAAACTAAAGCTGCTCTTCTGTGACTAAGACTGTAAGATATAAATAAATTTGACAGGCCAATGGAGACTTTTGGGTCTGCAAATTTGTGATGTGAATAATCCAGAAATCTAGTTTGCCTCTTTTTTCAAACATCCGCCAAAGCTACATAATCTCACAAAAGGGTTTATTTTGGAAATCTATAATGTATTCTCTGAAAGAAATAAAGACTTAAGAATCTATGTACTCCAATCTTTGCATATTTCTAAATATAGCTATTTATAAATGCCTAATATTTTGTCAGTTTGAATTTTTTAATCAAAAAATAAAATTCAAGAACGGTGTTGGCCACTTTCACTAGTTACTACTCTGAGGTGAGAAAATGACTCCCAACCCTAGCAGTATTACATGGTGATACTGGTTGTATATTTACATGTCTTAGCTTCCCTGAGTCTTAATTTGTGCTGAAATAAAACCTTATGAGCGTTCCAGGGACAGATGAGGATAAAGAGTAAAGAGTCTGCATTCTGAGTTTGGTTTATTTAGGGAGATAAAAAACCTACCAGAGAATCCAGATGACTTACTTTTGGATGATGAACATAGGCCTTCAGATTAGATATTTTCTAAATTATATCTATAACTTGAGGAAGAGCATCTTCAACTTGCCAATACTCTGATAAATAATTTATCTTGTAACTGAAAACCTTCTTTATCCCATAAGCTTCTAAACATTTTTCATACTTACATGGTTTCAGTATCGCTGGCAGAATGCCCTGTAGACATATATAAAATTTTAAACACTTCCTTTTAATTTTCTTTTTAAATGCCAGTTTAAATTTGCTTTTCAACCAGAAGGCATTCTAAAACTTAACCCAAAGGAAGTGTGAATTTATACTTCAAACATTGCTTGAGGAATCCTTTTGTCAGAGGAGGAGACAGCACAAAAGGAAACCTTTGAAGCAGGATAACTTCATGTTATTAAATGACGACATTTTACATCTTGCATCTGCTGAAAAATTTGTCTGGGCAGAAAATAAGTAACAATGCTCAAACTTAACAAACAATTAGGACTCTACTTTGATTAGTTTCATTAAAATGTTCTCAGGAAAAAAAAATTAATAGAATTGTCTGAGTCAGTCACCTAGTTAATATTGTAGGACACTAGAGTTTAGAAACTCTAGGAAGAGTTTCCATAATCACAACCAACATAAAACATATACATTATACACAGAGAAACATCTTATACTTGATCCTGTTAACTTTATGTCTTATACCAAGTTTGTAGAGGTTATGATGCAATTCAGTCGACTGATTCATAGCATATGCTCTGTAATACCTACGTTTAGTGAGAGAAATTATAATCTTGACTATATCTGTGATAACTCTGACAGCATACAAAACACGTTCAGTTGTAGATGCCTACAAGGAAAGAAAGATGAGTATTGTGGACAGGCACAATTATTTCATTGTGAGGTACAAAGTCAGTAATAAAAATTCCACTGTTGCCAAACCAAAATAATCCACGGTCACAACACTGATGTCCACTACAGAAACTAAAGAAAAGAGTAAAGTACAATTTCTTTCCTTTTCCCTTTTTCCTTTTTCTTTTTTCCTTTTTCCTTTTTCCTTTTTCCTTTTTCTTTTAAATACATTTCAGGATTTTTCTCTCTTGTTTTCGTGTCTTAGGAAAACATGGACTTCAAATCTTTTAGGTTTACTGCTGAGGACGAGAAATTACTCTGGAATAAAGGCTGAGGGGTAAATTGCAGTACCTGACAATTAAACGTGATGACAGTTGAATAAAATGTGTCAACCATCCATTTAAAGAATCATTAATAACTAAGATAGCTACAGGTAATCTATACTTTAGCAAACAACATTATGACTTCTCTTATTATTTAACTTATTACTTACAAGTTGCGTTCTAGTAACTCAGAAAGCAACAATTTAATAAAAGTTTAAAGAATATAGACAGGTATGGACAGGTATAGATTGATATCAGGTCACTTCATGCAAGTGAAAGAACAAAGTGATGGAAGCAAAAATACAAAGTCATTCAATGCCAATATTGAACCTCTCAAGACCTCAATCCTGATGCAATATTAATGTGCATCCAAGATAATTTCTGCCAAGATTGTCAGCTAATGAGTTAGGTTCTTATCCAATTAGATACCAAGGCATTGTTAATTGGAAATGTTTTACCCAAGCATTGCATTTTCTATCTGACTGTGACAGTGGGCATGTTTTCTGGATTTGTGATTAGCTGAGGGACTCATGGAATCATGGCTTTTTTAGCATAGATGTTCCATAAATGGGAATTAATTTGAAAATATGTTAATTAATTTTCCCATCCTGAAAACTTATATCAGATAACTATTCACACAACTTTATTGCACATTAATACATTTAAATATTAAAATTATACTATTTTTTGTTCTGCTAGGTAAAATTAAATATCAGAATTTTAGATGTAGTATACTCAGACAATAGCTTTGCCATAGCTGAACCATAAATAGTAAAAAAAATTTTTAAAAAAAGAAGAATAATAAAAGTTCAAATGTTCCAACTGTCAAAATTCTGTAAAAACTACTGATCACTGTCAATACATTACTAACAAGAATTTATGTTGGTACTCTATTAACAGGTGTAAAATTCTGACATCTGTAATAAAATTATAGCTTTTTTCTAATAAAATATAATTCTTCTACACATACTATTCAGTGGGAGCTACAAGAAATATTTGAAAATTATTCCATTCCTCTGAGACTTTTTTCTTTCACAAAAATTAAAAATGAAATATTTCATAGTTGAAAAGATTATAGCCCATTAGTGCAACAGACCTTCCAAATTAGCTGATCAGCCAGTCATTTTCTCTTAATAGCAAAGCCTAATCTTTTATGTACCATTTAATCGCAAAAGAATCCTTTGCATAACCTAACTTCACCTTTAAAAAACCCACAGTAATTCAAACAAAATCACTTAGAACTGTTTTTGAGCAGCCTGAAGTCAAAGAATGATTTTTTGTTTTAACATGGTTTGGGGTGACACCCATTTCCGCTAAATACCTTCATCCTGATCACAAAGTAGGAACAGCAGGAAACTGACATTTGGAGAACATCAAGTTCGCTTAAATCTGTCAAACTTTGTTGCCACATACTAATAAAAAGTCCATTTCTTGCATCTTAAGGCTTAAAAGTCTACAAAGTGTTCAATAACTCTCATATGAATAGCTACTGAAATAGCTGAAAAAGCTAACATATTTGTTCATAGATAAACATGATACAGGTGGAATTAACTAGACAAAATATAAGTGTTGCTTCCAATCTTAATGTAAAATGGAAAAGTCTAATTCTAAGTAAGGAAGATATGGTCAAAGTGAGAAGGCCAAAATTTAATGCAAAAATTTCTAGCCATTGCAATTTTTAGACAGAGAAATGCTATTTTCACTACCACTGCAGTCTACACATAGAAGAGTGATTTACTTGAAATAATTTCATAATGCCAGCATTATTAAAAAGAAACATTTTCACAAAAATTGGTGTCAAAGAGACTTGCGATATAGATTCAAATTCCATTAGATCAGACTTCAGCCAGCTCACCTTCATCCATCACATCCAGGCACTGGAAGAAAGAAAATACTCTTCCAGTTTTTTGGGTGTAATAGTGATGATTTATAACAGGAAAGAATTAACCATTAATATGATTTGTGATGTTATTGAACTAAATTAGAAAAATTTAATTTTAAAATTTAAAACTGTCTTGATTTGTCAGTCTTCTAGAGACTCCCAACAACACAGATCTTTATTTCCCTACCTGATATATGTAAATATGCATAAATGAATATTCAAGTTTAACAGTTTTCAGTCATCAAGTGACAGCCATATGATGAAACATTTAAAATAACCATCTTCAAGTGTATATCATGTACATGTATATTTTGTATAAGAAAGGATAATTTTTGCTTTGCAACTGTGTTTGTCTAACAACCGTTCACAGGGAACTTTCTACCCCATCTAAAATTTATGCTTAAATAACATTTTTCTCTATTCACAGTGTGACTATGTTTGTTTGTTTGTTTGTTTGTTTTATGCAGGACTAGCAATCTATTGGGAACTCATCACCCCACATGGAAGTAAAAAAATATTTCTATTATGATTCAGTTCACTTATCTGTAATTTATTGCAGTCATAAGAAATCTTTAATAGGAAGAAAAAACAGTAGTCACAGGATCCATTCTGAATCAGTAATTTTTGCTAACAACTGGTCTATTACAAATTTTACTTTCAGGCTAATCTCAGTTTCTAAAACTTGATGCAATTGGTTTTTGTATTATGCTGGGCTAAATGCATCATACTTCATGCTTCATTTACCTGCTCTGTGGCTGTAGTCTACGTTATATAATAAACACAAAGCTGCACACTAAGAATTCTGTCTGCAGAAATAAGTTACCTGCATTATTTTCTTATAGAATCTCCCTTCCTCATCACAGAATCATAGAACAATTTAGCTGGAAAAGACCTCTAAATTCATTGAGTCCAACTGTTAACCCAGCACTCCCAAGTCCACCACTAAACTGCAAGTGCCACATCTACACATATTCAAAATACCTCCAGAGATGGTGACTCAACCACTTCCCCAGATGCCTGTTGCAGTGTTTAACAACTCTTTCAGTAAGGAAATTTCTCCTAACAGCCCATCTAAATCTGCAGTGGTGTAACCTGAGGCTGTTTCCTCTTGTCCTATCTTGTTGCTTGGGAGATGAGACTGAACCCCTCCTTGCTACAACTTCCTCTCAGGTAATTGTAGAGAGTGATAAGATCTATGTTTACGATGGATTAAGCCACAGGAACCTGCTGTGAATACTGTAAAGTCTGAAGGCATTCAAAATTCTCTGAGACTCTATAGGTAAGATTAGAGTTAATGGGAACCCTTTAACCTGTAAGTAAATTCTTGATTGAGATGAGAAAATTAATTTTTCATTTCTTTATTGTTTCCCTTTATAGTTCATTTAACTTTTAAATTTTTTTAATGCAAAGATTGGTAAAATTCTGTCATCTCTCCTCAAAACCACAGCAGTGCAGTCTAATAATATTCATTCCTACACTACACCAGAAACATAAGCATATGGAAATCCATTGAATACCATGTAAACTTGTAATCATGATATATTTACTTGCTCAGTGCTGGGCTAGGAAACACAACAAAGAGGTCTAGTAAATACAGCAGTACTAATCTGATGGAGGAAATAAAACTGCAGCATCCAATATCTGCTGCAGAGAATGCAAATTGCTTACTCCCTCTCTTGTACGTATCATGAACTGAATCAAGACTTACAAGCCTATTAACATAAACAATATGGTTAGACAAGTTCATTTAAATTTCTTCACAAATGGTCACAGATATATGGCCTTAAGATCTGCAGAGTGCTCAGATGTCCCATGTGTAGGTATTACAACTACATTATTTTAAAAGAGTATTTGAAAATGTTTAATTTAAAACTAGCATACCATTTCAACCAACTAACATGAGGATATGCAGAATAGATTTCCTAGGCATCTTTCTTTACCACCAACCCATAAATGATATGTTGAATAGTAATTACAGATTTTTTTTTCCTTTTTCAGCATGCAATCCCATTGGGTTCTCTCCCTAGATCTGACCCCTAAAGGGTACATACAAGAATAACTAAAATATGTATTGCATTATGAAGTTTATACATTGTAGATCTAACCTGGAAAGGTTTATTTATGCAAACAGAGAAAGGACTTGTATTAACCTTATTTTGGTGAGGAAAAAATATTACCTATAAGAAAATACTACCTATAAGAAAAAAAAAATACTACCTATAAGAAAATACTATCTATAAGAAAAAAAAAAACCAACCTCCCTGATGTTGGAAAGGAAACATGCTTGAAAGAAGATAATTAAAAGTTTGTTGATCATCCTGCTTTCATCTCAGTGAGTTAAGACATTGCAAAAAACCTCCAAACAAATGATAATTTATTTATGAATATAAACATATATTACAGAATCACAAAATGGGTAAGGTTGGAAAGGACCACAGTGGCTTGTCTGTTCCAACCTCCCTGCACAAACAGGGTCATCCCAGAGAACATGACACAGAATTGCATCCAGATGGTTCTTGAATATCTCCAGTGAGGGAGACTCCACAAACTCTCTGGACAAAGTGTTCCACTGCACAGTCACCTACACAGTACAAAGTTCTTCCTCATGTTCAGGTGGAACTTCCTGTGCATCAGTTTCTGCCCACTGCCCCTTGTTCTGTTGCTTGGCACCACCAAGAAGGGCTTGGCTCCAGCCTCTTGACACCCTCCCTCCAGATACTTCTATACAGTGATGAAGATCCCTTTCAGTTGTCTTTTCTTCAGGCTAAGCAGGCACAGCTCCCTCAGCCTGTCCTTGTAAGAGAAATGCTCCAGTCCCTTAATCAGCATTGTCACCCTCCTCTGGACCTACTCCATTTTCTCCATGTCTCTCTTGTCCTGAGGAGCCCAGAACTGGACACAGCACTCCAGATGTGCCTCACCAGGGCTGAGTAGAGGGGCAGGATCAACTCCTCAGCCTGCTGGCAATGCTCTTCCTAACACTCCCCAGGATATCATAGGCCTTAATGGCCACAAGGTCACACCACCTTGTTGTATAATATTTGTTATTATTGAAACCAAAAAGATACTCAAAATTATTTTTGCAGAACACATCTCAGATGTTTTAAAGGACACTTTGTTTTGTTAAGGAAAATATTACCAAATAAAATCAGTATGGTAATGTTTCTTGTTCTACATTTTATTTTTGTGCAGAAGTGCAGTGTGCGTGAGAGAAAAATAAGTGTGAATAACCCTTTGGTCATTTCACACTCTTCCGTTTGAACTGCATAGTGCCTAAGCAAATCCCAGTTTCTGGAACAGAAGCAAAAGGAAAAAGTAGATAGAACAAACAACAGACAGACAATAAGCAAGTGAAGAGTGAAGTGAATCTTCTAATAGCAAGAATGGATTCATTGCAAAAAGGTCAAAGTCTTTTCTTTTCTAGGCAACCAGTTTATGTATTAAAACCCAGAAGATTTTACCTGTGATTCCTGAACAGACTGGTGAAACAAAAATTAAACATCCACACTTCCTATTAGTTCTTTATTACCTACTCTTACATGGTAGGTGCTAGAGAATTATAGTATAGTGAATGAAGTATAAAACCTCCATTTGTTATGCCTTCTTTCGATGCATATTCTGCGACTCTTACTGGACTTCATTATATAATATGACCTGATGGCATCACAAAGTGTGCAAGTCACATATATTTGTCCTCTCATCAGTTGCAAGTTGGGGGTATATAAGTATTTTTTTGTGTTACATTAACTATTCATCAAGAACAGGGGTTTTGGATACCAGGTGGGCTTCATAATCTAGCTTGGTAAGGACGACATGCAAGGAGCTCCTGGAAATATTTACAACTCTCAAGCTTATCCAAAACCTAATTGTTATGCCAAAGACAGACAAAACTTGGCAGTACCTATTTAACAGCTCTTCTATACAGGACAGTATCTGACCCAAAACCTCCTGAACTTAATAGATGTCTGTGAACTGTGGCAAAAGCTCTTCATGGTTAGGCTGAGTTACAGTGTTCTGGTCTGTGCTCTGAACAACCATTAGGAAATCAATTATCCACAGCAGAGACAAATGGGTAAAGAAATGGGTATTACTTCATACTGTACTGGATTTGATCCTGAGGACAAAGCTGTATTCACAGTAATGTGCAATGTCAGGGGTTAAGAGCAAGGCATTTAATTTTTACTTGGTTCAATTTTAATCTGTATCATGGAGGTATTAACACTACCCCACTCAATATCAAATCCCTTAAAATACTGGAAAGGCATTAAATGAACTTTATATAAAAGGAGTTTCTGGAATGTTATGGTCAATCACTCTATGCCCACCGCACATTATTTTTATGAAGAAGTAGGAAAAATAGTTCCTCTTGAAGACATAAAAAATTTTCATAGTCAGTAACTTGACACATACTGCATTGGTTTCCCTGTTTTCACTCCTGAAACTTTTCTTTTGCTTGTAAAATACAGTTGTTCTTTTTACTTCTTTCTTGCCATACAGTGAACATCCATTAGTTAAGATTCTATTAATTTGCTTATTTCAATTAAATTATAGGACTGCTGAAATGACTTTAAAAACCCATCCCATTCATTTTTCTATCCTAAGATTGAAATTGTACTATAACTTTTATGGGTTTTGTTTTGATTCTTTATAAGAATTTTCATTTGCTTCATTGAATAGTTTCTGGTCTTGATTACACATAAAAATGTGCTTTTTAATATATTGTTCAGTCATGTAAAACATATAAAATGATTACTTTTATACATATCTCCCTAATTAAAAAAATATTTGTTTTCTTATGGGAGGCTAAGTGCTTTAGTGAGCTATTCATTGCTTATAGTGTTTTCATATCTTTATCTGGGCTGCACCACACAGAACTGTAACACATATATTAATGTGGATTTTGCTAAGAGAAACATACCAAGTTCTTACACATTTATGGTAATTGTGAACTTATTTGTCAACTAAGAAATTGGTTAAGAGTAAAAAAAAAGTTGAATAAACTTTCAGAAACCTGCTGTTTTAAGGTGGCATGAGATGGAAGTCAAAATGCTTAATCAGATTAGTGGAAAACAAATTACTTCAAAAGTCATTCTTTTATTTCTATGATTTGCATGTGATAAGAGAACATTACTCACCAGTGTCATGATACTTGACGTGTGTTCTGTAAGAAATTATGGTTGCTATGTCTTAATTGTTTTCATTAAAACTTTGATCTTCCTTAGATAAGTGTTCCTGAATGGTTGAATGTTCGATGTGCAAAATGTTCGATCATCGTTATTTTAGAATAACTTTCTATTTCAGTGTAGCAGTGGTACTTTTCTCTCTCGTGGTGTAGTCATTCAATGGCCAAAGGAGAGATGTAATTGCAGTCATAGGTCACCCTCATTAGAAGGTATTACCAATACAGAGGAGAGCAGTTATTAAGGGGAAATTATTGAGAAAACTACCATAGAATATAATTATTTCAGGATAGCTATAAGAGCTGATCTCTCTCAGTTGATAATGTCCACAGAATTGCACCTATCCACAGAAAAAAAAGATCTGCATTAAACTGGGATTCAGGAGTACAAGGTGGATGGCTGAAGCACTTCCTGACTCTGTAAATCCTCGCGTTCAGTGCAACAGGCTGTGATGGATCATTAAGTGACTTCTCTCATACTTGATGCTAGATTAAGAGATTCTGCATTTTCCACAGACCAAGGAACTCTAGAAACTAAATGTGATCAGAAATGGCAGCACAAACAGCTTTCATCAGTAACTCACTTCAGCAAATCTGTCTGTGGTATCTCCATATCCTAGGCCCTTTTCTCAAAATATATTGATCATTTCTTCTAACTTTCATCAGTTCTAGCATAAGATATTCATGAATGTGACTGCTGACAACACAAGTAATCAAATAAGTAGCATTTTACACAGAACTATGACAAACTATGACAGAAATTATAAAGTACAGAACTTTTATATTGTGGTTATTATACTTTAATCTGAGGTTGTTGCAATTGTTTTACTACACTAAACACAATTTCTTTGTTTCTGTTTCACATAAATTAGAACATACCTTGGCTCCTCAGCTATCGCCAGGTTTTGAAATGCTAAGTGAGCATGTCACTGGATGAACTTATTTCTGCTTGTTTTATAAAGACCTTTTTTTTGTAGAATATGTTAGAAAAGAACTTCCTCAGAAGAGAAATTGCAAAATAATAAGAAAAATAAGATATGTTCTATTTTTGAAATTCCAATGGAATAAAAAATTCTAATCATCAGAAGATTTTGACTTGCAAAATTCTCTCACAAGTCGGATCCAAGGAGTGCAGTTCAGTTCACAAGGCTCCAAGCACAAAAACTGACAATCTAAAATCCCTAGACTGGATCAGTTCAGAGACCTTGAAGTTTTCAGAGTTCCTTGCTGCAGGTGTAGAAGCAAAAAGGCTAAGTGAAGAGTAAAGGTAGCAGATCTATAACCAGAAGACTGAAATAACTTTAGATTTCCTAATTTCATATTGGATTAGCATTTCTGCTCCTAAAGAAATGGTCATACTTGCATTTCTCTTCAGTAACAAAAACTTTATGTTCCCCAAAGCTTTCAGCCCTATGACAGCCTACAAAACAGGATTCACATGGAGATACAGACATATTTAATAGGCAAAATTCTGAAATTTTTAGATATCCTCCTAGGCTCAAGAAATTTAAAAAAAACAAAACTGGATTTCGTGTCTTCCCTTTGAGAGAAGTAGTAAGTGAAACAATTCAAATTGTTACCTGTTGAAAACGCAGAGAATAAAGCCAACTTTTATGGGTATCCAGTTCCTTGAATGGTTTCAGTTCCTAGTTACCAGTTACAATAAAGATAATTAGCTATTTAAGAAATTAAGAAACAGAAAGAGAAGAAATTTAACTTCAGTCTGGTTTTTTGCCAGCTGAGTGAAATCTTTTCACCATATTTATCTATAGGAATCAGTATGATATTATTTGAACCATACCACATTTCACACTAGGTTCTCTTCATATTCTTCTAACCTAAATTAAAAAAAAAAAAAATTCTTATTTGAGCCTTGGAGCTTGATCATTGCAATGAGGTGGCACGGAAAGACAAGAGAAAACACTCGAGCATCAACCAAGTGACTAGAAGGCAGCTATCTAAGAGTGATCAGCACTCTTTTTCTCTCCAGCTGAAGACCTCCATCTTCCTTGCTTCTGTCTCACCAGCTGGTCAGGAAGGGGAGATATACCATAGCCTGGGTAATGAAGGGGAAAGGAATAGGGATGCAGCAATCTCAATTTAAGTTATTTACTTACTGCAGAAGAATACCTCTAGAACCTTAGGAAGCACTGAAATCTGTCTAAATCATCTCATTTTTCACAAAAATTCAGCATATGGTGTTCACATCCTTCCCATGAGGTGTTGATTGGACACTGGCGTAAATGAAAACACTTCTGGGTTAGTGTCTATTTTCCTAGACAAACCTTCATGGGCAGACAAGTGTCTCCTTAAAATTCTAATTAACTACATGATGTAAAACCTTGGGACTCAGCAATTACGTGAATGAGGAAGTGTTACAAACAGGACTAGGACAGTGATTGTCCCCCTGTATTCAGCGCTGGTGAGGCTGCACTTTGAATCCTGTGTTTGGTTTTGGACCATGCACTGCAAGAAAGACTTTGAGGTGCTTGAGCATGTCTAGACAAGATGGTGAAGGGTCTGGAGCACAAGTCTTGTGAGGAGTGGCTGAAGGAGCTGGAGTTGTTTAGCCTGGAGCAAAGGAGGCTCAGGGGAGACCTTACCACTCTACAATTTTCTGAAAGGAAGTTCTAGCCAGGTGCAGGTGAGTTTCTTCTCCCAACTGCCAAGTGAAAGTAGAAGAGATGGCCTCAAGTTGCACCAGGGGAGTTAGAGTCATAGAACATACACAAGGATCATCAAAGTCCAACTCTTGGTCCTGCACAGGACAGCACCAAGAATGCCTATATGTGACTGAGAGCATTGTTCAAATGCTTCTTGAACTCTGTCAGGCTGGGGCCGTGACTTCCCTGGGGAGGTGTTCCAGTGCCCAGCATCCCTCAGGGTGAAGAACCTTTTCCTGATATCCAACCTAAACCTCCCTTGACACAGTTTCATGCCCCTTCCTCAGGTCCTGTCACTGATCGCCAGAGAGAAGAGATTGGTGCCTGTCCCTCCACTTCCTCTTGTTAGGAAGTTAGAGACTGCAATGAGGTTTCCCCTCAGTCTCCTTCTTCAGGCTGAACAGGGAAAGTGACCTCATATGGCTTCCCCCCAAGGCCCTTCACGATCTTCCTTGCCCTTCTTTGGACACTCTCTGGTTTCTTTATATCATTTGTAAATTTTGGTGCCCAAAACTGCACATAATACTTGAGGTGAGGCCACACCAGTGCAGAGAGGAGTGGGACAATCACCTGCCTTAGGGTGATTGTTTGGATAACAAGAAAAATCTCTTCACTGAAAAGATGTTCAGACACTGAAACAGGGAAGTGTTTGAGTCACCATCCCTAGAGGTGTTCAAAGGGCAAGCATATGAAGCACTTGGGGTCATGGATTAGCAATGGATGTGGCAGTGTTAGGTCAGTGGTTGGACTTGTTGGTTTTGAGTTCTTTCCTAACATAAATAATTATATAAATAAGATTTTTTTTTTTAACCATCAGTAAGTTTCTGCTAGAGATTGTAACTAGAAAATACAGCCACAAGGTTTGAATGCTTGAGAGATGTTTTATCAACTTTGTAGACTGAGATCTCTCTTTAGAAAAGGCATTCAAAGGGTATTTCCATGGGTATAATACTCATCCTTGAATTTTCTTCAGTTCCACTGAACACAATAAAAAGGTGTATCCATGGTATAGAAATATAGATGGTCACCAAATTTTTTATGCCACTTTTGCCTTTGTTTTCTCTTAATAAAATTTCAAAAGTCATCTGTAAGGTAAAGACATTTTAATGTCAGAACTTCAAAGTCAACCAGGAGTACAGTTCACATCAATGTCCTTAAAAAAAGAAGAAAATTAAATACAGACATGAAAGTAAGCCTTACCGTTCAGATGGATTATTTTTGAATCAGTATCTTTTGTCACTTTATAAAATGACAAAGCTAAAATTTCAGCAGATCAATCTTACTCATAATTACTGTGTGCTCAGATTCCAAGAGATGGCAGACTGTATATTTGTTTGCTTTCCAGAAGGGTAAGTGATAGGACTTCTAATATTTTGGGATAAGTTGCATAACCACCATTTCTTTTAAACCCAAAACTTAGTTCATATGCATTCCAAAATATACTGAACACTTTCAGGAAATCGGTATTAGCCTCAGTTTTGGGTCACTTTTTTAGTCTGTTTTGCACGGAAAATAAGTAGAAAGAAATATGCTGCAGTTTGAGGTTTAAACAAGCTCTTTCCTCTTTGTGACTTGAGGATTTCCTTGGACATTACAGAAAACAGGCTCTGTGTAACCAGATGCAATGGTAAACTAATGAAAACTAAAAGTGACTGATGACATGCATCTTAAAATCTCAACATTTTTTAATTTACAGTTTAACAAACAGTACATATCAGTTTATTCTTGGAATAGTAGTATTCCTCAAAACCTGAAACCACAGATTTTAGAATACTATTTGATCTTTCTTCCTTAAATTCAACAAGATATGCTACCTTACTCGCGTCAGTTTTCCATCTGTTTGGAAAAATTTTAGCAGTTACTTTTTTGATCTTATTTAGGACCATACTAAAATAATACTAATGCATTCCTTACTAAACACTTCTGTTGTGTTCATGTGAGTTATCCAGAAATTTCAGTGGTCACACTCTTTGGAACCACTGAATTATTTTAAAATCTGAGCTCTTATTTGATTTTTTTTAAACTCATTTTTAAGTTCATGAAGAGTATAAAGACCTTCTTCATAAGGAAAGAAATACCTAGATATAAATAAGCTATTATCCACCTTATTGTGTAAGGCATAATCTTGCAAAGAGGTTGAAAACAACCTCTTTGTTGTTGGCTGGAGGACAAGCCAGAGCTTCATTTCATGTGTGTGAGTAAGCATCTCAGCCAGCATATTCCTAAATAAAGGTTAACCACAGCAAGAAGAACCTCAGGACCTCATGTGAAAGGTCTGATTTTGCTAGCATCTCTTTTACTTTCTTAGGCAGGTCTCCAAAATCAAGCTCTTATATGATTTGATATGATTATATTCTTCTTTTAGACCTGAGACAGAGTTCAGACCCAGTTAGGCATCAATTACCTGGTCTTGCATGATGATTTTTAGTGACAGCTTTAAGTGTATGCAAAATCACAACTCTGAAGACTCTGAATTATCTTTAACTTCAAAACAGACACATAAATTACTTAACAGATAAGCAGGGATTTTCAACATTATAATGTTGAGTTTGGACATAATTTATCTAAGTCTTTGGAATTTGGGTACTAAAATATTTTACTGGACAAAAAATGTGTGGGGAAAAATAGGGCAAGGAACTGGCCCTTGTATCCTATAAGATTTACTGTTATAGAAGCATAAGATTGAACAGGAAAAGGAGAAATATACTATTTTTCATTAACAATAACACCATCGTTGGGAACCTCTGGGACATTTTCAGTACTGCAAGCAAGAATTTGTACAATTAACTCGGGAATGTAGAATTGGTGTCAGAATGTCTTATCCTGCCTCTCAGCAGTGGGCTTGCTGAAAAAGCTCAGCAAATTACTTGGTTCACCTTAGAAGAAAACAAGAGCCCTTTCAATGATAAGAAGCATTTTCATGCCAGGAAGCAGAATTTCTACCACAGACTTATTAGTCAATATTGAAATATTAAAGAACTTCATAAAGATTAATTTAATTAAGAAAAATAAATGTTCCTATTAAAAAGTCACAAATATTTTCTACACCTTTTCTCCAAGACTGCTCTCTTACCAAAACCATCAAAAATTTTTTTCAGCTGCTACAGTGTAATAGACCATAGATCAGCTGCAGCCCATTTCTTCCCATGTGATTTACATTATCTGTAATTCACATAATGAATCTGGTCACTAAGGACATTGTCACTCATGTAATATCCCAGTAGGTCTTATCTTCCGTGACACTTATAAAAATTAAAGTGTTCTAAAAATTAGACTATAATATGTTTTACCACTCCCATTATGAAATGCTCCAAAATGGGCTAATTATTAGCTCTGTAAAGTGTTTTATTGAATTCCTCAATTTGCTCAAATCACCTTTCATCCCGAATAAAACATTCAGAGGGCACTTGCACAAAAGAAGTCTGTATATCACTTCTTTTTAACAAATTAAATTCTTGGGGTGATAGACCTGCCCACCTGTTTAAATCATGTTAAATTCTGATTGTCATAATAAGGACAAAATCTTTTTCTTACAAATAGCAGTCACTTTTAAAAATCTTTTCATTAGCATTTTATTGTAAACTCAAAACCAAGAACAAAATATATCTTGGTTGAAAATACATATTTTCCTTAAAATTAGCTCTTCTTAAGGTATTCATAGTGGCACTTTTAAAATAAATATCCAAGTTTGAAACTTGGATACACTCACAAAATAGCTCTTTAGAATGAATCAGCACCTGTACTAAAACGCAGATTTTTTTTGTAAACACATAAATGACTGTCAGGTCTGTTATTCAGCAAGTCCTCAATTAATTTGCAAGAAGGCACCATACCAGTCTAGGAGATGAGCAGCAGCGCTGGCAGGAAAAGCAGTATGCGAGAGTAGGTGTAGAGGCATCATTCCCAGCTTGACATGCTCCTTTACTTGTGATTAAGAGGTTGTGTACTCACTAGCCTAGCTCTAAGCCCAATTAGCTTTGAAAAAAAACCATCCACTGTGCAGCCACATAAGGTGAGCTTATGACCTTGGTGAATTAAATGGATTCCTGTGCAGTTTCCTTCTATGAGCTAAACCTCAACCTTATCTTACTGCATTCAGGTGAAAGCAAGGATGCAGTTCCAGGATAAATCAATAAAAGGTCATTTGTTAGACTAGGACATACTCTTAGCAGGAAGCCATGTGAAAGACTTAAGCAAACAAAATTTATTCCTATATCCCTTAAAATAAGCAGGAGAGACTTAGAGACCTTAATCTTTTGGTTGTGTATGCAACACTTCCAAATAAAAATATTGGCCTAAAATAAATGAAATGTAATGAATGGCTCATTTTTTCCATTCCAAAACCCTGTTTTAGGACAGAAGCATCAATCTTCTCAGAACCTTATTTAAGCTTACAGGGCTTTGTAGGAACTTGCTGATATATTCACAAATGCTGTGGGGTTTTTTGAGGCTGATTATCTCCTATTTTATTTTCCATTTTGTAATATTCTGTTAGAGGACTCTGGAATACAGCTGAACAATCTTGGGCCAGCTGAGCTTCTGCATGCATCTAAGGGTTGGCTCTGAACAAAAACGAGGCGGAATGTACTTACTTGCATATGAATCATTAACTTATAAGTAATTATATTTTTTTACAAAATTGTGTGACAGATAACATGCACACAGTTAGCAGGTATAGTTCAGCTAATGCTTTTTACTGTCTATGCCAGATACCTAAGCCTTTATGGTTTGCATCTTTCTCATAAGGATTCATGATTTCATCTGAGAAAGATGACAGTGAATGGTATCTTGGAGAATGGGCAAATTTATTACTGCACATCTTTCATGTTCTGCATGAGGAGCCTTCAGCCAGCAATCACAGGCTGTCTGTGACCTGTTGTGCCTGCTTCTGAAATACTCCTTCTCAGGAAGAGTCAAGCAGCCCGTGGAGAAACACAGCAGATCTGGTAGCAGCAGCAGCCTATCCATGAATGACATCATTCAGGGACCCTATTCATATCTGAGTATCACTGCACCCAGGCAAATGGTACTCAGCTGCCTCGAGGTCCTACCACAGAGCAGGAAAAAGGCTGTGGTGGTTTCCAGCCACCCTATGATGGTACAAGATATTAAAAGACCTAACCCACTGTCGTGGTTTAGCATAGCTTGGTTTTTAGTTAAGGAGAAATCCACCAGCCACAGAAGTGATTTTTTTGCAAGGGGCTGCTCTAACTTCCTCCAGACCCGACAAAACCAATCAGTTGGCTAGTTTGAATATTGACAACTGTGATAAATACATATTATAATATTGGCTTTCTGCAAACATCAAAGTGAATGCTATATATATAATGTTAAGGTAGCTTTGCTATAAAGGTGTATTTTTTTGTAGCAATAACTAATGCCTTTATTTCTGTATTAACAGTAGTAAAACAGCTGATATAGTTATGCTTGTGGTAATTGAACTGTCTGCTTGATTGGATACTATCCAGTGAATGAATAGTGAAGACGCCTGCTACTGACTTGCCAGCTATCAGCAACTACCATCTGCGGACTTCATGGACCAAAGCCCAAGCTGGAGATGATAATAAAAACTGACTAAAACTGCAGCCAAGAAATATGCATGCTCTAAAAAGGTGATCCGAGGAGGAGCCACGCTAAACAGTTCCTGGAATATGTAAACTAGTTTGGGGAAAAGTTTGAATATGTATAATTGTTTATGAATATATGAAGTTGATGCAATAGTAAAGGTATGTAAAGGGTGTCTCTGCAATAGCAGGTGTGCTCTTGGCTGAGAGCCAAGAGTGCCCAGCACTGTAAATTTTGCTTTATTGTTTTTGTCCCTTATTTTCTTTTTATTAAAACTTTTAAATTCTCACAGGAGAGTGAACCTCATTTTTCACAACAACTCTGTTAAGCCAGTTAAGAAAGCTTGACACGCCTCTGTGAACCACATTTTAAGAACGAACAAACCCCAGGAAAGCTCTCTTGCCTCCGTCTCTTGGACAGGTAACTGGAGGGCCCAGCCCTGCCTGCGCTGCTCAGCCAGGCCGGCCCTGCAGCGTGGCTCAGCTAAAATCCCAGCCGCTTCTGCTCCGTTAGAGCAGCCCTCCCCAGTGCAGCTGCTGAAATGAAATTCGACACTGAAAAGAGCTCCGGCCACCACCCGGCAGAGATGACATGACCAACAGCAAGAGACAAAGTCCAGATGCAAGGCCCAGGTAAGATTAACTCTTCAGCACTGTAAAATTCCACAGAACAGATGAAACCGGCAGATATCAATCCTCTCCCTAATCAAAGGAAAGGGAAAGGTAAAGGCATGTAAAGATAACACCATAGAGACACCAAAGTCAGTGAAGAAGGAAGAGCTGAAGACCAGAGAGAGGNTCATCCTTAAAATGGTGCCCCATTAGCTAAAAATTGAGCTCTTGAAAACAGTTGTGGGTAAAGCTGTAAGACGAGGGAAGAGACTTTCACATTGCAGAGAACCATTTCCAGAGTGGCTGTTTCGCTGTGAGATTAAAGCCACAGGAGTTTCTTGTGGAGATGTCTCCATGGCATGGCAAGAGAGACTCCTCTCCCTTAGTGAACTGAGGAAAGACTAGCATAGAGGTGGTAAACTGACTGAAAAAATCCCAAGTTTTGTCTCTTTACATTGTCAGTGGTAAAAGGAAGGGGAGGTGAGGGGAGGAGAAGGGTTCTGAAGGTTTATTCTGACTCTTATTATTTTTTCCCTTTTAGTTCTGTTAATAAAGCTTTCTTTATATTCTTTAAAGTTTTGAGCCTGCTTGGCTTTCTCCTAATTCTTATCTCACAGAAGGAAAATAAGTAAGCAATGGATTGCAAACAAAACCATGACACCCATCTCAAACAGGAGGATGTCATCATGGAAGTACTTAATGTGGAAATTAATTTATTCCCCAAAATTTGCCTCTTTTAACAGAGTTACAGTGAAAATAAACAAGACATAGAGAGAAAAGGTGCATAATTAATGCTGACAATACAGGACAAATGACAGAATCACTGCCAATGATCATTACTATTTGTGAGCTCAAGCAGCAAGGTTAGTTTCTTTTTTACAGGCTAAACTGTACTAGAAGTAATAGTCACAAGACTTTATTGGCTACCCTACTCTGAAAGTGATTTAATTTAGAAGGTAATTTTGAGCAGAATGGGTGGAAGTCACTGTAACTATTTTGGTGGCAGACAATGGCCAGGATATCATCATCAGTATCCTTGTTAAAGCAGTAGATAGAAACTGTGCAGAGAGTATAGGGGATAAATGTGAGAGGATGAAGTTGTAGAGAGCATTGAAAAGAAACACAAGAAACAGTTTCACTAAAGGATCTCAGAAGAAGTCTGCTGAATGTCACTGAAGACCTCACAGGACGTTACTCCAGGCCCTGATGAAAAGTCTACTCAAGGGCCAGAGAAAAGATTAAAATAGCCTGAAGTAGGAGTTATAAACATTAACTTCATGAGATAATGAAAATGCTATACCACTTAAATTGGGTATCAGAGATAACCCCCAACTATTTTAGCAAATTCAAAAGATACTTGTTGTTTTCTAAAGCATGTTGTACTAGAAGTCATTTAAAATGTCCTGGAAGGTCTGAATTTCATTTTTTACTCAGACAGAGCTGAGAAAACCTTCATTTAGGTCCTTAGAGTTTTATGATCTACCTGTAACTGCTGTAATGTTTTTCAAGCTGTTTTCAATTATTTTGATGAATTGGCTTTTATAAGTTTTCTTATGAAAAAAGTGTCATTTCATCATGTTTTTATCTGTTTTGGGCTTAGTCTTGCTCTATTTCTGTCATTTAATAGTTATAGACACTTTTAAATTTATTAACATCTGATGCCAATTCTTTGTTCAGAAATTATATATGACAATTGAAAATCCCTAGGCATTCCACAGAAGGTGAAGTGTAAGAGATTGATTTTGGAGTATGCAAAAGAACAGTTATTAAAACTGTCATAAGACAGATGGGATTATACTACTTAGGTGCCAAAAAGACCTTAGCTTCTTCCCTGTACATGCCCCCAACTCGCAGGGTATTAACAACTTACTCAGTTGACTCCTCAGCTCATCATAGCAGGTAGCGCTTATTTCGAATGGGGCTACTAGAGAGTGTGACTGCAGCCCCATCACATGAGCATTTTTGTTACAGGGTCTGTCTGCAACATTGTTCAGATTCTCAAGCCACATCAGTTTTGGCCCGTACAGCTATTGCATTAAGAGTATAAATGTTTGGCAGAAAATAAATTCCCTTGTGTTCCACCTGGTCCTGAGAGAACAGAAGGGCTGGGTGTGTCTGGACTTAATTTCTGATTAGAATCAATTTGGCACTATAAATCTGGTCAGGTTCATAAGAACTTTCATGATCACAGATTCCTGAATAATGAATTTTATTAAAGTAACAGTCTATAGATTCTTGTTAGATTGCCATATAAATAAATACACTAGACCTACAAAACGTAAGTGTATAGTGCTATGTGCAAGGGTATGCTCTGACATAATCAGAGGTTCAAATCTTACAAAAGAGGTGTGCCTGCTTTGGAGAGGAGAGAGAAACAAGCCCATCAACTTGTCTGCAAGGTGATTGTATTCTCATCCACTGCCATGAAGTATTTCAAATGCCAAATTTTTACTTTTAGAAGAAGTGGAAATGAGACTGTAGTCAAGTATCCTCTTGCTGCCATCATAATAAATGGTAATAAGGAGACACGGAAAGACAGGGAGGAATATGGAGAGTTACAAAGAGAGGTCAAAACGGCTGTGGATCTTGCACAAAGGTGGAATGGAACATGTTGGCAACGCTCGCTCCTTCACCTGGCTGATTACAGTGATAAGGGTCATCTGGCCTTCGGCCTGGAAACCCGCCATCCCTTCAGTATGCCACTGTGCCCACGGTACTCCCTTCGCCACATCTCTCATGGCACATCTCATGGCTCTAGCCCTCACTCCTACAGCATCTCTCCAGTTTACTTCAGAGCTGTGTGATCATCACAGCATACAGACCCTCTTTCTGAGGGTATATTAGAGTTTCAGAAATTGGTTTAATTCTAAAGGAAAACATAAATATCTCTCTTTTTTTCTTTATTTCTGTATATACATAGGTATATTTATACACATTTATGTGTGTATGAACATTTTGTCAAAAAAGCAATTTTACTTTTAATATATTTTAGTATAGAAAAAAACAACCCCCAAGTACTTAAAAATATTTTTTAAAACATTCTTTCTTCAAGGCAAAGCTGTTTCTAATTAATCAGAATAATTCCTTGACATGTTTGAAAGCAATATACTGCACTTACTGAACAGTTTTCCTAAAATGTTTACAGTTTTCAAATTTTACAAATTGTAGTTGGTTAGTTAGCCACCTTTGTAACACCCATGAAGAACAGTACAAATGATGAAATAATTAAAATATTTCTCAGTCAAAGCAAGACTCTTGGTAAAGCAGCTGTTAGAACTGTCCTTTTCAATGGCTATAATTGTTTGACAGAAAACATGTCTTAAATTAAATTGATTTCTAATCATCAAATATAGTTTACTCTAATCATCAAATACAGTTTACTCTAATACATTCTGCCTACATTATGCAGAAACTTAACTTTCAGGATTCATGTCATACACTGTATTAGTGGGCAACAAGCATATTGATGCTCAGATTGACAGGTTTGGATATTGAAGTCTTCACTGAGTGCTTTCCTCATTGTGCCTCTTTACATGAAGGATAAATGGGGATTTCAATTTTTTTTTTTTTTAAATGAGTGCCATTTTAGCAAGGGTAAAAAAAGGAAAATAATAATGAAGCAAAACATCCAGGTAACTTCTCTCATTTTTTTTCATCTGTTTGTGCACTCTCAGGGTGTTCTAGCAATAATGGAATTCTGTAGAGTATTTAGAGAATAACTCCACTTGAGTTGGGAGAAATATTTTTACAAAATGATATCCAAAGCACAGATTAATTAATTTTTATTTGGGGTTTTGTGTTGAATTCTTCTGGGTTTCTGTGACTATAAAAATCAGTACGCTATATATCCCACACTTCAGCATTTTTACTGTGTGGATCACTGCTAGTTGAAAACACTGTAAATTCAGCTTTGTCCTTGCCTACACTACTTTAAAAGTTTTGATCAGCACCATGTTAGTTAACTTTCCTCCAAAGGTTGTGTTCTAGCAGCATAAATACTTGCAGGGAAGACATAGGTCTTTACAAACATTGTGAAGATACAAAGAACAGAGAAAAATTCCTGCTAACGTTTGGGGGAATGTTGTTATAATAAAGAACTGTCAAAACTTAATGGCTCTTACAAAACTGATCTTCAAGTATGTGCTGGATTTCAAATGAAAAATTTATTCTGACATTATTTATAACCATTGTTATTAGTTTCCAAAAATACTTCTGAGCTATTTTCTTTTTGTAAGAATGCTGTCTGAGAAGAAGTTTTACAAACACTTTGGAAAATATATTTGTTCAGAGATCCTTGACAGAAGAAATAGTGTAAACATCTTAAAGTTACTTTGATTTCTTTCTTATTTATAAATTATATGGTGATGAGAGCAGGGAGTAGAAACAATTCTCTATAATGCACTTTTCCTGCTCGTAAATAAATAGCCTGATAATCCCAAGATAATTTTTGTGACCTAAGGCTACAGCAATAATGCACACACCTAAAAAGGTAATTGTTCACTATATTACTTTGTGACATGAGAATAGGACCCTTTTGAAACAAAA
The DNA here is from genome assembly GCA_013397175.1 of Platysteira castanea. Classification (NCBI taxonomy): domain Eukaryota; kingdom Metazoa; phylum Chordata; class Aves; order Passeriformes; genus Platysteira; species Platysteira castanea. The sequence continues at coordinate 154,447 of VYXC01000150.1, forward strand.
TGTAACAATCTATGGGCTGGAAGGAATTAGCATAAAGAGTTTGTTGTCAGTTATGGATATGAATATGCTTTTGAATTAATCCTTCTGATAAAAAAATTCTTAAGAGATAATGAAGTAGTTCTTCACTATGTTCCCTATTCTTAACAGTTTGTAGTGCTAACCACTGTTTTTGCAGATGTTTCCTTCTTACTAGTTCCTCTTATGATGAAAGCATAAGTTAGTATAAAGCCATATGGAGAATTAGAAAATAGTTACCTAATTTGTTTGCAGTGCATTTTCTTTCAAATTCCTTATATAGTATAAAGACAGATATTGTAATAAAATTATTTACTCTCAGTTGTGAGGGTAGTTCCTTGAGGGTAGGAAGGCTCTACAGAGAGAACGGGACATAATCAGTGGGGTGAGGACAATGGCAGGAGATTCAACAAGACAAAGTGCTGGGTCCTGCGCTTGGGTTGCAACAATCCCACAAAGCACTACAGGCTGGGGAGGAGTGGCTTGAGAGCTGTTTGGCAGAAAGGGACTTGGGGGTGCTGTTTGACAGCTGGCTCAGTAGGAGCCAGCAGTGTGCCCAGGTGGCCAAGGCCAACAGCATCTTGGCCTCTATCAAGAACAGTGCAGCCAGCAGGACCAGGGACGTGATCGTCCCCCTGTACTTGGCACTGATGAGGCCACACCTGGAGTGCTGTGTTCAGTTCTGGGCCCCTCAGTTTAAAAAGGACATTGAGGTGCTGGAGCCTATCCAGCAAAGGGGAACAAGGCTCCTGAATGGTCTGGGAGACATATCATATGAGGAACAGCTGAGGGAGCTGGGTTTGCTTAGTCTCAAGAAGAGGAGGCCCAGGAGGGACCTCATCACTCTCTACAAGTACCTGAAAGGAGTTTGTAATGACGTGAGGGCCGGTCTCTTCTGCCCTTCCTTCAGTGAGAGGACCAGAGGAAATAGGCTTAAGATGAGACAAAGGAGATTCAGATTAGATATTAGAAAAAAGTTTTCACTGTTTCGGTGGTCAGGAACTGGAACAGGTTTCCAGAGAGGTGGTAGAGTCACCATCCCTGGAGGTGTTTGATCCATCTGGATCTGGCGCTGGGTGTTGTGGTTTAGTGGTTTAGGGGGTTGCAGTGGTAGTGCTGGGTTGATGGTTGGACTTGATGATCTTAAGGGTCTGTTCCAACCTTGACGGTTTGATGATCCTATGATTCTATTTGATGATTTTTTTTTAAATCCACTCAGTGTTTGGGGTCTTTTCTTTATTGAAAACCAAAATAAATATTACTTTATCATCTACAGTATTCGGACATTTATTCATTACTTTGATTCAATTAGAAGGATATATGTCATTTAATGATTAACTGCCAGGTCATATTATTCCACAAAAAAAAAAAAAAGATCTGTCTGTTTTGGACTGACCAGTAAAAAATCCATAAATTAACAACAGAGCAAAAACCATGGCAAAGAGGATATGGGTTTTTTTGGTGGATTTGGGTTTTTTTAAATATAGCTTTCACATTGATTAGGTTGACATCAGTACATGTGACTTAAAGAAAAAATTCTTAGAGAAATAATGACGAGTCTGTCACTGCATCAAAAAATAATGGTTGGACAAGTTATTAAGTATGTACAGCTTTTGAAGGCTAGTGTTTTGAAACATAATGGCATAGATACAATATACCTTTGGGGGTGGGAGCTAGATGTTGTTAATTGGACTGAAAAAGTACAAGCACAACCATTTTTTTTGCTTTTTTCTTCACAGTGAAAGTAAGTGTAAGTACAAAGACATGAGTATTGTGAAACAAATAACTGTGATTTGATATCTGGGATCTTGAATGTAGAAACATCAATCTTTGAAAGTATACTTGACACTTATTCCTGTACAGCTGAAGAAGAATTATGTCCTTTACTTCTGGGGCAGGATCTTTTTACATGAAATCCAGACAATTTTATTTTATTTATGACTTCTGTGGAGAAAATTCTGAGAAAAAGATCTGCATGTTCAAGTGTTGTTTTTTAAACACCTCAACTATATAAACAATAAAATGGAGAAGATATTAGTGTTCAAATAGTGAAGAGCAAACAGTATTATCTTGGTAGAAAAGTGAATGTTTCATTTCAGAAAACAAAAATCAAAATTGATAAAATTATTTCTTATCATTTCTTTCTGGAATGAATGTAACACTCTCTCAAAGACATAGTAAATCTCAAGGAAGACTTTCTGTGTCTGGTGTCCAGCCTGTAGGTAAACACACTGACATTCATGGCAAAAGTTTCTTCACCAACACAAAGTTACAAGGTCACTGTTTCTAAATCCTTGCCACCTTCTCCTTCTGCTACCTAATAATTGAGGAAAACAAAAAAGCAAACAGGAAAAACAAAGAATACGTCTGACCATTTGCATAACACTTTGCCAATGGCTGACAATGAAGTGCTGCAGAATATTGTTTGATTACTAAATCAGCAGGTAGAAAGAACTGAAACTATTATGATAATATTGCAGATATTGTGAAAAAAACCATTCTGTTACCAGTCTGCTGTGAAAGGGCATATTCACAGCTACATAAATTCCCCATCCAGGAGAGACTGCCTTCAGCATCCAGTCTCATTTTGAGAACACATTTTTATTAGAATGAGTTTGAAATAATAAATAACAAATTAAATAATAAAGAAATAAATAATAAATAACAAAACTGTATTTTAGAGTTTATCATAAATACTACAGTGTATAAATAGTTGTTCTAATCCCACTCCTAAGAATGTGTCTTTTTTCATGACTGCATTTGGCTACCCACAGCAGGCTGTTATACCCTGTCATAACTTTAGCAGGAGGCTCAGCATTATTGTATCTCTTTTCCATGTTTAGCTATGGTTTTATAATAATCAAGTCACAAATCTCTTTACTTCCTTGTGGTGGTTTGAACCTGAGTTGATGGACAGATGTTTAGACCAATGACGCTTTTCAAAATTTACATATTTAAACTGCATGGAGACGCGGGAACTCCCCTTTTGTGTTCAAGCCTCCTGGGGACACGGGGGAGGGGGGAGAAATGGGCCCCGGGCTCTGTCTCTTGGAGCGGCCCCAGGCCTCCCCTTCCCCGGCACCGCGGCGCGGGCCCCGGGCAGCTGCGGGAGAATCTCCCTCGGAGCCGCGGGCAGCTGGGAAACAACCACGGAGCTGCTGCGTGGCCGAGCCCCCGGCACGGCTCCTAAGGGCTGGAGACTCTCCCTCCCCCTCACGCAGCCCCGCGCAGACCTGGCGGGAGCCGATAGAGCTTTCTACGAACAGCCTGGCTGGAGTCGAGCTGAGGGGCCAGCCGCATAAAGAGAAAGAGGCTTTTTCTCCAACATAAAGCCTGAACAAAATCATGGCAACTTCAAGGTCAGAGGGAAAGAGAAACTAAGTCATGGGAGACTGAAGATGGCAACGGGAAAAGAGGGCAGAGTTGCACCCAGTGCAAAGCTTAAAAATGCTTCTTGCAGGGCATGGAAAAACTGTAATATCACAAACTGTCCTTTTCTCTTTATTCCACTTAAAGTCATGGGGGGATGAGAATTTTGTGTGCAGCCTGTAGGAAAAAGAAACATGACCATGCCAGGTCACCTCAGAACTATGGGAGACTTTCAGAGATTTTTTGAAGAAGAGAGCAGTTGCTTTTAAGCTAGAATTTGCTTATCCTTAAAAAAAGAAACACCTCATGTGTGGCCCATGCTGGCAATTGTGGCAAGACTGCAAAATTCATGGGAGAGATATTTTTGCGGCAGCAGAATTTTTGGTCTGTTGTCCTTTGAGCAGTTTGGAAACCAAGTGAAGCAAAAGAAAACCTTTTTTCCTTAAGTAGTGGAGAGACTTTTAAGAACTATTATACTGACCAAAATCATAGTTTGTTATCCTTTGTGAGAGTTGGGTAAAAAAGGAGAGGTGCTGGAGGAAAAGGGGGTTTTTAAAATTTCTTATTATTTTTTTTCACTTTTAATTCTGTTAGTAATAACCTCCTTTATATTCTTTAAAGTTTGGAGCCTCCTTTGCATTCCTCCTAATTCTTATCTCACAGAAGGTAAAAAATGTGAACAAAACTACTACAATCCTCATTCCAATTTACATCAGCTATGTAAGCCATATGTCTAGGCTCATTTTCCAACTCTATGATAATAAATTCTACTTTCTTCCACAGGCAACAGAACATGATAACTTTTAATATTCCAGTTGGTCTTACCTATGATGCGTAAAGAAGCAAAAAATGCATACATTCTAAAATAAACTTTTAGTTATTTTGTGATGGGCTTCCAACCATTAGACCACAGGTGGTCAGCCTGTCTGATATGATGACCTACGCATTTTTTACGTGTCCAGAAGGTGCCAGACATTTGCCACATACTGGAAACCCAAAGATGTCAAACTATGCTACCTAGATGTCTTATTACTCTCTGTATTCAAGGTTGTGAGCTATCCAGAAGCTTGCCATAGTACCCCTGCTGTTCAATTACACAATATAGTCAAGGTATGAGATCCACACTTACACTAACAGGTAAGAGGCAGACCTACAATAATAATTTGGTGCCTCTTTTCAAAATAAAATTAGTAGTCTTTGTTCTGAATGTATGATCTTGTGTATTACCATTTATGACTAGTTAACTGGGAACTTCATTTCTCTGTATAGAGGAATACAATCTTGATATTAATTACCCCAGCTGTCACATGAAATGGGGGTTTCCTTGAAACCTTTATGTTTGATCAGTCTGCTGAAGCCCCAGGAAAGCCAAGATCCTTGTGTCCTACCAACCTGTCAGCATCTTGTTTTGGGGACTCCCTGAAGAGCCCACTGTATCTGAGGGCAGTTTGATTAAGTACAGAGTCTCATCATTTATTTCGGTTTTGAAGGGGGGACTCCCTAACAGATCTCCCCACTTTTGTTGAGTATGTTATTGACTGCTGGTGACTGTTAGGACCCTTGCAGGACTTAGGCAAAACAGTTTACAGAATAACCCACTTAATTAATAGACACATTGATAATAGAAAATTGTGCCAGGTTAAGGTTTGAAAATATCCATTGATAGTAAATGACTGTAAAAACATATTTAAAGCAATATACAGACCACCTCTAATCACTGATTAAAGTTAGCTTGAGATAATAACAGAATATGCATACAGTAAGTTTCTTACCCAGTATGCATCCCTATAAGGGAAAAGACAGGCTCAGCCTGCCACCCAACCCAGAAGCTAGAGTCGAGTCTTCTCTAACTTTTCCCCATCCTTAAGTCACTTTTACACAATTTCTTTATGTTTAGGTGTAGCTTGAGTGACTCCAGTCCTACAAACCTACACCTTGATAGGTGTAGAATTCTGCCACTTCTCCATTAAAGGTATAGTCAATAAATATAAAGCATGATCCCAGTGAGAAGTGGTTGTACCTTGGAGGTGGGTAACGTTGGGATGGAGGCACCTGTTAGTATTAAAAGTACCTTAAAACGAAGCAATTTCACTTGCAGAAAAATATTTTGCCACAGTTGCTGATTCAGAAGGAGGACATCTATCTCCCTTGGCTGGCAGGGGCTGTGCAGTTTATCAGCCACATGATACCATCAAGGTTCTCTCCTTGCAAGGATTTCAACAGTGCATGGCTGCGGTCTCTCTATTCTGCTCCACCCTCCGTTCCATTCTTCTTAGGATGTGCTTAAGGGTGCAGGTTGTGTTGCATGGGAAATCATTGTGGAATAGACTTCCTGCATGCCAAATGCATTCCATCCAGGAAGTTGCAACTGCAGTTCACCTTTTCATTTCCTATTATCTGTGATGTTATAATTACATTATATTAGCATGCGAATATAACTTTGCAGATTTCTCTAATTTTACCCTCAGTCATCTTCCCACAGCAAGTTTCTGTTTTGCAAATTGTACTTGAAGAGAATTTTTAGTCTGCATTTTTGATAAACTAGATAACAAAATATGTTTAGCACTCCTCATTGCAAGGAGACAGTTTAAAAAGCTCTAAAATGTTATTTTAGTTTATAGGTCATTTATTGTCAACAAATTTACTAGTTCAAAGCATTTTTCCATAATCCTCTAACAGAGACATATTTTACTATATCATCACAAAATTATTACTCAGTTTTGCATGTCCTTTATTTGAATTCTACATTATGAAAAATAACATAAAGAAACCATCTATTTTTGAGAGAAGCAGTGGGACCAATTTTAACAAGTGATGGTAGAAATACGGTTGGGGGAAAAAAAATGATGATTCAGCTTGGAAAAGTACGAGGTTATACATCTGGGGAGAAATAATCCAAAATCAGATTCTGTAGAGAAGTACTGTGGAGAATAAGAATGCTCAGAAAGACATAAGGACAGTATTATACAGCAAATCTTCTAAACCTATTGCATTGAATTAACATAATCAATAAAGCAAATCTTTTTCACAAATCTGCAAAGATCAGGAATGCTTTTGAATCTTAATATAGTCTAGTTAGAGCATACTTTCCCAAAATAGTCCTCAGGGGAGAATTTCTCTGATGCAGAGAGCACTGACATAGACATTGACATTGCATTCTTAACTTTACAGGTTTCTCACAGACAACAAACAAACAAACAAGCAAGCAAACAAACAAACTATGACTGGCATCACAATTCCACCAAAGCAGAAACTGTTCAGAAGATATTTTTAAAATATCCATCACTGTCTGCCTGGATGAGAAGAAAAACACCACAGTTTGGAGATGGATTTCAAGCAGAGCTCAAAGTGGGATAAAGCAACACTTCGAGTGAACAGAATAGGCTATCCTAAGGTTTCACCGCCAAGACGGCTTTCTGTAAAATGACAAACTCTTAGAAGAGGAGTAGTTTTACACCTTTATTTTTTGTATGATGTTCAGTATTTTTCCACGTGTTCTTCACCTCTCTGCAGTAAGCTAGCATAAGAGCACATGCTTGACTCTTCCTCAGAACCCTGCTTTCAATAAACCAGTATTTTCTAAAAAAGAAAAATTTAATGTAAATTCCTAAAGAATTTCATTTTTAAGCTGTTTATATATATAGTAGTATTATGTAGGGAATGCATATGCCCGGAGAAAATTCTGAGATAGGAATAAAGCTTTTCCTCCTATATTTAGCCTGGACATGTATCTTACTATTTAGTGCTGAGCAGAGGACCATTTCAGCCCCCTTCCCCACTTCCTGTGGTAAATCTCCTGTGACATGTGCATCCCTTTCCTTAATGAATATGATCATTGAAGCCATTTAACTTATGCAATATTTTAGGACTGAATTAAATGTTAAGTGTGATTTTAGACATGGAAAAAAACCATGGTAATTATTTTTGTTGGTTATATTTTTAAATTAAGTTAGTATTAGTTTTCTTATACAGTGTCAGTATCCCTTTACCATGGATACTGAGCAAGAATATTTTGCTAAAATTGGCAAATGTAGATGTATATAAATATTAACAGTTTTCACTTAGTTATCTCATCAGTATTGTGAGAATTCCAAACACTGTAATCAGAATGAACATGGAATTTTTTGCCTGAATCAAAATCATATATATATCAATCATGGGTTTATGTGAAAGAAAAAAAAAGCAGTATTTTTGTTTGATTTATTATTTTAGTTTATTGTTTTATTTTATATGATTAAATAAATTTTGAAAGTTTGTAAAGTCTCAATTAGTTGCAAGTAGAAACTAATGAATGCTTGGACATGTTAAATCCACATAAATAGTTTTTATATCTGGTGAAGCACATCATGTTCATAATTTTCATACAACATTTTTTTGGATAATTTACCATTATTGCAATGGGCTATATATTAGTTTTTCAGACATGGCTTTGAGGAAGGTAGTAGTGACATGTGGGCAAATAGACAAAACTTCAAAATGAGTGTCACAGCATCATGATAATGTAACAGCATGACAGAGCTAAAATACAGTGGATACCAGATCTCATATCTGAACTCATATCTTTCTGTAACACATAAAAATACACAGTAATGTGGATAAAATTGGACCTTACTAAATATAGTAATTAAATACATATATTTTTATATGACAATATTTTTTATTTAATTCTTATGCATGAATATATTTCTGAACTGAGAGTAAATTTTCTATATTTTAATTGCTTAAAGACAACAGCCCTGAAAATACTAAAAGAAAAATAACCCTCTTACCAAACAAAAAGAACTGTACCGTAAATATAGATTGTATGAAAAAGAAGATGAAGACACAAAACTCCTAAAGGAGAAATCAATACTATTGATACTATAATAAATGGAATGACAACGTGATCCCATTAACAGACAAATTTCTAACAACTTACTGCCTAGGAAGTTTTTGTAATATCAATATTCTCCAAATCTGATTTTTCAAACAACATCTTCTTGTGATGAATGAGGCAGCTTTTGCTGAGTCTTAAGAAAGTTTTATATTTAATAGAAGAGGAAGAAATATGAAAAGAGGCACAATAAAATAATGTAGAGATTAAATTACCTGGAGACACTGAGGTATATGCATCATAACATTGTCTTCTAGATACAGGAAAAGTCAAAAGGAAACAGAAAGACTATGGGGAGTAATTCTTTAAAGGTTATCAGCACTGAAGCTATACTTTCAGTGGATAAAAATGAGTATGAAGCAGACCAAATCAAGATTATTTTAATTATTAACAAGATACTAATCTCAAAAATGAGAGAGATGAGAATGGAAGAAAGAAAAAGAAGAAAAAATTGTTTCTGTGTATTGGACCCAATTTTTTGCCCTTTTTCTGCAGCAAAATTTTCACTGATTTCAGTAATTGTTTTGATATAATGAGAATAACAACCCTTCCTAATATCCAAGACAGTCACAAAAGAAATAAGGAAAGCTGCAGCTGCAAGCTGATAGAGTACAAGAAGGGAGATATGAAGCACATGTAAGCCTTTCCACTTTCAATTTGCTGTTATCACTCTTTCACTGGGACAGCTTGCTTGCTTTTTTCTAATCTGCTATCTTCAGATGTAATTAGAATCTACTTTTTATTAATTAAAAATATGTAAAAACATACACAGAAACGTAATTCAGTGTATTCAGTCTACATCTGCTTTAAGTAATTCTCAATTAAAACAGTTTCATCTGATATCCAATTTTAAGCTTTACTTCTTCAGTAGATATTGTGATTTACCCTTATTTTCATTCTCTGCTGTATTCTTCTGAAATTTAAACATAAAAACTAGTTTACCAGTCTAACTGAACATCTTATGACATTTCTGTCAAAGTAAAAGTTTTTCAAGGTTTAGAGATTCTAAGTTTACCAGTGTTCATCAGTCATTTAAACCTTAATTGAAACCTTATTTGAAAAAAAATGCAATCATAATTCTAAATTTGAAAGATGTTTTGATAAGTTGCATAAAGAAACAAAACAGTTCAAAACAGATAGGCTGCATACAATCCCTGTAACAATGAATCTGCTTAGTTTTATCCATCATCTCAGACTTCCTCTCTTGAATATGTATTTTCATAGAAGACTGTGACTCTGTGAAAATTTTAGCAAAGATCCCCTTTACACCAGTTGTTCAAAAGGCATCTTTACTGTTCATGTCATCCAGAAGAGAAGTCAAATGTCTACCAAGTTAACAGTACCATTACCCAGTTAACTGTAGCTCAAAAGTGCAATTGAGAGAGATCTATTAAGCTCAGACAAACTAAGGTATAGCCCTACTTTTCCAGCAATTACAAAAGGCCTTCCAAGCCTAGATGGCTTTCTTTAGATAACGTTTCATGTTTGCTTTCCCTGAAAGCTAATCTTAAATAAACTATCAGAGAAATGGTATTCTGGTAGAGTAATTGAGTGACATACCTCGTTTGCTCTGATAATGATAGCTAGCTGGAAGCCATGCTAGAGCACTGCTGTCTTTTAAGTCTTCTTTTTTCAAGATCAATATTGCTGTTTTTCAACACTTAATTACTTTTAATTATCAGAGAAGAAAAAAATCTGGTTCCCATTTAATAGTGGAGGTCCCCTCTTAGTCACGTCTTCTAAAAGCTGAACAAGCCCAGCTCCCTCAGCCTTTCCTCACAGCAGAGAGGCTTCAGTCCCCTAATGATCTTTGTCACCCTCTGCTAGACCCACTCCAGCAGTTCCACATCTCTTGTGCTGAGGAGTGCAGATCTGGACACAACACTCCAGATGCAGCCTGATTATTGTTGGTCCTACTGGAAGTGCTCGTAGAAGGTATCAGCTGCTGTGGAATATAGTCATGACAGGTGTAATCTGTACCACTCAATTCAGTAAGATGTAGGAGAGGAGACTCATTTTTCTCTACTGATTTGCATTGTCCTCTATGGCAAAATTAGAAGTTATATATTGGGCCTGACTTACCTACACAGATATATCCTGATGAAAGGTAACTTAGGTACTATTTATGCCAGTCAGGTGCCCTGATTTATATTTAGCTTGATTAGTAGTTCTCTATCAATTAAATTATTAACAATTAAAAAACTCTTAAAATTTTTACTGTCTCAGGTTTACAGTACACAGGTAAAGAAATTTTATGTATGAAATATTTAAGCTTTCAAAGATCGTAATTTTGGTAGTTTACAGGGAGGAGAGTACCCACACTTTCAAACTTTAGCTATTGAAACACTGTTGTATAAGTGTTGCTAATCAGCCACTTAATTCTTTGGGAGTTTCACCGTTGACTCACTAAGTTCATGACTGTGTCCAAGGACTTTGTGCACAAAAATCTGTGCTGCATCCATGAGTTGTAATCTCTGGATTCTTTATTTATTCTTTTTGTGCTAACTTCATTAATATCTGTGAAAAATAGGCACAGATAAGGCGCAAACAGATATGATGCAAACTTTTCAAATAATGCTTTTGTAGACAAAACATCTTCAACCATCTCTTCAGGTTGGATGAAGGTTTTTTAGTAATATTGATGTCATCAGATGAGAATAACAGGAACCATTTTTTTCAAGGCTTTGATGGAACAAAACTGCAGTGGAAAAGTTTAATTGATAGACAGTGAACAATTGAACGTACCTGAAATAAGGACTCAAATGTTTCTGTATGAACAAACTGGCCATAGAAGAATACCTAAAGAATGTTTAGCAATTGAAGATAAGTAACACATTAAATTGGTGCCTTTCACAACTCTTAACTGACACAGTTTAGCCAGTGGTTCCTCATGGATTTACAGACAAAAGGCAAAGTGATGTCATAATGGCAAGTTTATAAGTATTAATCTGTCAATGATAAATATTCTTTCTTCACATTCATTGTAGGAAAGACAAGTGATAAAAATACTGCACAAGGTTTGATCAGAAATGTTGCTTGTCACAAAATCAGTTACATTTCAAAATCTTGTCAATCAGAGATTTTGTTTACAGGTTAGAACCAAGTGGGCTTTACATCAACCAGCTCCATGTGGATATCTTAGATACTTTAGGAAGCTTCAAATGTTACTGGATGTCTCTGCATGTGAAACTGATCTGAATCCTTGCTGTCTGACAATTTATGACTTAATTTTACACTTTAGCCCTTTCCAATATTTTGTTACCTTTTTTAAAGGATGTGCTTCTTGTTCAAATGGTAATGCTCTTCAAATTCTCTTTCCTAATTGGATTGCTTTTTGATGTCTCAGCTTTAGAGGCAGCTAACAAAGCTCAGCTGGAGGTTAAGGTCAACCTCATCACTTGTCATTCCTCTATTTTACAGATGGTGGATTCTATTAAAGGGACCTCCTCTTGGCTACTTCCACTAAAACAAAAGGAAATCTGACAAATCAGTCTTTACTTGAACCAAATTTGAGGGGACTATTGTATTATTTTCTAATTTCCTAATCCCCCCCTAAGACCCCCACCCCTTCCCCTCCAACTTAGAAACATATTCAGATAGGGATGTAACGACTGAAGCAAAAAGTGACAGGACAGGATGTTCCAAGTGCTTTCAACCCCTTTTTCTCCGTATTAAAATAGTCCTCTTTCCTACTGGTACAGTGGCNCTGGTACAGTGGCTTTAAAACCTTTTGTTGGAGAAGCTCTGAAGCAATGATTGCACTCTTTAAATGCTCTTTTTAACATACTGACTTCCTTACTGCACTTTTGCACTGTGATAAAGTGCTTGAATACTTAAAAAACAGATAATACTTGCCTTTAAGTTCAGTTAAAGAGTGACAATGTTAAATATTAACAGAGTTGGATATTTTTATTTCATATAATTCTCTCCCATTAAAAAAAAAAGTGTTTCAAATTTTACTTAACTTCTGTAAGATGACATAATTGGAAGTAATGCATAGAAACATACAGTTCTAAAATATGACCAGTAATGCTTGACAAATCTGGTAATACAAATGTCTAACCTCTGTTAATAGTTGAAAAACCTCTTTAGTTTTAACAAGCCTTTACAAATGAGAGAAACTTGATAAAAATAACTTAATGTTATAGAAAATATAATAAAACATTTTGTGCTTAATGCTAGTAAAGTCTTCCTGTCTCACAAGCAAATTGATAAAACATATTCTGTCTCAGTAATAAGGTCAGAAACAATAGATATCTCTGATTTGCTGTCAACATTACAACCATAAACAATAAACTGTTGAACAGCCAGGAATATAGTATTTGAATCTTTATGTTTCATCTAAGCAAATTCTGCAACTTCATGTCCTTGGCATAAAATTGGCTTTAGTAATAATAAGTATATGGCAGTACCTCAAATTCTAATAATATTAGTGTCAAAAAATAATTTTGCAGAACATTACAATAATGAAAGAATTCGAGACATACTGTAAAATGTTTGTCAGAAAGGTACCTGCTGTCCTGCTTGACTGCAGCTCACTCTGCTGAGCCCTTTCAGTGGTGCCCCAGCCTGACAAAGGACTATGGAAGTGTAGGCTGTGGACACTGAATATCACTTTTCACATCACTAGAAAACAGCAGCTAGCTTTGCACCGGACTTGAGTGCACCCTCAGTAAGTNCCGGATGTTCCAAGTGCTTTCAACCCCTTTTTCTCCGTATTAAACTAGTCCTCTTTCCTACTGGTACAGTGGCTTTAAAACCTTTTGTCGGAGAAGCTCTGAAGCAATGATTGCACTCTTTAAATGCTCTTTTTAACATACTGACTTCCTTACTGCACTTTTGCACTGTGATAAAGTGCTTGAATACTTAAAAAACAGATAATACTTGCCTTTAAGTTCAGTTAAAGAGTGACAATGTTAAATATTAACAGAGTTGGATATTTTTATTTCATATAATTCTCTCCCATTAAAAAAAAAAGTGTTTCAAATTTTACTTAACTTCTGTAAGATGACATAATTGGAAGTAATGCATAGAAACATACAGTTCTAAAATATGACCAGTAATGCTTGACAAATCTGGTAATACAAATGTCTAACCTCTGTTAATAGTTGAAAAACCTCTTTAGTTTTAACAAGCCTTTACAAATGAGAGAAACTTGATAAAAATAACTTAATGTTATAGAAAATATAATAAAACATTTTGTGCTTAATGCTAGTAAAGTCTTTCTGTCTCACAAGCAAATTGATAAAACATATTCTGTCTCAGTAATAAGGTCAGAAACAATAGATATCTCTGATTTGCTGTCAACATTACAACCATAAACAATAAACTGCTGAACAGCCAGGAATATAGTATTTGAATCTTTATGTTTCATCTAAGCAAATTCTGCAACTTCATGTCCTTGGCATAAAATTGGCTTTAGTAATAATAAGTATATGGCAGTACCTCAAATTCTAATAATATTAGTGTCAAAAAATAATTTTGCAGAACATTACAATAATGAAAGAATTCAAGACATACTGTAAAATGTTTGTCAGAAAGGTACCTGCTGTCCTGCTTGACTGCAGCTCACTCTGCTGAGCCCTTTCAGTGGTGCCCCAGCCTGACAAAGGACTATGGAAGTGTAGGCAGTGGACACTGAATATCACTTTTCACATCACTAGAAAACAGCAGCTAGCTTTGCACCTGACTTGAGTGCACCCTCAGTAAGTTTTCCAAGGAGACCTAGCTGTGTGGTGCAGTTGACACGCTGGAGGGAAGGGGTGCTATCCAGAGGGACCTGGACAGTCTTAAGAGGTGGGTCCATGGGGTCACCTAATTTCAGCCTTCCAGTAGATGAAGGTAGCCTACAACAAAGCTAGAGAGGGACTTTTTGCAAAGGCACGTAGTGATAGGATGAGGTGAAATAGCCTTAAATTGAAAGAGGGTAGGTTTAGACTAGATATAAGGAAGAAATTCTTTACTGTGAAGTTGTTGAGACACTGGAACAGGTTGCTCAGAGATATTGTGGATGCTCCATTCCTGGAAGAGTCCAAAGTCAAGATGGATGGGACTTAGAACAACCTGCTCTAGTGGAAGGTGTCCCTTCCCATGGCAAAGAGGTTGGAACTAGATGATCTTTAGAGTATCTTCCAAATCAAAACATTCTGTGATTCTGTGATAAGCTCTATCCCAACTTGCAGTGAATGCCTGTTATTTTCACTCTAGACTTAAGGATAACATAACTGCTCAATAAATACATGCATAAATTTTCTCTAACATGATGCAGTCATCATGTTATGTATTGCTCAGTAAGTAAACAGTTGTTTGAGGGTAAGTTTAATGATCTGCTCTGATGTCTTTGATTAAAATAGTCTATCAGTAATCCAGCGTGAAAAAAAAGAAATTATTTTGTCCATCCTAGTGTAACTGATTCACATACAAGTAGAAAACACAGAAATATGTCTGAATTGATTTACCTTAAGAAGTGGAGCATATATTCAAAGAATAGTGATTCATACAATTTTCCCCATCTTTATTCCCCTCCTCCAATGCAGTTCCTTTACTGACTTTAATGAAATGCACCTGCACTCTTTCTTTCAATTACCTTTCTTTCAATCACCCTTTCTTTCAAGCACCCTTTCTTTCAATAACCTCATTACTTTCTTTTTTTCAAATTTTAGAACATTTTCAGATTTTATCATCTCCCTCTAAGCTTTTTACAAACAATAGTGGATTTTTTTTACCTGGGGATTTTTTTTTTGTCCAAATCAAGTATTTTTTTTAATTGTATATTTAAAAAATAAGGAATTTGAGCTCTAAGAGGATACCACAGAACAAACAAACAAATAAAACCAAAAGGAAAGTGACTAACAACTCCAAGATTTATACTATATAAATTTTATTCTTTCATTGAAAGTCAATCAAGTAATTATATTATAGTTCTTTAGTTCCCACTCTGTTAACATTTTCTTTTTTATCTGGACTTTTACATTGTCTTCCATACAGTTTTCCAACTCCCACTAAATTTGAATTATTACCACACAATTCCTTTTGGGTTTATAATGTTAATCTTGAAGAATTTAATTTTATTTGTTAAATACACAAATAACACTTCATTTTTATAAGAGTGGTAAAAAAACCCTACAAGGAGTAAGAAGGGAATATTAACAAGAATCTTGAAGCATACTTTACCATACCTAATGACCTCAGGTATCTCAGTCTGTGATGTGAATGAAATATTATGAAAACTTGCCTACTCATTACATTACACAATATCAGGGCAGCCACCAATTTACATACAATGATTACTCAAAGTGAGTCACATTTTTAAAGCCGTATTTTTGTCATCATTTTAAGGCTTATACTTACTCTATCAACCTACACTGAATTCAGTAAGTTGTTTGGGATATTGGCAAGTTTATGAGAATTATCTATCACTTGTGGGTATGTGTTCTTTATTCAGCGGATTAGATCTCTAGCGACCAAAAAACCCTGACAGCTAAAAGAAAAATTCTCTGGTGTACTATGGTTGTTTTTAAATAAATAAAACACTGCTAGCCTTTGGCATGTTCTAAACAGGTCACAAAAGTACAAATGTTTCCTTGCCAGCTTTCCAATTAGACTGCAACCTGAACACATAGCAGTATGAACCAGATTTTCAAAATAAAACTAACACATCACTAGGGTAGGTGGCTTGTGACAGACAAATGCACCTGCTCATACTAATCAGGGCTCTCTTACCTTCCCACAAACATGCAATAAATATGTGCCTAGTCATCATTCACAGTGTGTCCATGAATGAAAAAAAACCAAAACATTTAGTTGACTACTTCTTACTTTCAACAAAAATGAAGTTTTTTAAGCTTAAAAAGTAAAAAAAAAAAAAACTTTTAAAAAAGATAAAACAGTTTCCTAAAATTTAACGCTGAAATTATTTTTCTGAATTGCATTTTAAATTAATTTTCTTGGACCAGCGGAACAATTCTATCACTATTAATATGGTATTTTGATACATTCAGTTTTCACACTTGCATATCCCTTGTTAAATAAGATGTAAGCAGTTTAATATCTTCTCGATGCTCAATTTACACTAAATATTTAGTTCAAGTATGAGAACTTTGCAAGCTAAAGACTGAAAACATAATGTATTTTCAATGGAAACTGTGGAGATATCTAAATACTGAAGTTTCTCACTTTCTTAAATGAAGACCAAAGTAAATCCAACTAATCTTGAGATTTCTGGACAATTTGATTAAAGATCTTTCTACTGCTTCCTCATATCAGCTCTTTCTCTCCCTTCTTCTCCACAGGTAGTATCTTCTGCTAGCTTATCTGAATCAGTTTTTTCACTGTTCCCACACATCTGCATCTTCATACTTCATACTTCATATGCAGCCTACCATTTTGCAGTATCTCAGTCTAGCCTGACTTTCCATTTTTTTGGTACCTTTCTAGATTACAGCTAAGACCAGTATTTTGTAATTTCCTCATCTGGACTTGTATCACAGAATCAGTAAGGTTGGAAGGTACCACTGGAGGTCATCTATTCCAACCTCCCTGCTCAAGCAGGGTCCCCTAGAGCATTTTACTCAGAATTGTGTCCAGATTGCTTTTAAGTGTCTCCAGAGAAGGAAACTCCACAACCTCCCTAGGTGGCCTGTTTCAGTACTTTGTCATCTATATATCATGATGAATTTCAAATCCTGAAAGCCTTAGGACAGCTAGTGATTTTTTATATACGGCAGTTGGAAAACAATGGAGAACTCCTCATAATTAGCATAAATACACATATATTTCACTTTAAGATATTTTTCAGTTTTATTCATTGTCTTTTCATTTGTTCAGGTAATTACTTCAGTTTAGATATATTACAGATAGTTTATAGCACGTTCTGTGACCTTTGATTTAGAAAAAGTCTTCTGAGGTTTGGTGTTATCTTTGATGGTCCTCAGTTGAGCCTAAATTAATATCAAACAGTCATGGTTTGGTTTATTAGAGAAACATTAACAGTCAGACTGAGTCCTAGCAGTTTATTTCAAAGCATGCTGTGATTTATTGAAGACATTGTCTAACTTAAGGAGAGAGACATGCCCTTATAACCTGTTAATATCATTTTCTTTTTGCAGTTGGTGCTGATTGATCAGCAGGACATGACAGCAAAAGGCAGTTATTTGTCTCAGCTGCCTAGAGTTTTGTTCTTTCTTTAGCACAGTGATGGCATGTTCTACCATAGGTCTTTTTCTTTCATTCTCCAATTCTCCAAAAAACATTGGATTCATATCAAGGCTTTAAATTGCATAATATTCCCCTTAAATCAGTTGTCAATAAACATAATTTCTTGATCAGTATCAGCAATATTTTCAATGTTACATACATTCTGAGTGGTAATATGCAGTTTTCCATATATTAGTTTTAACTTAGATTTTTCAATTACAACTTGAACAGCTATGAATTGAGGTGCAAGTTAAACTGACACAGTTCACATTACAATGATATGTTTTGCTAGGTAGAGTTCCTCTATGTGCAAATAATTAAGGCACAAACTGAGAGTATGGTAGGACTGGATTCACTATATCATCTCTCTGTTAAATTCCTAATATCCAAATGAACTGTCTCAGGCATCATATTGTATAGTATTTGGAAGGCATTTCATTATTTTCTTCTCTTGAGGCTGTTTTAATTTAAATATTTATTTAAAATATTAATTGATCTAGTGAAAGAGAATGTAAATGATGCTGCTATCATATACCCTTTTTCTCCCTAAGGCTTGATTTTTGAGTTTTTTCCCTACCTCAAAAGCTTGAATGAGATGTTTTAGATGGCTGTCCTACATCTGTCATCTGAAAGATACTTATAAGAGGCAACTTTCTTATATACGTACAGAATTTTTAATTGGGATACCAGACCTCCAGATAAGGCCATAGGGAGGTGAGCTATGTCAGCACACACCATCCAGACTATCCACTGCATATGGAAACAGTGGGCTTATTATAAATGCATGACACAGTCATTCTGCCATTAGTAGGTCTGATGCTTCTCCAAAGTGCCAGATGTCCAACACATTCCCAAAGGACTGTAGACATCCACAACCCAGTTGCAAAAACTCTGCTTTCCTAGTTCAGTATTTCCTTGAGTATGTCTTTCAATATACTTGCCTTAAAATCTGTTTCATCTTTGAAACAGAGAAAGTATTTGGCAGTATCTGCTGCAATGCAAGTTTAAGTACTTCATATAACATGAAATAGTGTCAGCAGGAAAACCTGTGAAAACCACCTATTCAGAAATCAAGGGGACTCCTGACAATATTGATATTCATTCAAGCACAGTAAAGAGCTGAATCTGGGACTTCCACAGCCTAGGATATTTCTCTACACATATAATTCAGATAAAAGTCTTGTTAACTGTGCCATTCTATTCTGTTAACCATGAAAACATATTACAAAGGAAATTTTGTGGTGCATTGACACAGAATCTGTAAATTATGATTTACTAAACATGCTTTTTTTTTTTTTTTTTAAATCTAGTATATATTCCAAAAATAGTTTATAGATCTGTATAACAGTGAGTTTATGGCAGGAAATTATATTCATTAGGAGTTTGAGAAATCTATACCAAATGTCTTGTAACTAATAAAGAAATCTTCCACAATCTCAGGGGAATCTCATGGTTGTTCTGTAATAAAATGCTGTACCCTGGAGCTGCCTTCTCTATATACTGTTGCTTCACAGGTAGCCTGTAGATGGAAAGTACCTGTAGATTTGCTTCAGCAAAAAAAGCAATACTTTATTGCACTTACACATGCAATACTTCATGTGTCCTAAAAAATGTGCTCCATTCGTATCTGAGACTGTCCTTGGGCTCTAATGCAGGTGCCAAGCCAGGGCACTCTTTTGTGTGATTCAGATCTTGTCACCCTGTATAGATATTGGGAACTTGGGCACAGTGCTGTTCTGCAAGATCACAATATATGTTTTAACTCACAAGTGTTTGCATGAATAAATATTTTGGAGATTTCAAAATACTACTGAACCTCAGTACTGAAAGCCCACTTATATTTTTACATCTTTAAAGATTTCTACATTTTACAGAATCTTATGTTTCTGTGTAATTTTTTTCCTCATGTAATAAAGTTGTGAAATTACATGGCACTTTCCCACATCATGATCAGAACACAAACACAACAGAGCAGAACTATGTTAATATTTGAAGAAAACACAAAGCTAAAGAGAGGTACAGTAAATTAATCTAAATAATAAACCATAATAATTGGTTTCTTGTTTCCTGAAAAAACCCTCCAATATTTCAAATTACAATAATTTTCTATGCAGCTGTTCTCACTGCAGTTTATATAACTGATAGGTAACTGTATTGATGGACCTTGGTTGAATATAATTACCTCAGCTAAATAACATTCTGATTAAATGAATCATAATAGCATTTCTATTTTACAACACTCTAGCATCACAAAAAGAGGAAACACCACATTTTTAATTAATACATTTTATTGCTTCTCTTTACAAATGCAGAATTTTATCACAATTGGATTTTAGCTCTTCAGTTAGTATTACAAAGAATATTGATTTTGCAGCAAATGCAGATAACTCAGCACCTACTTATAAAATAAAGTTATATACCGATTTCTTTGTGAAGGTTACACATCCTACCCAAAGACAATAAATACTCGCACTCTCATGCTACATAAACCTAAGAAATAAGAAATGAAACACTGAATTTTACATAGCTTTAGGACAAAAGATCCTGAGGTACTTGAAAGTTGAAAGCAGAAACTCTCACAACCACATTGTGGCACATCATTTTGACAGTTCAAACATAACAGACACATTTAAGTTTCTTTAGGCCCTTGAACTAAAATGAACAGGAATACAGTGGTCTGTGGGCATCCATTTGCTAATCATGCACATGAAGGGACCAAAAATAAAGATGGACCACTGTAGGAGATAGTCGAGGAAGGATGTTCTGGACTTCAGGCGGCTCTTAAAAAGCTGTTTTATTGCACAGTCAAAGTTACAGCAGGCCAGGGTGAGGGCATACAGAGCCTTGCCTTGCAGCTGTTTAGCTACAGTGTGTAGACTTGGCCTGAAGCCTGACGCCTCAGCTTGAGGCCTTAAGTCCCTTTCTGTTCAAATCACAAGGCATTATATACTTTTCTTGTTGAGGATCTTAATACATAATAACCAATCAATATCATTCACAATACCTATACATTTGCCTATAGCCTATCATAAGTTCTAACATTTCCGTATTATGTTAGTAACTATCCAATCACATGAGTTAGTAGTTATATTTTAAGCTTAACTTGTTTTTCTATTTTTTGACAGTGGAAAATTCTTAGAACTTTATTCTGCCTGCCACATCATCATGTCTTGTTTGCCTGTGCTATCTTTTTTGCTTGGTAAAAACATGCTCTTTATTTACTTATATTCTTCTTGAGACTTATTTACCTGGTAAAAAACATGCTTTTCCTTGTAGTCAAACAAATCCTTTGCTCTAGCCATAAAATCTCCTTCACCAGCAACCTTTGAGTTCTCAGCCACCCAGGACCACTGGTTCAGCAAAACCTCTTTTACTTTATATCAAAACTTGCTTTCATTTCTATTTCTTCCTCAGTTTCTCCATTCAAAGACCTTTCTGCCAGACTTACATTTCTATGATACTTTCCTGTCAAACTTTCATTCTCCCCAACAGACCACAAAACTGAGATTGAATTTCTGTCCTTAATCTGAGATTTGGGCTATAGATGGGGTGTGTTGTCCCTTAAGAATCCCAGGACTCCTTCTGTTCCCTAAGCATAGGTTTCACCTGTGCTGCCTGAGGGTGTCTCCCCCTGCCTCCAGCTGTGGTGGGAGGCAGGTCTATGTCTCCCAGCTGCCAGCACTTGGCAGTTGACTTGAATGCTCTTGAGCGTCAAAAATGGCATGGGGGTTTGTTTGTGGCCAACCAAGTCAAGTTTTATCAGTTAGCAGAAGTTTGTAAATATATGTCTAGTAAACTTTCCAGGAACTTGTTCATGGGCGTTCGGGTCTTTTTTCCTTGACATAATTATGTTCTGAACTATAAACTCATTTCAACCATCTAGACCTCTACTGGAGGATTAAAGAGCACATAGAAGTTTTTGTCCCAGTTAATAGTTCCTTGTGTCCTTGGAGCTGCCTGGAAGTGGGAGGAGGTCAGTTGGGCATCTGTGATGCTGTTTTCAGGTCAGTCAAATATGTCCAAATGTTATGTGTTATCAGAATCAGTAGATCTCTGTTCCTGACACTGAAGTTCTGAAAATATTATTTTTTTAATTCCAGAGAATGAAAAGTCTGAATTGCTTAGTTTTAAAAGAAAACTTTGCCTCCTCTGTATTCCTTAGCAAGGAGGTAACAAAGAAGAAGGAGGGTGGTCTTGCTGTCAGAAAACCTGCATTTCATACACAGAGCAACCTGAGCACAGCTGAGGTCCAGCGCATTCGTCTTTCCATTTTTTTCCCCTTGCTCTCCAGCTCCGGGGAAATACTGTCAAGTTCACAAGAGTTAAACGGCCACCAAACCATAATGTGGCTTATCAATCTTAGTGACAGCACTGCAAGGAATCAAGAATGTTTTATGCTTAGTGCTGCAACATCTTCAAAATCAATGTGCATGTCTGAAGACACAGATTTAAAACAAGTCAGGAGAGAACTGAAATTCCTTTATGGATGTGCATGAAGCATATACACATTATAGGGTTTTCTGCCATTACATTTCATTAGAATCATGTAACTCCAAATAAATATTTTAGAATGAGAGATTTAAAATTATTTTCTTACATTCTCACAGATACTTTAAGGTAGATTCACATTCCTTTTGCTTTTCTTTTGAATTAATTGCTATGTAACTTTCAAAACTGAGGTTATGCTATTAAAAAAAGAGCAAAATAACCACAAATTCCTTTAACAGGCACATATTTGTTAAAAGCCAATATACAATTCAAAAGATTTTTTTTTAGGATTTTCTTTATTTTTTCTTTCATTACAATTTTCATTATTTTTTGTCTGTTTTCATAAATATATTGTATGTATGTCTACATGTATATATCTACACATATTTGTGTGCAAGTACTTTCACAGAATCACAGAATAAGATTGGAAAGGACCATGTGGCTTGTCTGTTCCAACCTCCCTGCTCAAGCAGAGTCATCCCAGAGCACATGTCACAGGATTGTATCCAGAAGGTTCTTGAATATTTCTAGTGAGGGAGACTCTACAGCCTCTCTGGACAATCTTTTCCAGTGCACAGTCACTGCCCAGTAAAGAAGTTCATACTCATGTTCATGTGGAACTTCCTGTGCATCCATTTCTGCCCATTTCCCTTTGTCCTGTTGCTTGGAAACACCAAGAAGAACCTGGTCCATCCTCCTGACACCTTCCCTTCAGGTACTGATAGACAATGACGAGGTCCCCTCTCCAAAGTCTCAAGACTGAACAGGCCCAGCTCCCTCAACCTGTCCTCATAAGAGAGATTCTCTTATGACCTTGACCAACTTAGTAGCTCTCTACTGGACCTGGTCCAGGAGATCCATGTCTGTCTTGTACTGAGGAGCCCAGAACTGGACACAGCACTCCAGATTTACCTCACCAGGGCTGAGAAGAGGGGCAGGATCACCTCCCTCAGCCTGCTGGCAGTGCTCTTTCTAGTGCAGCCCAGGATTACTTTGACCTTCTTGGCCACACAGGCACACTGCTGGGCTTGTGGGCAGTTTGTTGTCTACCAGGACCCCCAGCTCCTTCTCCACGGAGCTGCTTCCCAGCAGGGCAGCCCCCTGCCTGTACTGGTCCGTGGGGTTGTTCCTCCCCAGGTGCAGGACTCTGCACTTGCCTTTGCTGAATTTCAGACAGTTCTTTGTGACCTCTCCAACCTATCAAGGTCCCTCTGAAGGGCTGCACAGCCCTCTGCGCCACTCCTCCCAGCTTTGTGTCACCAGTGAACTTGCTGAGGAGGCATCTGCCCCTTCATCCAAGACATTGATGAGTCATTTCCATTGTAAATTAGGAATTAATTTGCTAACTTGGAGTGAAATGCAGGTTAGTTTCAGCTGATGGAAATTTCCAGTGTAAGCGCCACTTCTTGTAATTCAGGAAAGGATAAAAATATTTGCAATAGCTAATGAATGAGTGTAGTGTAAAGAGACATATTTGAAATTAAAGATTTATGCTAGGGGACTATAACATATTTTTTTAAATGTATATAGGCTAATGGTTTTTTGGGTTTTTTTGTATATAGGTTATACTTTTTAAGCCTATAATAGTTTGAAAAACAGGTTTGATTGGTTTTTTTTAATAATATAGTACATTTTATTTTTAGCCTCACAATGTCTCAATGTGTAAAAGGGTTAGAAAATACTAGTTCTTGCACAAGCAGTCTTTTGTTCTTCAGCTAAGTTTTAAAAAAATATTGCTTTTGTTTTCACTCAGTTCAAGAGAAACCAAATCATACAAACAATTCATTCCATAGATTATGAGATTTTGAATGATAAATCATAGAATGATAGAATCGTAGAATCTCCTGAGTTGGAAGGGATCCATAAGGATGATCAAGTCCAAATCTCTGCTTCTCACAAGATTATCTGAAACTAAAGCACATGAGTAAAAGCATCATCCAGGTGCTCCTCAAACACTGCATCTCTTGTTTGGCTTCTAATCCTCTAAATACTCTAAGTTTGGTTAAATATCTTGGATTATCTACTGCTTCCTTCATTTTGTTCTGCTTAAAACTTTCCTAAGATTTAAAAACGAGGATTTAGTGTGTATTTTCTATATGAACTTTACATAAAGCATCAAGTCATTAGGCAATTAAATCTAAATTAAACTGCTATATATGATGGTTGTATGAAATTTTCTTTGTACTAGTAGGTAGTTGTAGCAATCAAGGTCTTTAAGAGAATATGTGGTGCTGTAAGCACACAAATTCACTCATGCATCTGACTGATGTGGGCAGAGGACTGCTGCTTGGCTAAAGGTATCCAAGGATATAGTTCTGCTTTTGGACCTAATCTGCTATATTTAAATGTAGGAAGCGGGATATCTGCTCTGCCTTTCTTTTTCCACATCTTTTTGTGAACTCTTGAGACTGCTCTTTTCACAAGTGCTTTTACAATGAGTTGAATGCAGGGAAACAAACAAGAAAGCCCAGGAAGTGGGGAAATGAGCCAGCCAGCATCTGTCAAAGACCCACATTTAGTTTACATAACGCATGATAAGAAACCACATAAATGAATGAAACAGAAAGAAATTCCAACACAGCCATCACAGGAAAAATAAAGAAACACAATTGGTACAGTGAGAATATATCCCAAGAACATGAATATCAGAAAAAGTGTGGAGAAATGCCTTTTGGAAGTGACAGCTTATTGAAAGCACTTTTATTATATGCAGACAAATTGTTTTGTGGTTCATTTCTCCAGAGCATAAATAAACAGGATTTTGCATTTTCCTTTACAACTAATCAGCTGTATCAAAGAAAAATCTAACCTATTACCAATTTCTTCATTTAGCTGAAACAAATATGTACCCAGAATTTCTGTGGATCTAAGAACTTAACTGCTTTCTTTAACATATGCTAAATTTGGTGATAATGAGATGAATTAATTTAGAATATATCCACTAGATATTTCATATATTTTGAGTCAACATCTCATGTTAAATTTTTTAAAAGACCAAATATATCTATTATTTTCTTTTTTCCTTTTTGTTGTTTTTGTTGGTTTGTTTACATTTTGTTTTGTGGTTTTTAGCTTTTTGTTTGGTTTTTGGTCAAGCTTAGATAGAATCATAAAATCATAGAATCATAGAATGTTAAGGGGTTGAAATGGGCTTTAAGTATCATAATCCCAAACCTCCCTGCCATGAGCAGGAACACCTCCCACTAGACCAGGTTGCTCAAGGTCTTAATTCAGCCTGGCTCTGAACATTTCCAGGGTTGAGGCATTCACACCCTCCCTCAGCAACCTGTTACCATGTCTAACCCTCCTCCTATTATCTAACCTGAATTTCCTCTCTTTCAAATTTTACCCATTAGCTCTTCTCCTACCACTACAGCTCCTAAGAAAAGTCCCTCTCTGGCTCCCCTGTAGGCTCCTTTCAGATTCTGGAATGCTGCTATGAGGTCTCCATGCAACTTTTTCTTCTCCACGCTGAGCAGCCCCAACTTTCTCAGTCTGTCTTCATAGGGTAGGTGTTCCAGTCCTCTGATCATCTTCATGGCCCTCCTCTGGACTTGCTCCAACAATTCTATGTCCTTTTTATTTCGGGGAAACCAGAACTGTACACAGTACTCACAGAATGTTCACAGAATGTGCTAGTTGGAAGCCACCCACAAGGACCACAGAGTCCAACTCCCAGCCCTGCACAGGACCATCCCCAAGAGTCACACTTTGTGCCCAAGAGCATTGTGCAAACACTTCTTGAACTCTGTCAGTCTTGGTGCTGTGACCTTTTCCCTGGAAGGCCTGTTCTAGTACCCAACCACCCTCTGGCTGAAGAATCTTTTTCTAATATACAACATAAACCTGCCCTGAAAAAACTTCAGGCCATTCCCTTGGGTCCAGTCACTGGACACCACAGAGAAAAAATCAGTGTCTGCCCCCCTCTTTCCCTCACAAGGACGCCGTAGACTGCAAAGAGGTCTTTCCTCTTCTCCAGGCTGAACAAACACAGTGACCTCAGTCACTCCTCATACGGCTCCCCCTCAAGGCCCTTCACCATCTTTGTTGCTCTCCTCTAGATGCTCTCTAAAAAATTAATATTTTTTCCTTTATTGTGGCACCCAAAACTGCCCCCAGCACTCGAGGTGAGGCTGCCCCAGTGCAGAGCAGAGCAGGACAATCCCCTCCCTTGCCCAGCTGGCGATGCTGTGCCTGATGCCCCCAAGGACACGCTTGGCCCTCCTGGCTGCCAGGGCATTGCTGACTCATGCTCAACTTGCCACAGACCAGGATGCCTGGGTCCCTTTCCATGCTGCTGCTCTCCAGCCTCTTGTTCCCCAGTCTGTCCATACCTCCAGGGTTGCCCAGTTCCAGGTGCCGAATCCGGCACTTTCCCTTGATGAACTTCATGTGCCTGGTGATTGGCCAGGCCTTTGATTTGTTGAGGTCTCTCTGCAGGGCCTCTCTGCCTTTGAGGGAGCCAACAGCTTCTCCCAGAATTCTATCACCTCAGACCTTGCTCAGTATTCCTTCCAGTCTTGCATCCAAGTCATTTATGAAGATGTTGAAGAGCACAGGGCCTAAGATGGAGCCCTGCAGAACCCCAGTGGTGGCAAGTCACCAGTCTGATGTCACTATAATGCTTTGTGCCTGACCTGTGAGCCAGCTGCTCGCTCACTGTGACATGTTTATCTAGCTGTGTGCTGGACATTTAGTCCAGAAGAAGACAGTGTGAGATAGTATTGAAAGCTTTACTGAAATCCAAAAAACTATGACATCATCTGGCTTTGCTTGATCAATTAGGTGGGTTATTTCATCATAAAATAAAATCAGGTTTGATAAGCAGGACTTTCTTCTCATGAAGTCATGCTGGCTGTGAGCATTGATTCAAGTATTTTTCAATACCTCCCAGAATAATCTTCTCCATAACTTTACCAGGGACTGAAGTGAGACTGACAGGCTTGTAGTTTCCGGGGTCCTCTTTCTTGCCCTTCTTGAAAGTTGGGACAACATTTGCCAGCTTTCAGTCAGCTGGAACTTCTCCAGATTCCCAAGACTGCATCTTCCAGGTGGGGTCTCACAAGAGCAGAGTAGAGGAATCACTTCCTTTGACCTGCTGACCACACTTCCTTTGATGCAGCCCAGGATTTTTTTAGCTTTCTGGGCTGTGAGCACATACTGCTGATTCATGTTAAGTTTTTCATCAGTGCTCACCCCAAGTCTTTCTCCACAGGGAGGAAGACTTTATTATGCCTTTCTTATGCCATGTAACTCATTTTTATTCAAGAAATATTTCAATTTTTTGTATTTTCAGTATAAAATCCTAAATATTTTCTACTAACATGTCTGTATCAGATGCTTAAACTATAAGACATTTCAGTTTGAATTTTAGTTTATTCATAATGTTATTTATCATTTAATAGCTAAAATAGTCAGTTTGATCCTAACAAATATTTGTTCTAGATCACAACTGAATTTAAAATTCACTATGATCTTGTTAAAGTGAGGAATACAACCCCAAGGTTGTTCAAATTTAAACAACGAAGTGTACGTTGTCATGAAATTATTGTGTGCTTGTATATGCATTTGCTATCAAGGTTAAAGTTTCAGCTTAGGTTCTCTTTGTGGCTGCATTATTCTATTCTATTAACTGAAGATTGTGATAACTGAAAAAAGCTCTAAAACCTGAATGTCATTCAATGCTGCATACAATCCATAGAAACCACAGAAATTTAACAAATACAGTCCTAAATCCTACCCTTTTTTGATAAGTACCATAGTCAAGGTTGATTAGTATTGAACACAGTATATGTATTTGTTTGGTCAAGCTTTCAACTGATCTCTACATTAAAGTATACAGTGAAGGCATAGTCCAAAGTCAGTGCAAACCTTTCCAATTTCTTAAATAAATATAAGTAGTTCTGGTTTTTTAAGATTTTGATACAATTGCTCAAATGTAAACAACTTTATTATATAAAGGGATTTAATATCTGAATATGGGAATGCTAGGTATTGATCCCAATTCAGCCTTACTAAAATTCTACACATACCACTAATATAAAACATTTCCTTTAAAAAGGAATCAAGCATTACAGAAATCAAAATAAATATCCAATTCTAATTACATCACAGAAATGTATCAAAACAAGGCTTCTGCTAGCAGATAACATAAGTTAACAAAATTTTGCCACTTTAAAAAAAGCATATGTGTACTTACTTTTCAAAAATCAAAATATTATTTGAAAACATATTTTCTTGCAAGAGCATAGCAAAGACACTGGAGCAGATACATGCTACATTAAACAATACATACAAATTGAAAGAATAAGAGTAACACCTTTTAAAACACCTAAAACTTTAGATTCATTGTAGAAACCGGAATACTGGGATAATTCCATAGAAGTTAACTTCTTTAAATTAAAACAGAAAACCACATTTTCATCATGAGATCTTTATTTTACATATTGAAGAAAATCCTCATAACTCATAAAAGTAGAGCTCAGGCAGCTATTAACCAACCCAAAGCAAACATAGGTCAGGTACAATTTACGATAGGAAGTTTGATGATTATCACTAAATTGGTAGCTAAACTATTGATAAAGTGCAGGCAATACTTGACTAATTTTCATAGAAAGCTTAATATATATGACAATAAATTAGAAATGACACATCAACTTATAGGAATGTAAACTAAATATTAACCATGAAAGGAGAGATAAAAGCTCAAGATCTTAAAATTTTTTAAAAAGCCTTCTGTTTCACTTGGAAATTCTACCTGGGTTTTTTTGAGAATCAGAAAAGCTAAGTCTGAATAAGCCAGAAACAGAAATATTCTTCTATACAGTATTAAAAAATACATTATTATTTATATCAGCTTTCTGTCCTATTCAGTGAACCACAAGGGAAATGGAAATTTAGACAATTATTCTAAAACTCTGGAAATAAAGAATCTTTTGTTTCCTGTAGTTTTGTTTCTTTGTTCCATGTCCTTGAAAATCAGTAATATTGAAGGATTAAGAGTTTTGTACTACACAGATTTTCTTTCTTTGTTCAGTAAGCTTTATTTCTAACATGAAAAATGTTGATGCAAATGAAACATATTCACCCCAATCACCATGTCTTTCAGTATCCTTCCACTAATACCACTTAGAAGAAAAAAACAGGCTCATTTGTAAGCACCTCCTTTTTTTTGGTACTTAAGAATATAAGTTACATTTTTCCTAAAAGAATAAAGTAGTCTCTTAAATGTTGGAATGGGACTGACAGAAATCTCACTTCATATATAAGGCCTGAAGTCCAGCCTTGTTCTTCAAGGCATTACTTTCTCATGCATTGCTCAGCCTACAAATAAAATCCTCCTTTTCAAAACAGGTCAGTGATGAGGGAGTGTCATTGATGACAATGGACAAATAAGAAAATAGTTTGTAATACCATTAAATGATTATTGCTTTGTGTAGTTTTATGTATTATGTTTTAGTATTTTATGTTTTCATTCTATATGAAGACTGACAGCTTTCAAGATTTCTCTTCCAAACTGTGTATGTGACTTTCTGTATTTCTTTTCTTATATTCAGGCAAAAAAACCACCCTAAACTTAGGTTTCCTTTTCATCAAGACGGTGCTTGAATTTTTCCTTCTAACTATTTTCTAATAAGTTTTTCCCCAATAGTTTAAAATGTTCCAACACATTTCAATACCTATCTATGATTAGATGGGTGATAGGAAACTTTATTTGACTATTTAATTTATCACATTATGTAGAAAATTTTTATCGGCATTAAAATTATCTGCCCACTCCCAGAACAGGATCATTTGTTTATGTCCCTATTTTCTCAGTTAATAGTGTTGTCTCTCCAGCCCACTGGCTAATGCTGTACTGTAACTCTCCATCTCTCTCTCCTGAATCCATATACTGTTGACAAGAAAAATTACCTTCTCTGCATGTTTGCTTGATTTTTTTATGGCTATGTTTTATTATAAAACTTTGCAAACTATGCTGATGTTGTACTAAACAGAAAGCATAGATGGGTTTTGTCAACAGCTCACTGGTCTGTGGTGATATTAACCTCCCACAGAAAGTAGACATCACAAAAAGTTTACCTAGAACTCCTTACTTATGCCTCTTTCAGAAACTGGTGGAAGATATTTTTGTTGAATAAGGAGAAAGTATCCCATACCAAATGCCACCTCCCTTCTTAGCTTCCAATTATTATCTTCCAGGTCTACTTACAAAAATATTAAGAACAAGTTTATTTTTAAATCAAGAATCAGTCTTGGTTTAAAATCGGGAACCAGCCAAAGTACTGGTGACTTAAAAGTCATAATTTGCTTCCAAAAACTTAGACTGTGAATGAGTCTTCAATCATGAAATTAGATTCATGCCTATGTGGTAGCCATTATTAGTTCAAGGAAATGGATGAACATATCGCACATACAGATTTTACAATCACTCCTCTGTGTTATGCCATAGTTAAAAAGCAAGTGCAGAACATGGTTTGTCTTTTTACAGGCATTTATGACAAACAATAGTAAGTTCTGCAACTTCATGCTGTTTTTCACATTTGTTCATATTCTTTCCACTTCATGCACATAAAGACCTTTTCTTGTTTGTTTGTTTTGCTATTTCATAAAGATAAAATACAAATCTTTTAAGTTTTTATTTTTGAAAGACCTTATTTTGATGATGAAAGCTGGGTAAATGCAGAAATTTTTACTTTCCACCGAAGGATAGGGTAACATACATTTCCAAATGCCCAGATTAACTGACTTAAATTTCCAGAATGCTTCCAATCTACCTGGTTTTCTTAGGCACTAATAGCTTGAAACAGGCATCTGCTTCTGAAAGTTTCTCTGAAAATCTTGATCTTTACCTGTTATCTTTGTAATATATATTTCTATATAAAGTGGCCTTTTAACATAAAACGTATTTATGACTAAGGAAGTGCCTTTCACTGCTTTTTTTAGCAAAGATCTGGATTACTTTTCTTTCTGCATCTGTATTTCTGCTGTCCTAAGGGTCTTGTCTTGAAAGGTCTTTGAGGCATGCCTTGACTTTCATGACATGCTTCTTCATTGTCTGATGCTGGTCCAAAGCTTTCTGCGGTATAAATAAAAACTAATGATAAAACCTACTCTCAGAAAAAGTAGCACACTCTCAGAGAAATTAAGATTAAAAAGCCAAACACAATGCATCCCTAGTGAGCCCAGCTCCATCCAAAGTCCTCATTTAATATGGAATTATTCTAAATCTGTACCACTGTCTCAGAGTTTGAGATAATAAAATAAGGAAAACACATGTAAAATTCAGCTCCTGGGTCAATTTAAAAAATATTCTGTCACACAGGTTTCCAGCTGTTTTCTTGCTCCAAACTGTCTGCTCCTGGTCTCTGTTAGGAAAAGTTAAGACACCTCTCTAGGGTTCAGCTAAGCTACACATAATCAGTCTTGTGACGCATAAACAAAAGCTGTGCTTTGCATAGATATGAATTGTCATTTGACAGGAAATTTATTCTGGGTGAAATACTTTGCATTTTGCAACTGCAGATATGCCAAACCTTTTAAGTGTAAAGCTGTAAGGCAGAAAATGACCTTATGAGGCTTTCTATTCAGAGCTGTATGACATCCTGAATGAGTTCAGGAACATGCAGATGGCAGCTGCAAAAAGACAGCTGATTGTGTAGCTCTTCAAGATTATCATGAAGAACAAATATACAGTCCACTTATTTCAAAAAGTTTAAGTGCATTTTCAATTTATTGGAGTGCCTTTTTTATTGTGCCTCAAATAGCAGTGCTATTCCAACTAGAATATCCTGTCAGGATGGAGAGTAAAATGCTGAAGTAATTTGTACTGACATTCTAACTTCAATGTGTAAAGAAAATATGTGAGAATCATAGTTGTGAACATCATTATTTTACAGCAGCCACTGCTCTGCCATAATGAAAGTATTGGCTTTTCCTAGAAGTTGCTGATTGTGGTTAACTGCAGTCCCCTTGCACAAGCAAGTGAGAGAAGGTTGAAGTCATCCAGGTGATTCCATAATGATTTTTTGCTTTTTCATATACTCCTCTCATATCCCCCTTCATATCCACTTTTATGCAGCTTTTATGTATCCCTCGTGCTTTTAGCCCACATACTTGTAATTCCCTAAGTCTGGTAACTAGCTTAGACTCAAAGTTCTGTTAAGCCAAGAGACTAAACACCTTGGAAGCATCGTAGTTGAGGGTCCGAACGTCCCAGACCCAAGGTCCTCTCCAGAACACATTCTGTAAACTAAGATAGACCCACCCAGGGGGGTTAGGCCCTAATAGGGGCCTAGGATAGACCCTTACGAGGGGGCTTCTCTTGGGCCTCCCATTGGGGAATATATGATAGATATGCTAATATGCAAGGTCTGTAATTGTATATGCAAATCATCGGTGTGGGCATTTTCCGTGCATTCTCCAGTGTGCACTCTCCAATGTGCATTCCGTGCATCAGGCCGGGGGGCGCATTCCTGCGGGGTGCTCCTGCCTAGATCTAAGGATCCTTAATAAACACCAAGGAAAAATCCCTTTTTCCCCTCTAACCGTGTTTGGCTTTTAATTCTAAGCCCAGGAAAAGGCATCGCAGGAGAAGAGAGGAATATGCACTTTGTAAAACCAAGTTATTTACCAGTGTATGACTCTTAAAGCATTTTTTTAATATGAATTTTTAATAATAATTTTTTCTTAGATTAAAATTCAAGCTACTTTTTCAATTCAATTCAGGATTTTGTATAAAAATTTCATGCATTTTCTAGCATGTGTTTGAAGTGGAAGAAGTGTTCATCTTCCAGTTATTTTAAAGTGAATATGAAAGAATTTTCATAGAAAATGGATTTAAAAAATATTACCACAATTTTTTATTCTGGAAACATCATGTTAAAGGTACTTTATTGCATGCATGAGCTGATCAACCTCAGGATCAAATTCTGAATGAAAATTCAATAACTTTTCTTATTAGTAAGCCTTAGAATTAAAGAAATGAAGAATGGGAGTGCTGTAAGAATGTTTTTCTTTTTCATAGTGGAGCCTATTAACAATAACTTTATTCTCATCTTCTTTTTCTTAATGAGTTATTGTTCTGTTTCGTTTTGTCCTGACAGTGCAATGCCATTAGGCCCTACTTGGAGATAACAGTTCCTAAAAGAAACATTCCTTCTTGTCTTGAATTTTTTTTGAAAGAACAGTATCAACATGGCTTAAACCATGAATACAAAAGGAAATTACTCTCTTCTACACACCTATACAGAGATTACACAGAGAAAGACAGTAAAACAACCTGTGAGGTGGGGAATAAAAAAGGAACTTCAGGGGAGTCAACAATTTACTGCCATTGTGTAAAAAATGCAAAAGTGAAGCAGAAATTAAGACATCAAAAAATCATTACTTCTCATTAAGCTTACTCAAATTTTTAGAATAGCAACTTTTTGAAGAGACAATCTCAGGAAACAGAAAAATACAAAGACTGCTTCTTAAGTGAAATGAATATGTTACCAATTTCCCATTTCTAATATGCTAACGATTGCTAATAGAAAAGTTTTAGGTAATACATACACTATATACTATTTTATATAGTATATGTATTACTTAAAACTTTTCTATGCATACCATACTATGTGTGGATATTTTAATGTCTATGTGTACTCATAAAATTCACAAACAAAAAAATAATTTATTTTTTAAAATAAATTGGTTACGTTCTTTAGATAGTATGTGTGTATTGATAATTCTGATAAAAAATTATAATGTATTCACATATAGAAAAAATACAAAACAAAACAGTTAAAAATTCAGAAAACCAGGTCAAGAGTCCATATTAGTCTGAGCAAAAATGCATATGTCATTATATCATATCATCATATTTCATATCAATTTCTGGATACAAATACTTTTGAAGACGTTCTGAGTTCTTGTATTGCTACTGTACTAATGTTTGACTTGTGAATTGACAAATCAAAAATACATAACAGGTTTTGCTCATATAATAACTCAATTAGAAAGTGAGAAATATTGGTAGGGTTTTTAGGTTTCTTTTTGTATTATGAAACCTCTCATTGCAGGTTTGATCTAGGAATTTTTAACTGGACATTTTTATTTCTCTGACCATTTAGTGAGATAACATTGCATGGTTTCATAATGATAAAATACTTTCCAATTTTTCATCACATTTGAGGCTTTAGGAATAACTTTTTAAAAATTTGTTATTTCTTATGGCATTCAGCATAAGGAATGAGTGTCTCTGAAGGAGACTCTGAAGTGTTCCCCTTTGTTAATTATTTATTTTTTTCCATAGCTGTTTGCTGCATTTTCTGAATTTACTTGGCATTGATTCATGAAAGAGCTTTTAAAAATCTTAGAACCATGGATTTAGATGCTTTTCAAACTGCAGTTTTAGAAAAAGAAGCAATGGGCCATATCTAAATAAAACACTTGGGGCCTTTTCTCTGAAATCAATCATCTAGGATCCATTTCAGCTCATGCAGAGTCAGACCTGTCAGAAGGATATTGAAATCTAACAGCTCACTGATCAGCAACAGAAAAACAAGGAAAACAGATTTAGCTTTTGAGTCCCACTCCCAGAGGGACATCCCTGCCTACAAAGATTACAACTCATTGACACAGGTGTGGAATTTTCCTTGGAGCAGAAACTTTTCTTTAGGAAAACACAGAAACACAGGAGTGGGAAGAGGACAGATTTTTGGTATTATCTTGTGAAGATCTTGGAGGTGGACAGAGCTATGCATCTAACCACCCATGCTGCAGTATTGTGCTTCTGGTTCTTCATTCCCTCTCCTGAGTTAATTCTATCCTAAGCAAAGTGTTGGATATTGAGCTCTAAAAGAGCCTACAGTGGCATAGCAACACAGAAGTTGTTATAAGGATGGTAAGATGAAATCTAATTACACTGAGCCTGATTTAGGCTTCACCTATATTAGCAAAAACAGTTGATAAGAGTGAATATGCAGAGACAAAGAGTTGGCACTGGAGGCATGACACATACACTATGTATGTTTTGACATGATTAGATCAGCTCTGGTTTGATCCTGTAGACTGGATGTTCACCAGTATCCGAGAGTGAAAGAGTTTATTAAGAGGCAATGACACATTGTTATTGCCCCTTACTTTATCTTCTACCACTATCAAAAATTTATCCCAGAAAAGATGTAGCTCTATAAGTGCCATTCAAGTAGTTGCATACTCCTCTTAAACCACTGCTTAGCATCTCTTATTCAAAAGAAATAAGCCCTCCTTGTAGATGCTCTGTTCAAGGCCCTTTACCAGCACAGTATCTATCGATTGTATCCGCTCCATTTTCTTAACGCTCCTCTAGAAATGGACACAAGTCTCCCAGAGGTAACCTTATTAGCACAGGATAGAGCTGGAAAACAACTGTGCTGAGTTTCTCCTAAAGGAAGTCCAGTGTGTGGTTTGAAATGTGGAAATGTGTGTTTGAAATCCAGTACAGAATCCAGTTTTATTCTTGAAAGGCTTCCTAAGTTTTATGCTTGCTTAATCAAGTTTTTCAAGGTCCCTCAGAACTGCAGATCATTCTTTCAATGTGTCAATTAGTCATTTTGCTTCATTTCATGTTTCTGCAAATTTACTATGGGTGATCTTTGTCATTGTCCACATCACCAATGAAAATAATGGACAAGATGGATTCCAGTGTCCCCCTGATACTATTACAGTCACCAACAGAACACAAGCTCATTGATTCCCATCCTTTGAACTTAGCAATCCATCAATTTTTCATCACTCAAACCAGTGGTCTGTTCAAAACCTCAGCTCCCAACTAAGAATGCACAGTGAGAGTTGGTGTCACAAGACCTAGCAGCATCCAGGAGTGTCACAGTCAACTCTCTCCTGTCATCCATAAAGACAGCAATTTCTTTGCAGAAGGCAAGAAGACTGGGTAAGCATCATCCTTGAAAAATTCATATTGACTGCTCCTGATTTCTGTCCTGGTTTTTTACATCTAAAGAAACAGACTGATTCCATTACTCCAAGATCTGTCTAGGGACAGAGGTGAGGCTTACTGGTCACAATTTTCCTTCTTGCTCTTTTGAAAGTTATATGAATTGCACATAACTTTGTTCTGGTTGTCATGAACCCCTCGCAGAAGTTCAAGGTTTTCCATGCAAGAGAATGTTTTGCTCCATTTTTCTCTCTTTTCATTAAAACTCGAACATCTTTTTCTCTCCATAGCAACTTCCCAGGGATTCTGATCAGATGAAATTAGCTGATATCTGCTCTTCTAAAACCTTTTTCTAGCATTTGAAAACTCATATATAAAAATTTAGAGTTCTCTTTTTTACTAGCTGACAGCTAGAAGTTGGGAGATTGCCAAGCAGAAGGGAAGTGGAAACTGTACTTTCTATAATGCAGTCAACAGTCCTTAATCAGGCCCAGAACCCTGAGGGCTCTAAGGTAATTCATTCCACTCAGCTAAATGGAAAATTATTAAAATAACATCACATACTTTTATAATGTCTTCTCTCCAGGGTTTTCAAAGTGCTTTGTAATTATTAATTAATTAACTAAGCCTTGTAACATGACTTTGGCATAAAATACTACTGTACTCCAATCTACAAATGAAATTGCTCATAATGAGTATGTATGTCAGCTGAAGAAAGGTAGTGTGCCTGTAAGCTCACCTATTCTTTCAGTTAAAGTAAATGTCTAAGAAAAATGAGATTACTGCTTTTTGTGATGACAGTCTGTCATAGGTTAGCACAGCTTGGGGTTTTAGTTAAGAAAAAGAATTCCACCAGCCGCGGAAGTGAAGGGGCTGTTGTAACTTCCTCTAGACCTGATAGAACTAATCAATTGGCTAATTTGAATATTGACAACTCTGTTAAGCCACTTAAGAAGTTCGACCCACCTCTGCCTAAAACCTATTTAAATACGAACAGGCCGGGAATCGCTCTCTTGCTTCCGGCCCTTGGGCAGGTGACGGGGGTGCCCACTCAGGCGGGCGGGCCGGGCTGGGCCTGGCCGCGCAGACCCGGCGGGGGCCCGGCCATGGCCCCCGGCTCTGTGTGGGCCGGGCCCCCCCAGCGCGGGTTGGCAAAATCGTGGATGCTCGGCTAAACATCTCAGCCATTCCTGCTCTGGTAGAGCAGCCCTGTGGCTCCGTGCAGGCCAGGATGCCACCCCCCACCTCCGGTGTGGGCGCAGAAACGAAACTTTACACCGAGACCAAAGGCCCAGGTAAGATTAACCCCTCCAGCGCTGTAAGTTCCCCTGGAGACATGAAACCTGCAGACATCAGTCCTCCCCCAGGTCAGAGGAAAGGGAAAGGCAAAGGCACATGAATAGACACCATGATAGTGACACCAAAGTCAGCGAAAAAGAAAGAGCTGAAGCCCAGAGGGAGGAGATAGAGGAGATGCTTCAAAACCTA